>RCWM02000063.1:1457500-1902500 GCA_003667255.2 Euschistus heros
ACATTTATGCCTTATAACTCCGTTGTTTACTGATATATCAACGCCATTTTTTTTTTTTTTTTTTTTTTTTGCTGTAATTAGTAATACGTTGTCCATGTAAATTAAAAAAGATTTGATGAAAAAAACTAAAAAAAAAAAAATAAACGGGAGATCAGTAAATCTTGCTAAAGGCAAAAAAAAAAAGAAATTAAGAACTTCAAGTTTAGGTTAAAAAAAAAAAAAAAGTAAGCGCAACAGCCAAATCCAAATTGTTTTAAAAACTTCTCTATTTAATACTCTTTAAAAAAATATCATTTGCAGGCACGCAGCACATCTAGTTTTTTTTATTTTTTATAAAGTAACAAAAGGGTGCCACTAGCGCACACTGACAATAATAATGAATCGAATCATATTTTTCATGCAAAAAGTAACAAATAGTTGTGTTTCTTTATAGCATAGGTTAAACTGCATATTTTCTCTTTCTTTCTCGGAATTTCGATTTTATCAGAGTAAACTTTATCTACGTTTTTGTAAACAATAATCAGGGAACAAAATCTAATAATTTTTAAATTATTCATAAATGTAATTTGTTGAGTATCATAGGTATTGAATACAGAAAAAATTGAATCGTTTAGTTGAACCTTTGAGCTCTCAACTCGATTTGTCCGAATAGGTCTAATCACTGTCGTGTAAATCTTGTGTGAGTATTTGGAGGCTTAGAATGTTTGTTAAGAGAATGTTGGAGTAGGTCTTCGATGACGAGCAGTTTTTTGTCGTTTTAGTCTTGTAGCTGGATTCCAAGTAAGGCGTTTTTCCAGTCTAACCCCTCGATATGAAATAAAGGGCTACCTATGAACATAATGGAAATGGGAAAACAATTTAAAACATAAATAAACTCGTTTAAAAAAAATAATAATAAATAAATTATACATTAAATTTGTGTTTTGTTAACCAAGAACCAAAAATCACGCTTTGTAAAATTCTAGAACATCAATTTTGTTTTATTACTACAGACTAAAACAATTCTGAAAAGGCGTTAATAGAATAAAATATTTTATTTTACATGCTATAACAGAAGGATCCATTTTAAAATTGACGATTACTGGAGACGTTTAATTAAATATTTTAAGAAAAATTAATTCAAGGAGTCTTTGTAGAATAGAGTAGAAAAATAATTTTATTTTTGGAGAAAATTCCTTCAGGAGGCAAAATAATTACTGAGAGAAATACAGTTACATCTGGACAGAGACATAATAAAATTAAAAAAATAATATAACAATGATAATATAGACACTATAATTAAATATATAGAGCGGAAAATAAAAGAACTCTCTACAAATGAAAAAAATAAATAAATTCTTTCGTATAAACTTAGTGTTGAAATAGGGCGTATAAAAAAAAAAAAATGACCGTTTTATCAAATTCCAGAGTTCAAAAGTCTGTAAATATCTTAATGCTATTTATTATTTACCAATACTTAATAATCCCTTTAGAGCATTCTCTAAGCTTGTTTACTAACACTGGACTTCTTCAAAAAAAGCCTCAGTTCAGTTATTTATTTCAAAGAAGAAACATGACAGTGTCCTACAAATTTATTGTAATTTTAAGACATTACTGGAAAAAAAAAAAATTCACGATATAGTCCAGACCTCGCGCCTTCGGATTAATACTTGTTTCGATCCATGGCCCATTTTCTTCAAAGGAAAAAATTTGATAATTTTGCAGAAGTTGAATATGCTGTCCAATAGGTCTTATGACAGCCATCCCAATGAATAGCATCAATTGGCTAGCAGATGGGTAATGACGGTAGATAACAATGGACTATACTTTGAGTATTAATTGTATTTTATATCAAAGAAATAATAATACAAATATTTGTTCAAGAAACGGTCATTAGTTTTTTTTATACACCCTATTGAATCCAATAGAAGTACTTAAATGTTATATTTAGAGTAAGTAAAATTTATATTAAATGGAATTTAAATTATAAAAATAGTTATTGATAAGGTGCCAGAAATGTAAGAGCAAGATATCATTTATTTGAGTAGGTAGATTGTAAGCAAGCGTCACCTGGGATAGGAATGATATAAATCTTTTTGAGGATTTGGCTTGTCTGATATGAGGAGGAATAGAATTCCAGAGGATGGTTGAGAGGAAGAGGAAGGAGCGTTGGGATGCAGAAGTTCAGTGGGATCGGGTAGACAGGTCAGAAAGACGAGAATTTGTATGCGTTGGATTGGCTGCAGGTGGGATCTGAATTTCATTCTAAAAATGTTCCAAGGATATATTCTTTGAAAAGTGGGATATAGCCCATGGTAAGATATAGCCCATTTATATTAAATTCTGAATAGAGGTGGTTTCCCATATGGGCCTCGGGATATCAGAGGCAAACCTGGCGAAGCAGTTCATGGTTCGCTTCAATCTGCCCTCGAGAACCGTAGCACGTATTAATTAAATTAGATTTAATAGAAAAATTAGTGTTTTTATCCTGTTGTTTTATAAAAATCGTAATTTACACTTGCTTTATTTTTCATCAACCAAAAAAAAATTTATCTGGATGTAAAAAGCTGCGAGAAGGAAAAAACGAAAGAAAAAAAAAGAGATATTAACGGTTGAATGGCCGCTTTTCTTTCTTTTGAAAGAAGGACATTGCCTCTCTTCTTTTATTGTTTTTTTTTTTTTTTTTTTACATCATTTTGTAAAATGGTTTTATATAATAGCTACCACGTTGAGTGAAATCACCTGATATCTAATAAATTAAATTAATAACAAATAGATAACTATAAAAATAATTTTTAAAAATATCTAAACTAATTGTAAGTAAATATATAATACATTATGAAAATATATTGGCCATGTATTGGGTCATCCGGAAGATTTATGGTCCTAAAATATATATTTATAAAAAAACAAATTTAAACATTCTTTACTGAGCAAAACACTTTCTTTTACTCTTAATACATTTCTCCCAACGAGTTAATAACTTCTTTAGGTCCTCTGAATAGATGTTTCAGTATTTTGCATTAACGAATTCTAAACGCGCATTAGTTATCCAATTTTGATAATGAAAATTTTCATCTCTAAAAAAGCAAAGTAGGTGTTTAAAAAAATAATAATTGGTTGGCGAGAGGATGAAGTAAAGCCTCATTTATTGTTCATATTTTTTCATCCCAGGCACTCCAATCCCATATCTTAAAACCTCAACAATGGTGTCAAAAATGGAGAATCAAAATAAATCCCACCAAATAACCTTCACCCTTCGTCGTAAACCCACGACCTCCTGTCCTACAGAATCCTTTAATAACATTCCGCTGATCTCCGGTGAACAGATCCGCTAACTAGGACTCCACCTGGACAAACGACTTATTGGAGTTCATATACAAGACAATAACGACAAGAAACTGCCCGTTGTTTCAGACTACTTCAACATTTACTAGACAAACGATCAAAGCTTCCAATAAATTACAAAAGACTTATTTACATGACTGTGATTAGACCTATTTGGACGTACGGAGTTGAGCTGTAGGGCTCCACTAAACCATCCAATTCATGCAAAAACCAAAAACTTGTAATAGGCAGAATTGAAGGAAACGAAAGAAATGCGCACTGTTGTTCTTTCTTGGATGTATGTGGTCTATTTTCCAATTTATATTGCGAGTTCCACCAAATGTCTCTTGTAATTTTTATATAGTTTCGCTTCCGGAAAAGTATTTTCATTGATGGAAATTTTTTTTTTCTTCTAATAAATTTTAACCCACCCAGGTGGGATTCGTATCCACGAACTTGGATACGAACACACGCGTTACCAGCGCGTTGAGACCCTCGCCCCAACTCACTTGGCCATTGAGTCTCCATGGTAATATTTTGTATTCTTAAATATTTGCTGTCTTATAGTAAATGTTAAAATGTTAGTGGAGTCCAACCGTCAAATTCCCTCACATACATGAATCTATATTTTAAAATAAGAAATGTATTTAAACATATCTGTGACAGCTGTGCATAGTGGGCTAAGTGCGAAAATTGCGATTTTAGGAAAACTGAATTGAATGTTTGAGATTTTTTCCAAAATCGTCCAGTTCAAAAAATTCAAATTTATGGGGCTTAAACTCTTGATAGTACATTTCTATTTATGTTGGCAAGGTATGTCTCAATTCTTCCCAATATTCTAGGATTTAATACTAATCGTTCCAAAAAAATCAAACTCTTAGCCCGCATTACACTAATCGATTTTGTGTGAAATGGGCTAAGTGATTAATCTTAACGCGATTGACCCCTGAAAGCCAAGTGCTCAACTAATTTTCAGAGTTGAGAAAGTGCCACAGATATATAAATGATATTGTAATGGATCATTTGTATTATAAAATTGTTATAAATTAAAAATTAAAGAAAATACCATTATTTCTGCATATAAGAAACATCTGGGGGATGCTTCTGAACCAATTATTGATAAGATGAACCATGAACCAACATTACTTATTGTATTAACAAATTAATTATAACAAAAAAAGATTACACCTGCACAAAATGAATACATTGAAATGATTAAATTAAAACCATATTTAACGCTAAGATAAAATTAAATCTATGTAATACATCTATTTTTAAATTAAAAGTTTTTGTAACTTTACTTCAAACTAGTTTTTCATAATGTTACCTTGGGCCCAAAATTATTTTTTCACATCAACTCTAAGTCCACAAATACGTTAATATGTTTCTTGAATCTTCTGGACTATGAGTGACTATGAGTGACTATAAGTGACTCCTCCACTGCCAAGTTCTCCTTCTCCACCTTCGCTGCTTTCTAAATCCTGTGTCCAATTACTACTCACTACTAGTAAACTATACAATTCATAAGATGTATTTCATTCTTTACGTTGCAAATCCAATTTTTACATATTTGATTCTATTACATTTGAATTAAATTATTAATACAAGCTATACAATTATTTTTGATAAATTTTCATAATTATATGAAGTATATGTATATATGTAACTATCTTCAGCCTACCGTAGAATGCGTTAACAGAGTCGGAATATCATATCGCCATCTTAAAAAAGTTAAATCGTTAAACATTTTTTAAAAAGTGTCCTTTTAAGGTCCGCCATCTTAAAACTGTTAAATATTTTAAAACAGTATCCTGGAGGACAACAATGGCGGAAGTTATCCTTCGGATAACTTACCGTTAAAAACATATTATCCTTAAGGACGGAAAAGCTAATTCTATTTGTGGATGGAGAGAGTGGCCAAGGATGTCCTTCAACCTCGAAAAAATGTCAGATCCTGGCAGATCTGTTAAACAGGGATAAACAAAATACATTTATAAAAAGGTACGATATCCTTTGGTAATAAACAAGTTTATCGATAACATTGAAATACTTTAATCACACCACTGCCTTTATAAATAATACTTGAAAAATAATTCCTGCTGTGAGAAATGCAGGAATACAGGTAGTAGGGACCTTGTTGAATAGATCTGTTCAGCTTCTTGGATATACCGACGATTTAGACATCATGGGTAGAACATGGAGAGATGTAGCTACATCATTCCAAGCACTAGAGGTTTCGGCTGCAAAAATGGGACTCACAGCGAACAACGAAAAGACAAAGTATATGACTACATCAAACCAACAACAGGAGCAAGAAGGAAATGTCGAAATAGAGATTCACAAATTCCAGAAGGCACGAGAATTTGTATACCTAGGGGCCCAAGTCAATTCCCAAAATATGATCGAAGAAGAAATAAACAGACGCATATTCTCAGCAAACCAATGCTATTTCTCACTGCAAAAATACTTCCAAAGCAGAAGCACTCTGTCAAGGGTTGCAAAGCTTAGAATTTATAAGACGCTGATCCGCCCAGTCCTTTCCTTTGGCTCAGAAATGTGGACAATGACTAAAGCAACCGAATTATCGCTCCTGAGGTTTGAGAGGAAAATCCTCTGAAGAATATTCGGACCCGTATGCGTTAATCAAACCTGGCGAGGAAGGACAAATAACGAGCTAAAGGACCTTTATAAGGATGTTGATATTGTGCAGACCATTAAACCAGCCAGGTTACAATGGGCCGGTCACGTAATAAGGATGAACCCTGAAGAAATTCCAAAGAAGGTGTGAGCGAGTGTGAGGTGGTCGTCCAAAGATGGGAAGATTCCGTAGCTACTGATGCCAGGATTCTGCTTGGTACCCAAAATTGGAAGGGAGCAGCACTTGATCGGGAAAACTGGCGGTCGATGTTGGAGCAGGCTAAGTCTTAATAAATTATAATAAAAATTTGAAAAATAATACCATTAATTTTAAAATCAAACTCAAACTTTTATCTCCTCAACAAACAAAATTGTAATTAGTTACCTAAAGTTAAAAGCAGACATAAACACGCCTATCATTCTCTTTGTTTATTTAAAATGCGCTCTTCAGTTCAAAAGGTTTACAGTTTTTCCGTGAAAAAGAAAATTAATCATGACTGGAATATTTCCAGGTGATCGAAGCCATGAAAATGCAAATATTCCTCTTATTCAACATGAATTCCAGTTAGAGCTTGGAAAATTAATAAAACCGCACCAAACTATGTTTTATATCAAATGCAAACAAATGTATGAATAAATGATACTCGTTAGGGATACGAACTGTGTTCGTATTTTAAAACTCAAATACTGGTTATAACAAAAACAACACTCATATTGATACACTTCATATTGTTATGAAAGTTAAACAGATTTTTTTTTCCATGGAGATATATCTTTTTCCTTGGGTATATAGTTTTATTTTATAAGCCTTTTTCCAGTCTCATGTGGATTGCCTTTTTCACACTCAAAAATGTAATATTTCTACACGCTATAGCTCTGTTAGTGTAAGAAATTTGAGACAGTTTCATGATGAAAGTAGATAATACATAGACATAACTATGGTATATTTTTCCCCAGTCAGGGGGAATTGATTTTAATTAAAATAGATTTTTATAAAAAAATTTCAAATTATCTACTCAGTACTGAAGGTCATGGTGCTGTATCCCTCCTGGGTGGGTTAAAATTTATTTCTTGGTGGACCCACGAAATGGATCTTGATCTTCCCAGCCTACACTACAATAGATAAGACAACCTGTAGGATAACCTGTAAGTCCACCCTCCTCTTGCTGAAGAACATTAAAACATTAAGCCCCAATAAAAAAATTAAAAAAATCTTAATTGGAGTTAAATTAAAATAAATTTTAATTTAGTAATTTAATGTAGAAAACTTTTGTTATATATTTTTTGACACTAGGACCTATTATCTAAGAGCTATGGTTTGAATAAAAAAAATCAAGTTTTGCCTACTTTTTTTTAAGTGTGATACTTTTTCGCTACGCTCTAGCTCTGTTGTTGCTGTAATCGAAAATTTGTCGACGGTTTCCTCATTCTAAGCAATATACCAGGTATGCAAGTTTAAAATGTCGTTTATTTCTTAAAATATATACACAGTAATTTAAAAAAAAGTATAATATATTTTATTCAAAGTACTGACCCTCGCTTTCTACACATTTTGCCCATCTCTCGGGCAATATATGGATACCATTCCAAAAGAATGCTTCATCTTTATTTGAAATCCATTCATCGAGCCATTTTCGTACGTTTTCGAAATTGTTGAAGTGTTGCTCCGCCAATGAGTGTCCCATCGATGAGAAGAGGTGATAATCAGAAGGCGCCAGGTCAGGTGAATACGGCGGGTGGGGTAGGAGTTCCCAACCCAAGCGAAGAAATCGTTTCCTTAGTCAATCTGGCTGAATGTGCAGGAGCGTTATCATGCTGAAGAATGACTTTGGCGTGCCTGTGAGCCCATTCTGGGCGTTTTTCGATCAATGCGTGACTCAAATTGATCATTTGTTGTCGGTAGCGCTCGGTATTGACTGTTTCGCCGGGTTTGAGAAGCTCGTAGTAGACTACTCCCTTCTGATCCCACCACACACACAGCATTGTCTTCTTCCCAAAACGATCCGGTCTTGCACTCGATGTGGATGGTTGTCCTGGCGTTACCCATGATTTTTTTCGTTTGGGATTCTGAAAATAAATCCATTTTTCATCGCCAGTTACAACTCGATGCAAAAAACCCTTTCTTTCGTGGCGTAAAAGCAGCATTTCGCACACAGTTTTTCGTTTTTCCATCTGTCGTTCGTCCAATTCATGTGCAACCCATTTTCCAACCTTTTGAATCTTTCCCATAGCTCTCAGGCGATCGGAAATGGCTTGCCTAGTGACATTCAACTGTTCTGCCATCATTTGTTGGGTTTGGGTATTGTCTTCGTCTAATAAAGATTGCAATTCGAAGTCCTCAAACTTTTTTGGTCGATTTTCTCGTTTTCGATCAGTAACATCAAAATCACCACGTTTGAAACTTTGAAACCAACGTTCACATGTCCTGACGGTTGGAGCAACATCGCCATAAGTTTCAACAAGAATTCGATGACATTCAGATGCCTTTTTCTTTTGATTAAATAAGAAAATCATGACATGCCGCAAATGCTCTTTATTTGGCTTAAAATTAGACATTTTTAACACCAAAGAAAGGTATGATACGTCCACGTAAACGACTTAAAAACAACTGACTTTTGTAAACAAATGACTAACAAACAAAATAGCGTTTAGAGATAAGCAAATCCTTCAATAGGCTAAGAGCGCATTCTATTGGAATTAAAACGACATTTTAAACTTGCATACCTGGTATATATATATATATATATATATATATATATATATATATATATATATATATATATATGTATGTATGTGTGTGTGTGTGTGTGTGTGTGTGTGTGTGTGTGTGTGTGTGTGTATTTATATTAAAGCAATCATAAACAGTGTATATGAAAGCTATGTATTTTAGATAGACAAATCCAGTATCCATTTCATCCATGAGTTTTTCATTTGGTAAAATATTTCAAATGAAATCCATGTATAATGCCCATATCAAAGAAAAATATGAAAATATATTAGGATTGATGAATTAATTTCCACTTCTATTGGAATTATTTTATTAGAAAACTAGTTTCGAATGTTAAACATTCATCTTCAGTTCTGAGGTGATTTAACAGATATGGAACTGAAGATGAATGTTTAGCATTCGAAACTAGTTTTCTAATAAAAAAATTCCAATAGAAGTAGCAATTAATTCATCAATTGGCCCTTCTATATCATCATACTCATTCTATTTCATCATTGAGGGACACTCAAGTGAAAGATGAAAATCCAAAATATGCAGACAGTTTCCTTATCCTAAGCAATATATATATATATATATATATATATATATATATATATATATATATATATATATATATATATATATATATATATATATATGTTAAAGCAATTATAAGCGTTTTCCTTTATTTCTCATTATCTATTTTTTTTTAACCTTTTTTTTGTAATCACGTACTTGGTCATTTGTTTTTGTAACATCTGTTTTTTTATTATTCTCTTCCTTGTGAACTTGTCTCCACCACGCTATTGTCTCCTAGTTAGTAGTATATGAGTAAAGTTTCGGTTTTTTTTATCAGCTAAGTGGTTTAAACATTTGAAATTTGGTCCGACGTCAGTCGTCAACATTTCGCGGCGTCAGAGATCTAGTCGCCGCGATTTTGTAACCAGGAAGCGGCTAAATTCTCATAGAGAAGACACGAAGTCTGGTGAGTGGAATTTTACTCATCTTCTTCTGCGATAAACCATTTTCAAGTTTCTTTTTTTTTTTTTTTTAATTATAAAGTCCACATTTGCTCAATCTAGTTTTTTATTTCTTTTAGTCAAGCTATCTGAAAAGCCCCTACAATATATATATCTATATATAAACGCAATAGATTATAGCTGACATATCCATAGTCCATCTCATCTATGAGATTCTTCGTTTTTTAATGTTTTCAAAGGAAATCTACGCTAGCGAAAATTTACTAGGGATTCCTGATTTTGTACAAACTCAGTATTCACTGAAAACAAATTAATAATATTGATAGGAAGTGAAAAGAGTAATAAAAAAAGTTTAATTAAAAAATGAATGATAAATTGCGATGGTAAAAAAGGAAAAAGTAACTAACTGGCCCTAGGCCAAATGACCTTTGTTCCCAGAATTTTTAATTTACGAACATTTACAGGCAGGGGATGTAGGAGGGGGGGGGGGTAGAAATATGATCTCAGCCATATTTATAACTTTATATTTTACATCTGGAATTATGAAAAAAAAAAAAAAAAATAAAAAAGATTTCGTTACATATTAATAATCTTTATTTATCTGTATGAACCAGAAAATCTTATGAATTATACATGTACTTTTATTTTACTAATGGTCTGTATAACTTTAAGTATTTATTGATATTGTATACATATGATATGATATGTATGTATGATATGATATGATATGTATTCATATGTATACATATGATATGATATGTATGATATGAACTGTATACATTATATACAACCAGTGAATTTGAGGAAAATGATTGCTATGACATGTTATATAACATCAACAATATGTTAAGAACTACTCACTAGTTTAATAGTTCTACATTAGAAGGCCTGTTGGCCTTCAGACACCTCAGAGAATTATCGGGTATTGATCGTTAGGCCTATGTGAGTGTGATAGGTGTCTGGTTTGGTTCAAATCAGCAACATATGTAACATTAGGATTTTTATTGATAAGTTTGTTCGTAACATAATAAGGAGATTTGAGGATTTTACGAAGGATTTTGTATTGTAAAGATTACTATACGAGAAGAATTGGAAGGTTTAGTGCAGCCCCAAAGCTCAACTCCGTATGTTCAAATGGGTTTAATTACTGTCATGTGAATAAGTCTTTTTGAGAGCTTTGAACGCTTGTTTAGTAACTGCTGGAGCAGATGGGACTTTATAACTTCAATTAATAAAATATGTTCTTAGTTGTTAAAAGGAATGTTTAACACTTTCGTAAGAATAGAAATATGGACCAGTAAATTTATATATGTTATAGTTGCTATTAACCCTTTAACAGGCGATGTATCCAGGAGGACACACATATTTAATGCCTTTTGCTCAATAAATTACATAATTTTCAAGGCATTATCCCACTCATTACTGTCTAATATTCCTTATTTATCCTTAAATTTCATGATACAAGAGGGGGGTTTAGCGTGCAATTCAAAGAGGAAAAAAAAAAAAATGTATTCAAAAATCCAGTTAAAGGGTCAAATCAGCTTACCAGGAAGTAAAGATCAATGGAAGGGAGCCCTCATGATAGCCGAAGCCATGTGGCAGGGTCTACTTTTATTTTTCATATTTATAGGTGACAACCATACGATTTATAATTGAATGGGTCACCTCAACAAAGGCGTAACATTTGGAAAAATTTATTTATTATTATTTTTTTTTTTTTTATATTTATCAATTTATTAAAATTTACAACTATGCAAATATGTTCATCAAGTAAATGAGCTGATAACGATTACAATGACTTGTAATAACTTGAAAAGAACTACTCAGTAGCACTTCAATAAATATTCTACACTAGAATATCAGACGCCTCGTAGGATTAACAGGAATGGAGTAGGAAGCAAGTTGAGAAACTAATGGATTTGTGTGGTTATGGAGCTTACTATGAAAGGATAGCTATCTGGTTTGAGCCTTTTTTTCAGTTTTCTCTGCTTTGGTTTAGCGTAGAAACAAAAACGATGATATTTTCTTAATTAGCATTACATTTTCTAAAAGATGAGATAGGTCTAGGGGGCCTTTTAACGCGCAAAACACGAAAGCATTATTAAAACTTAAATTTTTAATAGTATTTGAAAATTCCTTACTCCCCCCATGGATCACCCTATAAGCCGCCAAATTTCCCAAAAACTGCAGAATTTAGTTAGCTTTTTAGTGGTGTAACCCATGATAAGATTGCACTCCACCTTCTGAGTCTAAAACAAGTTTTTCTGACGAAAAACACGCTAGGGAATAAATACTTGCTTCACGTACCTAGTATTTATTCTCTAGCGTGTTTTTGAGGAATTTTCAAATACTATTAAAATTTAAGTTTTAATAATGCTTTTGTGTTTTGCGTTTTAAAAGGCCCCCTAAAGTTTTAAAATAACTAGACCTATCTCATCTTTTAGAAAATGTAATGCTGATTAAGAAAATATCATCGTTTTTTTTTCTACGCTAAACCAAAGTTTTTAAACAAAGTAAGATTTTAAAAATAAAAACAAAAAAAATTCTATCCCCTCAACAGATTTCCCTCTCAGCTTTGCCTGTATTTCGTGAGGAAACAATTAACTCGTGAATGGCTTTTGGCACTTCTGTCATAAATGCTAATCACAGACTAAAATGATTTTTAATCATAAGACTTTTTTTCTAACCTTTGTCCTGAAAGCCCATAGTGAGTGTAATCAGTTATTGTTGAAATGTTTTGTTTTCCTTCGTTGCGCAAGTGTTTCCAGGCTGTTTTTTGCTATAAGGATATTTTTTTTTAATTTACTTCAACATTTTCTGTTGACTGCTGTTGATATAGTGCTATATTATGTTAAAATTAATGATAATCGTATAAAATAAGGGTAATTTCACTTCGGGAAAATGCCTATTTTACAAAGGAGGAGCATAAGCGTATGATTTTGATAAGTGTTTCCAGACTGTTGTTTGCCCAGTGTATGTCACTATATACCTAGAAGTCACTATATACCTAGAAGTCACTATATACCTAGAAGTCACTATATACCTAGAAGTCACTATATACCTAGAAGTCACTATATACCTAGAAGTCACTATATACCACGTATTTTTCTGTGTACCTGTATAGCCTATATAGCTGTGTACCTGTGTATCCTATATAGCCGGTAGGACACTAGAAGGGCCTACATACATTTATCAAAGTGGCACTGGCCCTGCCCTGGACTGACCTAATTAATCCCAGGGGCCAGCCGGCTGAGTTATTGCCTTGTCTGCTAACATGGCTCTCCTGTCTTGTTCTCCTCTCCGTCACCTCTTGTTGTCTTTTTTTTTTCTGTTTTGTTTGTGTTTTAGCCTTGTTTTTGTATTGCTGCAGTTTAGGGGAACATTGGGGGATTAGAGTTCTATAATTGCCTGGTTTTTCCTTCCCTAGTTATGGAGGCTATGCAACCAATGATGTTACATTGTTCGAATATTGACACTTTTTTGAAGAGGAAAAACAAAAGAAAGATTATAGTAAACGTGATAATATCCTGACGAGTCAGAGACCAGATAAGGTCTCTGAGCCTTGCTGAAGATCTTAGAAAATGGTCTAATGGTTCCACATTCGCACTTACAAAAAATAAAAAGTGCATAATTTCAAATATAATTTAATGGCTTAACTGGTCAGTCTTCTGCCAATAATACGTAATTTTTGTCTATATTTCTCCAATTAGGAACAGCCGAATAAAAATATTTGGTCGCAGCCTAATAACATGACCAAAACCGTATATGTACACATATATATATATATATTGAATTGCTCATACAAACAATGTAGTTTATGATAAAAAAAAAGACTATGCTGAAGAGGATATTGACGTTTCTCCGACATTTTTACAGAATGAACGAAGATAAATTAGCAAAACAGATATTCAACTACCTCTTGAAGAAGAAGACCACTACAGCCTGGATTAAAGAAGTTAGGAAACACCTAGAACAGTTGAAAAGTACTGAGTCCCAAATGTTAGAAAGAGGTACATTTTGGAGTACAGTAGAGGGGTTTCAAGAAGGAAGCGGACGAAGTTGACTGAGGACCAAAAGAAGCAGGCCAGTGAACGCATGGAAAACTGCAGACAGAGGAGATTGAGGGACATGGAATAGAATAAGTGGAAATAAAGTTGTAGCGTGAAGTGGTAAAGAAAAAAGGTTAATAAGATCAAATAAATAAAAAACAATATTAATTCTCTCTTTCTCTCTCTCTCTCTCTCTCTCTCTCTCTCTCTCTCTCTCTCTCTCTCTCTCTCCCACACTCCCTCCCCCTCCCTCTCTCTCTCTCTCTCTCTCTCCAACATTCCTCTCTCTCTCTCTCTCTCTCTCTTTCTCTCTCACACTCTCTCTCTCTCTCTCTCTCTCTCTCTCTCTCTCTCTAAGTGAATAAAATGATTTTTATATTTAAATTTTGATATTTATAAAAAGAAACATTATAAGTAATAAGTAGCTCCTAAAATAAAACTAGTTTTTCTTCTCTTGAGGGTTGATGACGCTACGTTTTGCGTTGGTGGGGGGTTGTTGGCCCTCACGCCCACGCCCAACCTGGAGGACCTGGATTTCTTTCAGGGTTCTCTCCCTTAGCCTTTGAAACCTATTTTTAGGTTATGAAATCCTATGACTTGTTCCATAGGAAATTTTTGGATGGGAACCCAAGAGGCGTTACAAAAGAATTCCTTTTCGTTTCAAAAAATACCATCGACCCAGCAGCCAAAAGACATATTTCCATGTTAAAGAGGTCTACACCACTAGAACCCGTGAAAGATATTTAACTTGGTCGAGATTGTAGGGTACTCACTTAAAACATTAAACATATTATTTTAAATACAGCATTCAATTTAATTCAAGTACCTCTATAGTAAGTTGATGAGGAAAGTATTATCAAAGCTAATTTATTTCATATTCAATATTAAAAATACAACTTAATTTAATGTAGTTTTCATTATTTCCTCAGTGGGATAGTAATATCAAGGGGTTTTTCTTTTGTGAGACATAAACTTTTAATTCAGTTTTAAAAGGTTAAAGTACTTCATGAGATTTATAATTTAATTTTTTATGCGACATTTTTATACGTGCTATAAAAGTTAAAAGTTTATATAGAAATTGACATTAAAAAATATATATCTATTTATTAGCAGAGCTTAACTTTTTTTATTTGCAAGAAGTTTCTCAAACAGTTAAATTTATGAGTAGAAACAAAAAAAAAAAATTAAAATGCTCTTTTTTATTTTTAATCTAACGAGAATAAACTGAAAAGCATAAATTTGAATTGAGCCAGAATTCTGTTCTCTGTGCCTAATTAATTCCACCTTATACTAATCAGATTCGAACCTGTGACCTGAGCATCCAAACCCCGCCCTGGTAGTGCTCAGCTGTTCACGAAAGAAATGATAAAACCTTCTTGGAATAAAGATAAAAATATAATTCGGCATTTCGAAAGATCCCCTGGTTATTATTTATATTCAAGTTAGCAAATCATTTGGTGAACAAATTTAAAAATGTTCATTCTAAACAATGAGAACAATGACCGCTCGGACTTTTTAACCTAAAACTATAATTGTTTGATCCCTAACGATTCCCTAGATGGAATCGAATATAATAGTTTCAACAAATGTTACCGCACATAGCAAAACTCTTCGACCTAATGTATAATACAATTAATAGCTGAGTATTAGATGATTCTGCCTCTGGGCATTAATGAAATAAATAATAAAAATAAATCAATAATATAAAGTCATGTGTTATTTAAATATTTTGCATTAAAAAGAAAATATAAAATTCAAATAATTCCTATTAATTGAAGAGTTTTGTGGATGAAGGGGTTATTTTAAACACGTTTTTGAATAATTTACATTTCAATTTATTTTATTTTAGCAGGGAAGTGCTCTAAATAGCTCGTTCATTTTCTTCATATTTCTTTTTCTAATTGTTTTGAAATATTCCGATTTTGCTACCAAACACTTCTGCACATACATTCTTCATCCAAAATGAAGTTTATGTGACATAATCCCTTTATCCACCAAACCCTTTAATTGTGTTGTTCTTTAATGTGGTGTTTATGTACATTACTTTATTTATATGTATTCTGTTTATGTATATATATATACAGGGTGAGTATCACTTATGTAAAAAAAATAAAAAATAATGAAACTATTGGTTTGTTTCACATGAAATGTCCGTTTTCAAGGTAAAGGGATTTTAGTAAAAATACAATATGAAAACAATATAATTTTATTCGAAGTATTTACCTTCTTTTTCTACACATTTTTCCCAACGTGACAACAACTTTTGTATCCCGGATTTGAAAAACTCTGAGCTTCGAAGTGAAACAAAATCTGAAAACGCACTTTTGATTTCAGCATCATTTGCAAAAATTTTTCCTCTGCAGAAGTTGCAGAGACAAGTCGGGAGAATATGGTGGGTGCGGAAGAACTTCGTACCCCAGCTCTTTCAATTTATGCATGGTAAGTTTTGAAACGTGGGGTCTAGCGTTGTCGTGTAGGAGTATAGGGCCCTTCCGATTTACCAATCCAGGTTGTTTTTTTTTCAATAATTTTTCGTGCATTTGGCCAATTTCATTGCAGTAGGTTGTAGAGGTAATGGTCTCACCTCTAGGCAAAAAGGAATAATGTATGATTCCAGTCATGGACCACCATACTGTAACCATCAATTTTTTCGGGTGCAAATTTGGTTTTGGCATTTGTCCTGGGCTTTCGTCGATGTTTAACCACTGTCCTGACCGACGCTGATTGTCATAAGCAATCCAGCTGCCGAACGACCTAGTTTAAACTCATAAAAAAATATTACACGAAAATCGCGTGTTTCCATGTTCATATTTGAAGGTATACTAAACAGTGTGTAATTGATTGGGAAGCTAATGTTTAAAAAGAAAAGTAGAGGATTAGTAACTGCTTGATTATGATATGTGAACTTTGGAAGTAAACAACAGAGACTTGCAAAATCCTCTATGTATTTCGAATATTATAAAATCGGACATTTCATGTGAAACAACCAAATAGATCAAAAATTAAGCATAATGCCGCAGACCTTACCTTTTTATTCCAATCCGTTGCAGATATACGATAATTCAAAGACTTTTTTAAGAAAATCACGTTTTATACCGTAAAAGCTGTGACATCTCTATTTCGTTTAAATATTTTTCAAATTATGACCACATTTTAAGATTTAGCATTAAATTTCTTATAAGAGCAAATTACATGTAACCTTGAATTATACAAACTTATTTGCTAAAGAACAGCTTGATCTTCAACTTATTTGGGGAAGTCACAATGTCTTATATTACTTCAACACTCACCGTTTTTCGAAACAAATATCCACAAAACCTCAAATCTTACAAAAACTTGCAAATTTAATAAGCTTTCGAATGATATGTTAAACGTAATGATTTTGTTTCCATTTCATGGAGAAATTTACATTTAAAACCGAAAAAACATGGCGTTTTCATTTAGCGTACAAATCATTTACTTGTGTAACTGACATAATGTAAGACATTATGATAATCACTTAATAGAAATATGCGTTTTTAACATAATAAACTCATTGGAATAAAAAGCAAAGAAAAAAAAAAAAGATTGTTTATTAGAAAATAAAGGAAAACTGTTAATAAAGCGACACCAGATCAGAGGACCTTATGTTATTACGTTTATTTATTTATTATTATTATTTAGGATTTATTTGATTAGCTTTTCAAATTCAGATTTAAAACCAAATGGTAATGAACATATACCTCAATTTTGCCATTAGATTCTGAATGCAGATGATGTTGAAGAATACCACTTTTTTAAGTGAATTTTATGGACAGATGGGTTTGTTTTTACAGGGGAAGGTATTTCTATCTATCCATGTATATCATTGGTTTATTTTTGTATTGCTTTCGAATAGTGTTGTGGAGCACCATGTTGTTGGAAAATTATATTTTGCCGAACTGCAGGTTTTATATTTTGTAACAGATCCTAGTAACTCTCATCATTCAATATTTTGGGCCAACAATGATTTTCCAACACTAACTCAAAAAACCAACAAACCAATCATTAATACATGAAAGATACATTCATACATGATTCATACATACCATATGAAAGATGGTTAGGTAAATTAGCAAGTTTTTATGAGGTTTACAGTTTGTGGATAGTTTTTTTTTTACGAATGACGTTGAAGTATTTTTGCAACTTCCCTGAATAAGGTAAGATCAAAATGTACTTTAGCTCCCAACTTAGTAAAATTCAAGGTTACATGTATTCCGCTCTTATAGGAAATTTAATGCTAAATCCGAAAATGTGGTCAAAATTTGAAAAATATTTAAACAAAATGGAAATATTACAGTTTTTACGGTATAAAACGTGGTTCCCTCAAAAAAGTCTTTGAATTATCGTATATCTGCAACAGATTGACATAGAAAGGTGAGGTCTGCAGCATTTTGCTTCATTTTTGATCTAGTTTTAACCAATTGATTTTCCTTGTACCCTGTATACTTAATGAAATGTTAAATACATACCTAGAACTTACTATGCATTTGGTCTTTTTATAGACAAAAATTCAATTTTTTTTTTCTTCCCTTTGAAGAGCATTTCAAAGGCTTTGTCTAGCTAGCTCTGTAAATAGAAGGAATTTTTACCATTCTCTCTGAGAGAGGAGGAATACTGGCTTTGTGAGGGCCTGGAATTGGCAATGCTCCTGGGTCTGCCCACGGCGTCCACATAGAGTCCTAAGATTTAATATAGAATCTATTGAATTAATCTGTTATATACGATATATAGTATATTATATACCAAAATGATATAATTGGTATATAATGTAATAACTAAAGTATTTGTATATATTCTTTGAGGAGGTATTATTTATATTGGGTATATGAACATATGACAATAGATCGAATAATTTTATATTAATTTTTTAGTTGTTTTTTTGTGTCATCGACAAGTTATAGAGTATTTTATTTTTTATGCTGGATTTGTACTGCTATGTAGGGTTGGGCGATAGTCGATAGTTACTATCGATATATCGATAGGGCATGCCTGCCTATCGATGGTCACTATAGATAGTGCCGACTATCGATAGCTCTTTTCTACTAATTTCAAGTTTTAAAATTCATCGGAATTATGCTGATCTGTCTTCGTCCATTGTCCAGTTCTTTAGAAGTTGAATTCGGAGTTCCTAGAGCTCAAGGGTTCTCTCAAAGATTAAGCCAAAGGAAAGCAGAAATGCTAGTTTTTCTTTCGGAAAATATGTGGCTCAAGGAGCACACTTGACTCTTGAAATTAACTATTTCGTTATTTTCTTTTCTGAAGATTTGATTTGTTTATTATTATTGAAACTGTGTGAATTGTAAATACCTTTTTTAAAATTACAATAAATTAGTTTTTTATCTCATCTTTATGATATAATCTTATAATTTATAATCCTGCAAATTTCAAATAGTACGTCATTAATTGAATTTAATTAAATTAGTTGAAATTCTTTATTGAATAGCTTTGGAAAAATAAGGAAGCAACTATCGAAAAACTATCGATAGCAATCGATAGTTCTCAACCTATAGTATTGGCCTATCGATAGTGCTAACTATCGACTATCGCCAAACCCTATCCGGGGCCCACATGTGAAACAAAGGCGTCTCAGTCTAAGCAAGTGAATAAAACTCGATAAAATCCTTCATAAACGATCGACATTAAATCTTCAATAGCGATTGTAAGCAATAATGAAAAATGATTTCCCGAAAGAGATAAAAAAAAAAGAGTTGGATCCTGTATACTTCCACCCGTCTCCTTTGGTAGTCAGGTTGGTCCCTAACTAAAGCCCAAACAAGGAAACTGATAAGCTGGCAAAGAGCAATAGAAAGAAATATGACAAAGATAAGGAGGAAGGAGAAGGTTAGAAGTTGTGTCATCAGAGAGAAGGCTGGCCTCAAAGACATAACTCACCATATCGAGAAACAAAAATGGGAAAGTGGTCAACGGAAGTGACTGTTTGGACGCCCTAGGAAGAGGAAGAGAGTTGAAAAGATGGAGTGACTTCTTTAAGAAGAAGGCCGGACCACTATGGTGAGGAATGGCAAGGGATAGAGATATATGGAAAGAGATGTGGATCCAAATCGCGAACTCGGCTTCCCAGTAGGCTAGTCGTCTGGCAAAGTATAGGTCTATACTGTCTGAGGAAAGGCCCATGTTCAAACTCACAGAAGAATTTTGTTTTTAAATATGTTATAATTGTGGACTTATTTGTAAATATGTTAAATTTTTTATTGTATCTATTTGAATTTAAGGTTTATTTGTTGAGTTATGGACATTATTATTATTATTATAGCGATTAAACACATAAAACTATTTACTTAAACCCATATGGACATATGCCACACTAATACAAATATTTTAATTAAAAATATTTAGACCAATCACGAAATCACCTTGGTACATTTCAAACGACTCACTTCACTCAAATTTGAAAGTAGCCACAGGAAACGAACATATCGATATAACTTTTATAGACGACTTCACGATAGATCTCATGGGCAATACTAACATACTCATACAGGAAATACTCTCAGAAATCTGAAAAGAAGTTGGATGAGAAATTTGCACTAATGCTATTCTCCGACACGCCTGCAAGGCCGGTATTTAGACTTTGAGCAAATTCACTTATTATTACTTTATTAACAGGTCTGATTAAAAAAATTGAAAGAGAAAAAAAAAAATACTAATTTAATAGTTACCATGATGATTTTACAATCCCTCTACTAAATTATTATGAGCAAGCCGTGGCTTATTTCCTGCTTGGCGGGTGCGGCTAGTCTCTCCTTGGGGGCGCGCCTCTTTTCGTGGCACCCTTCCTGACCCTAATCTTCTGTGAAAATATACCTATATATATAACTACACAGGCATTGATGACCCTAGGGTTTTATGCCTATAACCCCAACAAACAATCCCTCTATTTACATACAATTTACATTATAAACTCCTCGTTATTATTTACAATATATAGAACTTATATTTCGGTCCGCCCTTCCCTAGCCTCTCACCTTCCATCATGGTTAATTTCTTGTAGGGATTCTCTACCTTTTGGCATCTACTTTCTCTATCACACCTCCAAGATACCTCTTCTTATTTCCTGGTTCCGTCTTAATTAGGGATATATACCATCAATCTCACCTTTGAATATCTTCTCTTGAAGTTTTGAAGCCTTTGTTTGAAAACCTTTCCTGAGTATTGCCGACAAAGGATTTAACCTTTGAGTGGTTGTGTATGGCTCAGTTAAAAGAAAGGTTGTGTGGATGACAATAGTCACCCACTAAGTTTTCTGGTGTTTTAGCAATATTCATCTTTTTTAATCAGTTTATTTTCTAAAATACTTTACAAATAAATTATTTACGATAAGAGAAATAAATTATTTACTCAAAATAATGAAATATAGAGAAAGTAGATAGATCATTATCAACACATACCAAGTTGAAAATAATAATTATGGGGAAGGTCGCGTGGATGACAAACGAAATAACTCACTCAAATAGCACATTACCTCAAAAATATCAGTAGACGGCATTCAATGTAATTGCAACAAACTTTAATCGTATTAATTTTGCTAATGTAAAAAAAAATAAAAGTAATTGAAAGGTGAGGTGCAGGAAAATTGTTAGCCAATCAAAACAAATGACAATTATAGACCGGGAATATGAAAAAGCAACTAACAGAGGTACATAGACTATCCCCTTAGGCTCCCTTTGCAGGCTCTAGGCTAGTCATATTCATCCATCCCAAAACAAATACACTGTAGCGATGTTAAGAGCAGTGGAGGACTATTGTCATCGACCACTCGAGGGTTAAGGAAGTTTTTATATATTATTATGTAAAGTATAAGTATTATGATTTATTTATTTGCTATCAATAAATACACTGTAGTACCACTAGATACCATTGAAAGAGACGAATCATTAGTTTAGAACAAGAGGTTCTTAATAAAGGAAAAACTATAGGATCATTTGATCTAGAGCAAAACATTTCTTGATTAATTATGTTGTTTTAGTGATATAAGGTAACCGAAAATGACTATTTAAAATATTACCCTTCAATCTCAAAGCTATCCTTTATGTAGCGGCGGCTAGGGGTTATTGATGAACTCAGCCAAAAAACCAACCGCTTTTTTATGAAGCTGGTAGCTCAATATGTGTTATTAATAAATTGCTTGACAACTATATTTCATAGCTTAACAATATCAAAAAAACAAATTTTAATACAAGCAATAATTTCTTTAATTTGAACAACTAATTGAATAAAAGGTTATAAACTAATTAATAATAAACTAGAGTTCACAAACCAATTTCTACAGTAATCTGTACAATTTCTGACAGCAATCTGTTTTCGGCGGCTGTGTCAATTAGACCTCACAAAGAGAGCTGTTGGAGATCCTGGAAGGTCACGCTGAGGCCCTGAGCCCATGAGCAATGTTCTCTTCAATTATCCTGGCAGCAACAAAAACGTGAATTGACCGATCGTCATGACGACTAGTTGCAAACTGAAGCGTGGCTTCCAAAAAAACATATGACATATGTTTTAATTTATAACCGCTTAATATTAAATTTATAAAATTGACAAACTAAAAAACAAATTGAATATTTATAACTAATTTTAGTATACATGATGTAAAAACAATTATAACTTACAGCAATTATATAATTATAACAATTATAACACTAAGGACTAAGTGACCTCATGTACATAAACAAAACACATGTTGGCCTCAACATACCGCCCACCAAAGTTTTCATGAAAACTTTACTTCTGCAATGCCTCCATCCTACTACAAACTACAATGACATACTTTGATAGGACCTAAAAATGGCCCCAGGTGAATAACGGCTGGCCAACAAATGGGTGTCTGGCACCATAATACTGATTCAGTCGACCGCCCACCATGCAATGACGCCCTAAGAAGCGGGGAACTAAGTCATGAAAGCAGGCATCGGTTTGAGGCGTAAAGGGTTGAAGAAGGAACCTATAATGATTGGATATAGACTTGGTTTTGAACCAAAAACAAAAACATTGTCTTGCACATGCTCCCACCACAAAAATAACCATTCAATTAGCAAATATTGCATCTGCGAAACTGGTTTCAAGATGTGAATTAGCAAAGTAGGGGCTGTCACAAACCAAGAGGCATTCATCAAGACATAAAGATATCATTTTCCTAATCCCAGCCAGATCGTAACAGAAGACAAAACAGCAGATACACCTCCAAGTCAATAACTCGGCACCTCCTACCCGAAAGAAGTATATTAGCATTCTTATAACCTGTAATGCTTCTTGTAGGGTTCGGTATCTAACCGGAGGAATCCTATAATAAACTGAGTTCGCTATGGAGGCACGATGCTGACTATCCTGATGAGAACAATCATTTTCCATAGGAATGCCGTCCGATTTCTGAGAACCTGATTCTATCGGACGAGGAATCTCTTTGTTACAAGGCTGATGCAGCCAGTTAGGACCAATGAAAGTACAATCTGAGGGCCTCCTGAAAGCAAACAGCGGTTTTGGTCTGTTGCTGGAAAAGGCAACTTTCAATAAATTGCCGCTGCTTTTCTGGAAGTCTAGCGCAGCTGGGCGCTCAAATTTTTGTTCGTGAGACCGATGAGGCCAATTTTGAATAAGGCGGTGGATGACAAGGGTCCTCTTGGAGGAGTTTCGCCATTGACAAGCATAATAAAGAGGGTTATTTGATGAAATTCCACGGTGATTGTAAAGATTTAGTGCAGCTGGGCACTTAGATCTAGGAACATGTGAGCAATGAGGCCATTTTGATTTGAAATGACGGCCGACTGGAGACCTCTTGAAGGCGTTCTTCAGCTGCAAGCCATAAAAAACAAATTTTCTGCCCGGCGTAATGTCCAACGACTTAGGTGGCTCTAGCGCAGCAGGGCGCTTAGATTCAGGATGTGGTGGTTCATGGAACCAAATTTTATTAAGGTGACTAACTGGGGACCTCCTGGAGGTGCGGCGCAAAGTCAAGTCATTTGGGGTAACAGTTTCTTCCACTGTGGCGCTAAGGAGATTAGGCAGTTCTGGCGCAGCTGAGCGATCAGAACAATTAGGATCAATGAATTTATGTGCCACTGAGGCATTCAACTCAATTTCGCTGGATTTACAAAATAATGTGGGCGCAGCTGGGCGCTTAAGACATTGGAGGCTATCTAAATGATTTGCCAGTGAGGCGTCCAACGAAATGTCGCTGGATTTACAAAATAATGTTGTTGGCGCAGCTGGGCGCTTAAGACATTGGAGGCTATCTAAATGATTTGCCACTGAGGCGTCCAACGAAATGTCGCTGGATTTACAAAATAGTGTGGGCGCAGCTGGGCGCTTAAGACATTGGAGGCTATCTAAATGTTGTGCCACTGAGGCGTCCAACGAAATGTCGCTGGATTTACAAAATAGTGTGGGCGCAGCTGGGCGCTTAAGGCATTGGAGGCTATCTAAATGTTGTGCCACTGAGGCGTCCAACGAAATGTCGCTGGATTTACAAAATAGTGTGGGCGCAGCTGGGCGCTTAAGGCATTGGAGGCTATCTAAATGTTGTGCCACTGAGGCGTCCAACGAAATGTCGCTGGATTTACAAAATAGTGTGGGCGCAGCTGGGCGCTTAAGGCATTGGATACTTTCAATATATTTAGCCTCTGAGGCATTGCTGTTTAAACCATTAGGAGACAGAAAATTATTTTCTGAGCAAAGCGGAATCCGATGAGGATTTATATTAGGATTGTGTTCTGGAAATGGCTTATCTTTGTGGCAAAAACTGGGTGTGTCATTGAGACATTCATCTGATATGAGTCCAGTAGGACTTATTCTACTAGCGTCATCGGGGCTATGAGCCCTTCTTTCAAATGGTGGAGATGAAACAATGGGAGGTGACTCTTTCTCTAATAGGCTTGAATTACAACCAGATCCAATAGCTAATGGAGCTGTATGGGCAAGAGATATCTTAGGAGTGGGATTCACGAAATCTTCATAAATCGCGCAAACTTCATAGTAGGTTCGCTTCATTGCTTTCTTAAGTTCCTCATCAAATTTATTTGGGAATACAGATGGACAATTATTGACAAGGACAAACTCTAAAATCTCATCCCATTTAGCCATAAATGAGCGAAAATGTGGCCTAAGCCGAGAGAATGTCTGTTTAAATAATCCAAGCTTACTTTCATCATAGAGACCAGAGCGACCTAGAGCAGTGATCTTATTAACTTCTCCAACCGCCTGATGGAGATCCCTCCTAAGAAGATTAATTGAACTAGTAAAATCCATTCCACAATTGATATTTACTGCAACTAAACAATGGATTCTAAATGGTGCTGGCCAGAAAATCTAGAACATAAGAAAGGAATGACGAGAGGTGGGCGGAATGTAAGTTACAAACAACAGTTAATAAATGACAATATTTCAAAAACCTTATAAAATCTGTAAACATTTGCAATGAATAACATATGATAACTTTAATAAAGAAAAGAAGCTATAAATAATTGAAATAATACATACCAATAAATTTAATTTTGCAAAAAATAACTTATAATAAACAACAAATGGTACAATTTAATAAATAAGAACTAGAATTAGGCATAATTCCTTATCGCAATAAACAAAACACTGCCTGCAGATGGCAAGAAAAGTTAGGCATTGTTCCTGATTACAATATTAAATTTAAACATGTGATATTATATTTAAATATCTAGACTAACCTTAAATGTTTTAACTAACCGGAGGACCATACAATTATTTTTTCTTAACAATATCCGACCCGGACTGGACCAAATGTAGCGGCGGCTAGGGGTTCTTGATGAACGCAGCCAAAAAACCAACCGCCTTTTTATGAAGCTGGTAGCTCAATATGTGTTATTAATAAATTGCTTGACAACTATATTTCATAGCTTAACAATATCAAAAAAACAAATTTTAATACAAGCAATAATTTCTTTAATTTGAACAACTAATTGAATAAAAGGTTATAAACTAATTAATAATAAACTAGAGTTCACAAACCAATTTCTACAGTAATCTGTACAATTTCTGACAGCAATCTGTTTTCGGCGGCTGTGTCAATTAGACCTCACAAAGAGAGCTGTTGGAGATCCTGGAAGGTCACGCTGAGGCCCTGAGCCCATGAGCAATGTTCTCTTCAATTATCCTGGCAGCAACAAAAACGTGAATTGACCGATCGTCATGACGACTAGTTGCAAACTGAAGCGTGGCTTCCAAAAAAACATATGACATATGTTTTAATTTATAACCGCTTAATATTAAATTTATAAAATTGACAAACTAAAAAACAAATTGAATATTTATAACTAATTTTAGTATACATGATGTAAAAACAATTATAACTTACAGCAATTATATAATTATAACAATTATAACACTAAGGACTAAGTGACCTCATGTACATAAACAAAACACATGTTGGCCTCAACACTTTATGTTGAAACATTTCCAGTGAAGACAGCGCAACGAGAGGGCACGGTGATGTCCAGCGGGCGCGCTATGTAAATGAATTCGCTAATGAAGCGGAACACCGGGAAGAGGAAACTGCCCCTGTTGGCTATCACAGCCCATCTCATCCATAATATCCTTCCCCTTCTGCCTCTCTCATATCTCTTCTACCTCCCATCCAACAAAGTATGTAAAGGAACAGTATATTTGACGTTATTAAAAAAAAAAAAAAATCCCACAAATATATCGTGTTATTAATTATATATGTATTAATTATACAATATTAATAATTAAAAATATAATTAATTGGGTTCTACTGCTGTTTTCATGTTTTTTGATGTTACAATCCTGTCGAAAGATTGTTACGATATTAGGGTGTAGGATTGAAGATGTCAGTAATTATGGATAGAGGAATAGTGTAGAAGTTAGTACTACATCGAAGACCTACTACGTATTTCTATCACCACAGATGATGGCATCGATTATTTCTGTTTTGTGAGTTGTTGGAGCTTTCAATTTTCAAGATGAAGAAACTACAAGGGGTTACTATTGTGGATTCTCTTGAGGAAGTCCCATAAATAGTCCAGGAGCAATTAAATACAAATTTAATTGTAAAGACATGAATTTGTTCCCAAGCCCATTTCATAGTATCATCCGCCTTGGAATGATATATCGCGGTCTGGCAGCCTGTATCCGTCGGAACGCATAAAAAATAATTAGAAAGGTATGTTCTTGAGTTTGGTCTCATTTTTCAGTGTATCCTTTTCTAAACACGAATCAAGTGGTCTGGAAGCCGAAAGCCGCCGGAAACATGACGCCAGACCGGTGTTTATGTCGCGAAAAACTGAGCTGAAAAGTGAAAAAAAAACGTATCAACCATTTTTCAATATGTTGTTAGGACGTACGGTTTTTAACTACTCTTATGATTCTTAACAACATATTAAAAAATGGTGGATAAACTTTTTTTTCACTTTTCGAGTCAGTTTTTTGCGACATAAACACCGGTCTGGCGTCATTTCCGGCGGCTTTCGGCTTCCAAATCACTTAATTCGTGTTTAGAAAAGGATACACTATAAAATGAAACCAAACTCAATAATATACTTTTTCAATTATTTTTCTATTTTGGGAGATTTTAAGCGTGCGCCACACCGCGTTCTGACGGATTCAGGCTGCCAGACCACGATATATCATTTCAAGACGGATGATACTATGAAATGGGCTAGGGAAAAAAATCATATCTCTCCAATTAAATTTTCAAGAGGTGGGCTCCCGGGTCTAAAAGAAAATGAAAAGAAAAAGTAGCGTTCGCTAGGACAACTTTGTCAAATATTACAATATATTGCAAGATTTATCTTGAGGTCGATTCCGTTATAATCTGTGAGAATATCGATGATTGGAACTGAATGAAGATTATATCAGAGGATTTGGATGGTTATAAAAGTTTCAACAAACTTTCTGTAATGTCTGATACGTCGTAAAGAACATAAGTATATTAAAGCCGTGATATAATGTTTTGTTGGAGACCAAAGAAGGGGTGTAAGTTATCGTTTGCATCATGTTAAATTTTGATGTTGAAATGTTTTGCTACCTACCCCGCGAGGGACCCCCTTCCCAAACGCTAGACTTTATTTGGTATAGTTGGCTGAATTTTCTTTACTTGAAAATGAAAATATATAAAAACATTAATTTCACTTATTACTGTACCATGCACCAATGGGTGCATGCAGGCATGAATATGTCTGTGAATCTATAGTTTTCTTGTGTTAAGGGGGTTATACACTATCAACCTGGTTGTCAAGTTTATTGATATCTTGCAATGTTGAAGACGGTGTTGAGAGTCTGTGGGCTGGTTGGCGGTTGAAATTCTATAGTTTGGGTAACAACCTCAACACTGTTGACAACCAGGTTGATAGTGTGTAGCCCCCTTAAGGTTTTTTTCTCCCTCAAAATGTGTAAAGGTTTTATTTTCACGCACAAAATTGTAACATTAGACACGGTGTGACCAATTTATATGTGTGTTGGGGTCCAAGGGTACTGTTTTTCTTTTATAGAACGAAATAATATCTTCCACATAACTTCTCATCTATATATATATATTTACAATATTTACATATGTAGGAAGGCAATCATAACGGGAAACATTTGAGGCCAAAACATCAACTAAAATAATAAACCAAATCATTAATGTTTATACAAACTTATTTAACCTGTACTATAAAACATAATACAATAACTGTTAATCAATATTAGAATGCTTACCGCTGGGTTAAGTATTTAAAATAAACGTATAGTGTTCGTCACAACACTGATTTGTTCGGCAGCAAAGACGGTACAGGAGTAGTTTCTTCCTCGATGGCCCACCCCACAGCGCTAGTGGCGGCCAATGCCTTACGAATCTAGGCTTACGAAGAGCTTGACAGCAGAACAAGCCGTTACAACGGGAGCTGTTGGCGTTGCTTAGATCAAAAATTTGGTGAATATTTCCTGATCAGATATTTAACAGAGAATATTTTTTTTTATACATTTGCCTCCAGGACGAACCGTTTGTTGTATTGGTTTGAATGAAAACAGTCACGTTTTTCCTACATTTGTTGTTGTTTTTTCACAAGCTCCTAGCTCTGTTAGTGCTGCTCTTATATGGTAGAACATTTGCCTACAGTTTCCTCATCAGAAGCAGTTGATATAGATTTAACATAGACATGTTCCTCATTGTTTTATTGATTTTTCCCAGCCAGGGAGAAATAAAGTTTTTTTTACTTACTTGAGGTACACATGATGGTATAGAAGGATCAATACAATTAGGATTGATGAGTTAAATGCCACTTCTATTGAGATTATTTTATTTGAAAACTAGTTTCGAATGCTTAACATTCATCTTCAGTTCTAAAACATACAACAATTTTTTCAACACATCAGTACTATGTTACATAGATAATATATACTAAATTATCTTTAGCATAAATATATATATATATATATATATATATATATATATATATATATATATATATATAAATCTTTAGTATATATTATCTATGTAACATAGTACTGATGTGTTGAAAAAATTGTTGTATGTTTTAGAACTGAAGATGAATGTTTAGCATTCGAAACTAGTTTTCAAATAAAATAATCTCAATAGAAGTGGCATTTAATTCATCAATCCTAAAATTTTTTTTTGTTATCATTTCGAAGTTATCATTATTTTATTTTTTTTTAGAAATCCCACCAATTTTTATTTATCGAGATTCGATTGTATACCTTGTTGAAAATTGTATACAACTTTCTTTTTTATATGTATTAATATTAATAATAAAACAAATCAAAATACGCACATATAACGTTTGGAGTATGACTTTCCTAACGCTTCTCGAAAGTCGAGAGTGCGAATTAGCTGGAACGAGGAAACTTGCCGGGAACGTGTGTGAACTTAATAAGCTAACCAAGTTCCTTCCGTCCCAAATATAACTCCAACAGTCCGCAATTGCCTCCAGAATGGAAGAATGGACTTGGGATGCTTTATGTCCCCTCAACCAACTCAATAAGTAACTTTTCTTTTTTTGTGACAGCCCTCTCACCGACCAATAATACTCATCGGCTTGTCTAGTGTCGCCGTGGTCAACTTCACTCCTGGAAAAATGGCCTAGGAAGAATGTCGTGAATGTCGAATTGCACATTATTTCTTTTATTATTTAAAAATTTATATCTTTGAAATTTCCAGATCAAACTGTTTTGGTGTCATATTCTAATTAAAACTTTATTATGAACATTTAAAAAAATAGTACCATTTAAAATCAAATTTCCCCCCTGACTGAAAAAAACCAATTGATGATGGATAAGTCTATCTATAATATAATGGATTTCCGAATTAGAATTTAAGTATTAAAAGTACCTAATTATATAAATTAATAATTAAATGACATTAACAAATATTATTCGAAATAGAAGGTGTTTCAAACGTGGTATTTACCATTCAAACGAATATAGGTTCTAATTGTATGGTCTTAGCGCCGCTTGTTATAGGACATAAATATTATCATTAAATCTTTGACTTGGAAACTATCGTCAAATTTTCGATCCTAGCAACGCAAAAAAAACTAAAGCGTGTCAAAAAATCACCAAAACTTAAAACAAATGCAAAACGACTTTTTTCCATTCAAACTAATATAGCCCCTAAACTGGAGGTCCTAGCCCCAAATGATATTTAACAAAAATTATTCTTCAATAAATTACTTTCAGGATAGCTGCCGTTAAAGTTTAACAGTATTCCGAGTAACACTAACAAAGCTTGTTAATATGTTACATATTTGAAGATGAAAAAAACGTCAAATATTTAATGGTGAAAAAACGTTACATGACTTTTTTCATTCGAAGCAACATAGGTCCTAAACGGGTGGTTCTAGCGACAAATGTTATAGAACAAAACTTTTTCTCGATTAAATTCTTACTAGTGAACTGTCGTCTAAGTTTCCATTAAAGCTAAGCCAACTGAGCTAGAGCTTGTAAAAAAGTTCTAGAGAGAGGAAACACTTTATTAAGTGGTGCTGCCCATTTCAAATGGGTTGCTAAAAACACAGCATACTTATTTAATCCAAATATGACATTTTACAATATTCAATATTAAAAAAAAAAAAAAAAAAGAACCGTAATAGTCATTATTTTAAAAAATATAAAAATGATCGATCCCATGCGGAATATAAATTACAATTAAAACGAAATTTAAAATATTAAAAAGATAATATATAACCTTATTTAGGTATAACAATATAAAATAAATATAAAACTATTCACATAAATAACAATAACTGTATAACTATTAACTATAACAATAACTATATAACTAACAATAATAACAATAACTACATAAAAAACTAGGATAAACATGCAACACATATCTCATTCTATTCATTTTTCTTTCTTTGTATATACTTTCCATTTCTTTTGCTCTTCCCAAACCATCAGTTACCATACATGTGGTGGTGGATTATTCCCAGACAGTCCAATATAATATTTTCCGCTAACACAGCCACATCCTTCATATCAATGCCCAGGTCTTCCATTAAACTCCTTGTTCTATTAGGTATAGTTCCGCGAGCTCCGAACCATAGGCCTCTCACGTTGAACTCTCGCCGAAATTCTCACGGAACTTTTCTTTAAGGAAAGGGATGCATTTGTCGTAGATTCCTTTCTTTTCCCTTTCCACTTTACCTGCCTGATCCGGATCGTTGCTTTTGAATCTAACCGTGGGATCTAGAACCAACGCTGAATTTTCTTTTTTTTAAAACGCAACTACCAGGTATGCAAGTTTAAAATGTCGTTTATTTCTTAAAATATATACACAGTAATTTAAAAAAAAGTATAATATATTTTATTCAAAGCACTGACCCTCGCTTTCTACACATTTTGTCCATCTCTCGGGCAATATATGGATACCATTCCAAAAGAATGCTTCATCTTTATTTGAAATCCATTCATCGAGCCTTTTTCGTACGTTTTCGAAATTGTTGAAGTGTTGCTCCGCCAATGAGTGTCCCATCGATGAGAAGAGGTGATAATCAGAAGGCGCCAGGTCAGGTGAATACGGCGGGTGGGGTAGGAGTTCCCAACCAAGCGAAGAAATCGTTTCCTTAGTCAATCTGGCTGAATGTGCAGGAGCGTTATCATGCTGAAGAATGACTTTGGCGTGCCTGTGAGCCCATTCTGGTCGTTTTTCGATCAATGCGTGACTCAAATTGATCATTTGTTGTCGGTAGCGCTCGGTATTGACTGTTTCGCCGGGTTTGAGAAGCTCGTAGTAGACTACTCCCTTCTGATCCCACCACACACACAGCATTGTCTTCTTCCCAAAACGATCCGGTCTTGCACTCGATGTGGATGGTTGTCCTGGCGTTACCCATGATTTTTTTCGTTTGGGATTCTGAAAATAAATCCATTTTTCATCGCCAGTTACAACTCGATGCAAAAAACCCTTTCTTTCGTGGCGTAAAAGCAGCATTTCGCACACAGTTTTTTCGTTTTTCCATCTGTCGTTCGTCCAATTCATGTGGAACCCATTTTCCAACCTTTTGAATCTTTCCCATAGCTCTCAGGCGATCGGAAATGGCTTGCCTAGTGACATTCAACTGTTCTGCCATCATTTGTTGGGTTTGGGTATTGTCTTCGTCTAATAAAGATTGCAATTCGAAGTCCTCAAACTTTTTGGTCGATTTTCTCGTTTTTGATCAGTAACATCAAAATCACCACGTTTGAAACTTTGAAACCAACGTTCACATGTCCTGACGGTTGGAGCAACATCGCCATAAGTCTCAACAATAATTCGATGACATTCAGATGCCTTTTTCTTTTGATTAAATAAGAAAATCATGACATGCCGCAAATGCTCTTTATTTGGCTTAAAATTAGACATTTTTAACACCAAAGAAAGGTATGATACGTCCACGTAAACGACTTAAAAACAACTGACTTTTGTAAACAAATGACTAACAAACAAAATAGCGTTTAGAGATAAGCAAATCCTTCAATAGGCTAAGAGCGCATTCTATTGGAATTAAAACGACATTTTAAACTTGCATACCTGGTATATCAGCGTATCGTGTAGATCCATCGGTATCGCAGGCAAAATCTTTCTCTTCAAGGAGCCTCAAGATGCAGGCGAAATTTGACTTTTTTTATTCAAATCAATAATAATATAGCTCCTAACCGATAGGTCCTACTGACATAGGTTAAATACCAAAAGTGTTCTCCATTAAATTTTTCACAAGGGAACTGTCGTCAAACATTCGATCAGAGCTGGTGTCAAAATTTTACATTTTTGAATGTGCAAAAAATGTTACACCAAAAGAGTATAGACTAGCAAAATGTCATATCATGTCAATAAAATTAATATCACGTGACAGATCCGCACACTTCAGAAACAAATTATAGTGTCTATCGTTTGTATAAGTCTATAATGAATTCATTGGACACTTGAACGATTCATATAAATCGCCATTTTTAAATGGACTTATATTCTGACTACTCCAACATTTGTTAGACAAGCGTTCAAAGCTACTAATAAATTACTTAAGACATGTTTACACGAACCTTCCAATTTTCGTATCCAATCCTTAAAATCCTAAATCCTCATTGCTCCTTATTATGTCACAAATAAAATATCCGATTTGTAGTTGTAGATTTGGCCTAACCAAAAAGTCCCCCAATTCGCTTTTCACTCAATTCCCGATAACTCTCCGAGGTTCCTGAGAAGATGGCCTAGGGGATTTTTTAAAAAAAGAATAGAACAGTTATTGAAGTGCTACCAATGAGTAGTTGTTCACAAGTTAATGACTTATTGTAATCATTTCAACTCACATTTAATTATTTTATTTTATTTACGTTGTAAATATCAATAAAGTATATTATTAAAAATAATAACAACTTGACTTTTTTTAAAGAAAATAGAATTAATCTAAAAAAACGAAACAATTCCTATATTTAAGGAAGTTCCTACAATATCATTTATAAATCATCTGACAATTAGTAATAATGTAAAGTCCCGTAGAACTAAGAACTAAGTCTTGAAAACTTCTTGAGCAGAATATTTTTGGGTTTTCCAAAGCCCGAACAAGTTCTTTGACTCCCTGCGACAAAACTTCGCTACAAAGTTCTAAGTCCTGAACAATGCAAGGAATATTTCCCGTTTCAGAGCTTAACTGCCTACTCGTCCTTTTTGCCACCCCGGTAATACCCAACGTAAACAAATCCTTCCTCAATAAGGAATTGGACTAATTGTTGGAGAGGCCGCCATTTTCTGGAGGAAATTTCAATCATCTCAAAACGATCTTCGCCAAAAAAAGAGTATACAGTCATGGAGTACATAAATTATAATGAACATATATATATATATATATATATATATATATATATATATATATATATATAAATACCTATATATATATATATATATATATATATATATATATATATATATATATATATATATATATATATAGGTATTTATGGAAATTTACAGCTGTATACAATTAAATACAAATACATTTATACATGCTAAATGAGATGATAATGCTCGTAATACAACTACCCATTGGTAGCACTTCAATAAGTTGTACATTAGAAGTTCTCGAGACATTCTTATTTTTAGAGGTTTCGGAGGGTTATCTGGAATAAAGTGGGAAACAAGTTGAGATACTACAGGATTTGGATGGTTATGGAGTTTGCTATGAAAGGATTGGTTTCTGGTTTGAGCTAAGTCAGAAACGTAAGGTATATCAAGATCATTGTGGATAAGTATTTTTTGTGACATAAGGTAAAGAGCATTGAGGATTTTTCTAAGGATTTTGGATTGTAAGGATTGGATATGAGATGGATTGGATGAATTGGTGTATTCCCAATGCTAAACACCATATGTCCAAATAGGTCTAATTATTAATATTTAAATGGGTCTTTTGTAATAAATCGGAAGGTTTGAACGATTGTCTAGTAAATGTTGACGAAGTTGAAAACGGTGGTCACATGTATGTCGTTTTAGTCTTGCATGTTTGTTTGTTTATTTCGTTTAACGTCACTTTATGCTGCTATGGCTAATCGGACGATGCTACGGTGGGAGTCCTAAATTTTGCCTATCCAGGTATAATTAGGATAGGAATCTTTAGCGAGTACCTGACATCGCACAGGCTCGGGACCCCCATTTTACGTCCCTTCCGAAGGACGGCATAGCTAAGGATTTTTTACTCCCTTTAAAAAATCCTAAGGTCATCTGCCGGGCTGCGAACCCTCAATCTTGGGTTTAGTAGGTTGCTATGCTAACCACTACACCACAGGTGACCCCTAGTCTTGCATGTGATCTAGTATATGAAAAATTGCTCTGTGATATTAAGCTGAATTGAAAAAAATTAATATATAAAAGATATTTATATAAACAAATTTTATCTTAAGAGAGATAAAAATATCATAATTAGATATCACAAAACTATTGCCAACGTCAGTGGAATCGATCGAGTCCTAGAAATCGACTTTGGGTCATCGATTCTCGATATCGATCTTTTCTCAACAATCGATGGAACCGAGAATCGACACATTCTTAATTGATCGTATCCATAACCTCTCCTGATTTTCGGCTGACCAAATACATATTGGTCCAACGTTACTTAAGAAAAAATCATATGTTAGTTTGTCATTGTCTTATGAAACCTTTTTTCATATTAAAATTTTGTCACGCTTAATCTCAGTTGGTACTGCTCGGTTCGAAAATGTGACGACAGTTTTTTTTTTTTTTTTTTTAATTTAAAGGCAAATATATTTTTTGTTATATAACATTTGTTGCTAAAGAGCCAACACTAATATGCAACGTAGGCGGTTGGAGATCTACCGACACCTCATGAGAATGAACAGTAACAGATTTACCAAGAAGATCTTCTCACTAATTAAAACCTATAAGACTCCAATTCTATAGCTTAATGAAGTGGAAAAAGACCTAGATTCTGCTGGAATTTCTGATCTTGATGTGTTGGATCCATCGAAATTTAGAGATATGGTGAAATCTTGGTCCCACCACCCAAAATTAAAACTAGTCGAAAACCTATGACGGAAGAGAAAAGGGAAAACTATTGTCTGGTCTGAGGAAGTATTGCAAAACTAGTGCAAAAGGATCCAAAGGAACTGTTCACAAGCGCTCCTAGATCGGCTTAAATCAATAATAACAAATAATAAATTTGTTGCTAGGACCTGTCGATTAGGAACTGTATTGATTTTAATGAAAAAACGTTTCGCATAATTTTTTAGGTTTTGCGTCCTTTTGTACGGCGTTGCTCGGATCGAAAATTTGCCGGTAGTTTCCTTATCAAAATTAGTATAGAAGCAGTAGATTCTTAATAGACATATACGTGATCTTATACATTTATAAGTGATTTTTTTTTTTTTTTTTTTTTTTTTTTTTTTTTTTTTTTTTTTTTTTTTTTTTTTTTTTTTTTTTTTTTTTTTTTTTTTTTTTTTGTGGTTGAGTTTTTTTTATCCGTTTTTAAACTAGTCTGATGCGGTAAAAGTTAGATGGGCCGTTCTTGTTAACTTATCACGGCTGAGTGGCATATCATGTGTAAACAAAATGAATAATAGCGGAACGGGTATTGATCCCTGCGGTACTCCGGCTTCCATTGAATGAATAGAAGTGATATCTGATCCCTTTCGGGTAGAAATCAGCACGTCGGAGAGGGAGGACGTTTATTTAGCTCAAATCGTATTTAAGATGGCTTTACCATCTGAATTTATTTTACGAAATAGTTGTAACTAAGACAAGGTTTGGACGATTTCAGATAATGGAAGACATTAAAGAAGATTAGAGGGCGTTAAGAAAGTAGTTGAAGCTGATGGAGTTGGGTCAAGTTGACCGAAAAGGAGCGTGTGATTTGGTCCTCCGGTTATTTGCTGGTCGGCGGGAAGCAGGAGTTCGATTGTGTGGTCCTTCTATTTACACAATCGTTACTTCCCTTCCCTCCCCTTCCCCTCCGGACGTTTCAGGTTATTTCGTCCCTCCGGTATTTCCTCCGGGAGGACTTGAGTAATATAAGGAACTTCCTGGAGTGGTCCTTTAGAGTATATTGAGGTACAAACCTGTATTGTAGTGGCGGTTATTGCTGTCTTTGTTTGTTTAAATATTAGTACAAACGCTATAAGAGAGAATAGAACATATTGCTGCCCAATTTGTTGCTACGTACACAGCATACTATTCTACCTAATTAAAAACAACAGCATTATAAATAACAATAATTCATAATATTCCTGACATAGCCTCTACTTATTTCATATTTTCACACACACACACACACACACACACACACACACACACACACACACACACACACACACACACACATATATATATTGGGTTGCATCACCTTTTCATCATTTAGTAGTCCATACAATATGCACCAGTAACATTGGCATCATTATGAGAAAAATATTGTCTCGAAACGTCGCGCACTGGGGCAAGTAGACCTAATTGTTGGCATAAACTAAATATTCTTACTTACATGTTAAATAATCATCAACATTGGTTCCTAAAGCTATATATCATACATTGGAACATTGAAAAACCTAAATCACTCACTTTATTTGTGTACAATACGGAATAACTTAGAAAACAGTAAAAAAAAAAATTCACACTTTTCATTAAAATAAGTAACACACTTTCTATTAACATTTCCTCGTCATCTTCTGTGTCAGGCCTATTTTCAAAAGGAAAAGAAAGAAAGTTTAAAGCCTCTGTCGGTAGTGACTTAAATTTATTCTTAGGTAGTTTCCGTTCACTTGTTAGAACTGGGTCTGAACTCATCAAAAAGTTAATGAATATATCCTGTTTGGATTTTTCTCGACTACACTTCCGTGATGTTCACGATATTTTTTGAAATCCTTGTTACGAGCTTCCTGCGCTTCCTGTACCATGAATAAGAAACTTGTAGAGCGTCGATAACATCGGGTACAATGTGTCAAATCTGGTGATTTCTAACGAAATATCAGCATGAGAGAAAAATCGCATAGCCGTATTTCCATCGTTACTAGTTCCAAAGCCAGGTTTAGGCATGCCAATAATCAAACCACACTTTTTTAAAAAACCTTTCTTGGATTCGACTCTTGGTTTCTTTAACAACTTGTTTGTCTTCATTGCTGTGGTCTTGCTATTTTTTTAGTGGAAGCTTGTAGGATATGTGTATAGGATAGGAAATAAAATGATTTTTTCGTCTATGCACTAACAAAGGAGAAATATTTTTTATGACGCTGGGGCAGATTGGGGCAAGATTTTTCAACGAAACCATAATATTTAAATTATGTACTAGAAGACGGTGGAAAAAAATATGCTTGGACGGGTTTGGAAGGTTACTAAACCATTCGCTACAGATAAACTAAAACCAATAATCTTATTTTATCATATTATTAAGGTAAATGTAATAATATATTTCAAAATTATATACCTAAAAATGATGATTCCATGTCATAAAAATATAAAAATATTAAAACTGTTTGTAAAAAAAACTAACGATCTGTTAATAACAAATTGATGCATACACTGAAATTGATGCCACTGAGCTTTGTCCACTTTCACCAATTATCAGTACAAGACATGACCGTTATCAGCTTGAGGAATTACATTATTTTGTTCTGTAAAGCCTTAACTAACAGATAATTAAGCCATCAAGTTAAAAGGAAAATTTTAGTTTAAGGACTTTCTGCCACGTTTTGCTTTAGTTTGCCCCACTGTGCGTCGCCAAAATAGTAGTTTTTATTTATTGACTGAATCTCAAGAACTTTATTTTCGAAAACTTTAAGGCATTGTTCCTCTCTTAAATTATTTTATATTTTAATGTTTTTTTATTTCCTCTTACATAATGTGTAAAGGTGTTACAAAAGCTAACAAGATTAATTTCTACATGGCGTTGTTGTTTTATATATTTATATTTGTTGTATCAACTTAAGCAAATAATTTTCAGTTTAAATATTTTTTGAATGGATACTTTGTTGCCCATATTACTTATTGCTCTACCAGGTATGCAAGTTTAAAATGTCGTTTATTTCTTAAAATATATACACATTAATTTAAAAAAAAGTATAATATATTTTATTCAAAGTACTGACCCTCGCTTTCTACACATTTTCTCCATCTCTCGGGCAATATATGGATACCATTCCAAAAGAATGCTTCATCTTTATTTGAAATCCATTCATCGAGCCATTTTCGTACGTTTTCGAAATTGTTGAAGTGTTGCTCCGCCAATGAGTGTCCCATCGATGAGAAGAGGTGATAATCAGATGGCGCCAGGTCAGGTGAATACGGCGGGTGGGGTAGGAGTTCCCAACCAAGCGAAGAAATCGTTTCCTTAGACAATCTGGCTGAATGTGCAGGAGCGTTATCATGCTGAAGAATGACTTTGGCGTGCCTGTGAGCCCATTCTGGGCGTTTTTTCGATCAATGCGTGACTCAAATTGATCATTTGTTGTCGGTAGCGCTCGGTATTGACTGTTTCGCCGGGTTTGAGAAGCTCGTAGTAGACTACTCCCTTCTGATCCCACCACACACACAGCATTGTCTTCTTCCCAAAACGATCCGGTCTTGCACTCGATGTGGATGGTTGTCCTGGCGTTACCCATGATTTTTTTTTTTTCGTTTGGGATTCTGAAAATAAATCCATTTTTCATCGCCAGTTACAACTCGATGCAAAAAAAACCCTTTCTTTCGTGGCGTAAAAGCAGCATTTCGCACACAGTTTTTCGTTTTTCCATCTGTCGTTCGTCCAATTCATGTGGAACCCATTTTCCAACCTTTTGAATCTTTCCCATAGCTCTCAGTCGATCGGAAATGGCTTGCCTAGTGACATTCAACTGTTCTGCCATCATTTGTTGGGTTTGGGTATTGTCTTCGTCTAATAAAGATTGCAATTCGAAGTCCTCAAACTTGTTTGGTCGATTTTCTCGTTTTTGATCAGTAACATCAAAATCACCACGTTTGAAACTTTGAAACCAACGTTCACATGTCCTGACGGTTGGAGCAACATCGCCATAAGAATTCGATGACATTCAGATGCCTTTTTCTTTTGATTAAAAAAGAAAATCATGACATGCCGCAAATGCTCTTTATTTGGCTTAAAATTAGACATTTTTAACACCAAAGAAAGGTATGATACGTCCACGTAAACGACTTAAAAACAACTGACTTTTGTAAACAAATGACTAACAAACAAAATAGCGTTTAGAGATAAGCAAATCCTTCAATAGGCTAAGAGCGCATTCTATTGGAATTAAAACGACATTGTAAACTTGCATACCTGGTAAAGGGAGACAGATTGTATTATTAATTCAATAAAACAAATCAATATAAAAATGAATGTGCGAAAGTACATCACAGGTTTCATATTTTCTTATTTCCACTTCCTTTGAGAAAATTTAGCTGAAGTTAAAATAACTTACATAACTTCAACAATTAACTACATTACTTTCAATATGGATCTTGATTTATGTATTTATATTTTGCTATTTCCACTTCTCTAACATGAGGAAGATTTACAGAACTTAACATTAATTGTGATCTAGCATTTTATTGATTCTGATTTAGTAAAATATTAATTAAAAATTGATTTAGTGTTTTATATTTTGAGATTTTCTTATTTCCACTTAATCATTTTCTTATTTCTCATTTTAATATTAGAAGATAAAACGGAAGGTAATATTAGTTTGAACTAGGATTTAGTTTCTCAGTAAATTTTCTTATTTCCGCTTAATTATTTCTTTATTTCCCCTAAAGATTATTAATATCAGAAGATAAAACTAAAGTTACTATTAGTTTGAACATGGATTAAGAGTTTCTCCGTAAATGAAGGAGTATAACCTTTCCTCTCCAAAAATAGCAATTAAGATAAATCTTAAGAAGGTTAGAATCGATGAAGGGTATTCTGGGCGCGTTAAGGGGTTGGAGCGCCTCTTATGGAGCGTTACCTCTTTCAGGATTGATAAATAAGATTTATAAATGTAAATTTGTAATTATGCATAACGTAAAATGCAAGTTGGGACATTGCTCAACCACTTATGAACTGTGGGGAATGTTGTTTTCTTTGTAGTTTAATTTACAACCATAATAAATCACCCCAAACAGTCAATCATGAGCAAGAACAAAGGTAACAAAGAATTATCATGATCTTCAGTGAAATTTTTGAAGAGAAGATCTCTCATCCAACTTCTTTTCTTCCGTCCAGTTGTCAGAATCATTTTTTCCTCTCTATTATTTGAGCTTGTGCAACTTTAATTTTTTTTTTACCGAATTCCTGATTCTTTTAATTAGTTCGTTTTATGATCCGGTAGTATTTAGTTATGGTTTTAATTAAAAATACTTTTTGTTTAATTATTAAACCTTTCTTGATTACAAGCCAATAGGATTTTTTTTTTACTCCCTCACTTCCAAAAAAGAAATAAATGAAAAATAAAAAAAAAATGGAATAAAATTCCTACCAACAGATTAGTAGAAATATATGCATGATAATAGAGTGGATTTTTATACATAAAAACGTTGTATTGTACCGCTTACATAACTGCTGTATTTAAAAAATATAAACCTACAGTAATGTCCCGACAGCTTATCTTTTTCTCCGATAGTTTTTTTTTTTTTTTTTTTTTCCTTTGTCAATTGTTTCAAACATTTTCTGTTGTTCTGATAGATTAGCCTTTTTTTTATAATTTATGTTGCAAGTATAGAATCAATGTTTATTTTTTATTATACATTTTTTTTTCATTTATTGATATTCACAACTGTACAAAATAATATACATCAAGTAAATGTGTTGAAACCTGCTGACGGAGAGAGGGGAAATCCTGAAGAGATGGGCAAGGCACTTCAGCGGAGCACTTCAAATGGAGAACCTTGAAGTAGAAATGGCCAGAGAGGAGGACGACTTCTCCAACGATGCCGAGCCACCGGATGATGAAGACATGGAGACGGCCATAGCGAAACTGAAAAACTACAAGGCTCCGGGAATGGATGGAATTCAAGCGGAGCTGATACGCTATGGAGGAATAGATGTGAGAAAGGAGCTCCATAATCTCATTTTGAAGATATGGGAAGAGGAGAAGATGCCTGATGAGTGGAAAAGGGGAATTATCTACCCACTGCACAAGAAAGGGGACCAGTCGGACTGCGACAACTACAGAGGCATAGTGATCCTCTCGTGCGCATATAAAGTTCTCTCTAATATCCTATTTGAGAGACTAGTCCCTCATGCCGAGAAGGAGATAGGGAAATATCAAGCGGGATTTAGACGAGGGAGATCCACGTTGGACCAACTATTCTCACTGAGGCTGATGCTAGAGAAATGCAAAGAGTACAGAATAGTTACCCACCACCTCTTTCTTGATTTTAAAGCCGCTTACGATAGTGTAACTCGGCCAGAACTCCATCAGGCCCTGTTAGATATGAACGTCCCAGCCAAGCTGGTTCGGCTTGTGAAAATGACAATGTCGGGCTCGAGGTGTGCAGTACGAGTAGGAAATGACTACTCAGATGATTTCAACACAAACTGCGGAGTGAGGCAGGGGGATGCTCTTGCCTGTATTCTCTTTAACTTTGCAGCAGAGAAAGCGGTACGTATGTCCGGAATCCAACTCCACGCAACCCTTTTTAACGGTACAGTTCAGCTTCTGGGATACGCTGACGACTTTGATATTGCTGCTAGATCGGAACGTGCACTGAGAGAGGTCTTGGCCATAGAAGATGCAGCAAAGAAACTTGGGCTACACATTAATGAAGCTAAGACCAGAGATTCGGAGGAGATGGACCAGGGATTGGTCCATTTGTGGCTGGACCATATAATTTTGAAAATGTAAGTAGCTTTATCTACCTCGGGGCTGAGATCAACTCTGGAAACGACATCTCTCGAGAAGTCAACAGAAGGATAGCAACAGCGAGACGGTGCTACTTTGGCCTTGCGAAGCATTTTAGAAGCAGGTTCCTGTCAAACAGGACCAAGATCACCCTCTACAAAACCTTGGTCCGTCCTGTTTTAACTTATGGATCAGAAGCATGGGCTTTTAAAAAACAGGAAGAAAATAGGCTTCTGATCTTTGAAAGATCAATTTTGAGGAAGATTTTTGGTCCTGTTAAAGAGGGTGGAATTTGGAGAAGAAGAAGAAATGTCGAACTGGCTGGCCTGTATGGGGATGCTGACTTGGTAAAGTTTATCAAGAAAGGACGACTTCGATGGGCCGGGCACGTCCCACGCATGGATGACTCGGAGATACCCAGGAGGATACTGTCCGGAAAGTTGCATGGGCGAAGAAAAGTCGGCAGGCCAAATGTGATATGGGAAGATTCAGTGACACTGGACGCACGGACTCTGCTGGGAGTCCGAAACTGGAGAGCTGCTGCGGCTGACAGGATTGACTGGCGAAAGCTTTTGGAGGAGGCCCAGTCTCGGTGACGGGATGTAGAGCCACCGGTGTATGTATTTAAATGTGTTGATAATGAATACAATGGCATAAATAATCTACACTAGAAGGTCTAAAGGCCATCTTTTTCTCAAACGCTTCAGTAGGATTATCGGAAATGGAGTGGGAAGCAAGTTGGGAGACTAGTGGATTTGAGTGGTTATGAAGTTTACTATGGAAGGGTATGTATCTGGCTTGGGCTAAATCAGCAATGTAGGAACATTAAGGTCTTTATGGATAAGTTTATTGGTGACAAAGTCGGAAGCATTGAGGATTTTACGAAGGATTGGATACGAGATGAATCGGATGGCTTAGTGAAGCCACAGAACTCAACTCCGTAGTTCTAAGTTGGTCTAATCACAGTCATGTATATGAGTCTTTAGTAACTAATTGGGAGCTTTGAACGTTTGTCTAGTAAATGTTGAAGTAGTCTGTAACGACGGGCAGTTTCTTGCCGTTTTAGTCTTGTATGTGGATTCCAATTAAGACGTTTTTATCCAAGTGGAGCCTAGGCAGCGGTTTGATTATAATTACTGCTCCATTGTTGCTGATCGTAATTTTTTTTTTAAATTTAAGCTCAAAAGAAAGAAGAATGCGGTAACTAAGTAAGGCAATTAACCCCTACCTCTCGGGCCTGTCCTCGACTCCGGCTGTAGAACGAACTACTATCTTCTGTTGGGATGAACTACTGAGAGGGAAAGCACCCAACATCTTTCATCGGTTCTAGAGTTACAGTTATTTTTTCGTTTTATAATCTTTTATTTATATTTATATAATATAAATTGGATATAACTAATTTTATTGGTTCACATCACAAAAGGGGCAATATAGACATGAATAATTCAGTGATCGACAGTAGAATCGATTATATTCTCGATATAAGGGAAGGAATATAGTCCGATAGTCACTAATGACTAAGAGGCCTCAGGTAAGTCCACAACTCAGGCAAACGACCTCTCTCCTCTGTTCGGCAGGGGCTGAGATAGCGGGGTCGTTAAAGCTCAAACACTGAGTGATCTATTGAAAAAACACTTAGGACCTTAGCAGCCCCGAGGAGTCATGTTTTATTGAAGTGAGGAACTGCTAAGCTGAGGAGCTGATAGTATATTCATGGTGTGTAGCCTACCCTATACTTACTATATAGCCTGCTAGTCTCCTGATATCGTGCGGGGGGAGGGGAGCATTGGAAGAAGACGTGGGGGGTATTGGGAGGAGATAACCCTAAACCTTTTCCGCCAAGAACAGGGGTACCACACTGTTCTATATCCTATTAATGGAGCATTGATATTCTCACTTTGAGTAATAATAACAATTTAGAACAATTATTTTTTTTTTCTATTTATTTATTTATTTTTTTTTTTTACATAGAACATATTTTACCCGTGACCTAGTTGGTCAAAATGTTTTGGGGGAACGCGCTGTCAAAATTTTATTGGAGATTTTTTACGTTATAATAATAGGGCGTATAAAAAAAAAAAACACGACCGTTTTATCAAATTCCAGAACTCAAAAGTCTGTAAATATCTTAATAATATTAATTATTTACCAAAACTTAATAATCCCTTTAGATCGTTCCCTGACATTCTTTCTAACACTGGACTTCTTAAAAAAAAAAAGCCTCAGTTCAGTTATTTATTTCATAAAAGAAACATGACAGTGTCCTACGAAATTCTCGTAATTTTAAGGCATTACTGGAAAAATATTTCCCAGCCGCTTAAGCAACTCGTGAAATTATTAAATATGAAGGGGAAGGTGTCCTTGAAGAGTGCAATGCGCGGCGTTGGTTTGAAAAATTTAGAAGAGGAGATACGACGTTGGAAAGGAAGAAGAGCTCCGGGCGGCCAATGATGAATCCGTCCACAGGACTCGCGAACTTGCCAGGGAGTGTGGTGTGTCGAAAGATACTGTTAGTCACCATCTTCTCTCCATGGGGAAGGTGAAAAAGACCTGTAGACTGGTCCCTCACGAACTTACTCCTCAACAATCAGCAGTCGAACCAAAGAAAAGTTTACAGAACTTCATGGGTTTGAACTCCTACCTCATCCAGCATATAGTCCAGACCTCGCACCTTCGGGTTATTACTTGTTTCGATCCATGGCCCATTTTCTTCTAGTGAAAAAAATTGATAATTTTGCGGAAGTTGAAAATTCTGTCCAAGGGTTCTTTGACAGCCGTCCCAAGGAATGGTATCAGCGTGGCATCGAGCAATTGGCCAGCAAATGGGTAATGACGGTGGATAACAATGGACTATACTTTGAGTATTAATTGTGTTTTATATCAAAAAAATAATAATACAAATATTTGTTTCAAAAACGGTCATTTTTTTTTTTTTTACACCCCATTAATATATAATACTAATATGACTCAGCCTCCCTAACTGTACATAAGATATTGACTTGAGGATTAATACTATTTGGAATTAGCGTTGGGAACTCTCAATAAGATTCAGCTGACACCAATGGTTTTTTTCAACAAAAAGTCTATGGAAGGCCGTTCAATGTCCTCAATTCTTTACGAAGGACAGTTGCATCTTGTGAAACAATAAAAAACATATTCAGTACCGTTCTGCCACTGCTGCTGTTAGAGGAAGATGCAGGGCCTGTCTTAATGCTCAAGGAAGTCACTTTGAACAACATTTAATGAATAAAATATTTGTTACATATTAACTAAGTTTTATTTATTTAATATACCTAAATAATTCATATCTAAAATATTTCTTTATTGGCACGACGGACACCATGAAGCTACCGTTTGCCGGCTCTGCAACCTTCCTCTAATCGTCCCGATCAACAGAATGAAAATCTTTAGCTGTAAATATCTCTCGAAAAAATCGTTCACGGAAACAGCTCCATAAGGAATTTTTCTTTCTTGTTTTGAGTTTCTTAGTTCAAATTTTTAGTTTGTGTTGAAATGAGGGGTGCAGAATGCATGAAATATGCGACCTTATTTTTGACTTCCCAGCTTAGGAAGAATTAGAAGGTAAACATAGCAAAAGTCCCCGCCCCTGGGGGTAAGCTACCCCTGAGGGAGGGGAGAAGGTTATATTTTTGGGTTTTTTTATTTAAACTCGAAAACGGTAGACTCTAGAAAAATATGTTAGAGGTAAACATTAAAGCTAACTGATTTTCCTATAAAATTGATTATATACATATTTGTTGAACTTCCAACTGTTTTCGAGGTAGACGTTATTGAAAACCGATAATTTTCGCAAAAAATAATTTTTACTTTACTCTTTATCAAACATTTGCTTCTAGTGCCTTCCACGATCGTTTCTCAGAAAAAATAACAAAATCAAAATTGAAGTGCATTAGATTTACTTTAATTTCATATATACGGTTCTTTTACTTCAAGCTAATGTTGGATTAAGAGTGACGTAATCATTGTTTTTTTTCCCATAATTATCGATTTTTAATAGCATATATCTCGAAAAATGTTAAAAGTTCGACATATATGTATATAAACAATTTTATAGGAATTTTAATAAGTTTTAATTTAGAAAGGTGGCATACTTGCATAGAGTCCACCGTTTTCGGGATATAATCGAAAAATCCAAAAATGGAACATTCTCCCTTCACCCTACCGTTAACTCACCCCCTAGGAGCAGGGACTTTTAGTATGTTTATCTTCTAACTACTCCTAACTCCTTGAGGTCAAAATAATCGCATATTTCATTTATATAACAGTATGTTTATTGAAATACCTGTATACAGCTAAGTGCCGAGAAAAGAGAAACAAAAAAGCTGTTATAAAAAGTTATTTATATTTACAGAATCATTTTTTGGTTAGTTAGAAGCAAAATAATTATACCATTTTATCCTTACCTGAAAAAAAGTCCTGAATCTGTAAAAGGATACTTCAAGAGATGAAAATAATCTTTATACGGTATACGGTACGAATTGAGTCAAAAGAATGGACCGTGGAGCGATCTCTTCTTTTACCTCTTACCTCACCCCTCCTTGGAGGTTTCGACGATAAAATTATTGCCTCATCTTCAAAGGTAACCTCCATTCGGCAGAATACAAACGGTAATAAAGTCGATATATTTGGGGGTCCTTATTTCCTGTCCCAGATATCGACATGTTTGTTTGAATCCTCCCAGGCGGGTTCTATACGATGTACTTTGACGAGTTGTACTCAATGGGATTGGTAACACATCTTCCAAACCTAGGGTATTTATTTTTATATTAGCCTCATCTTGGAATATTAGAAGGCCTCGAGGCAATCTTTTCAGACACCTCGAAGGTTTATCTGGAATAGAGTAGGAAGCGAATTGGGATACTAGAGGATTCGGACGGTTGTGGAGTCTACTCTGAAATAATGGATATCTGGTTTGAGCCAAGTCAGAGATATAAGGTACATTAAGATCTTTGTGGATAAGTTTGTTTGTGACAAAGTAAGGAATTTTCTAAGGATTTTGAATTGTATGGATTCGATGAGATAAATTCGATGGATTAGTGTAGCCTGTATATTGTGAGTCTTTTGTAATTAATTAATTAATCGGAAGGTTTGAAAGCTTGTCTAGTAAATGTTGATGGAATTGAAAACGACGGGAGGTCGTTGGTTGGCAACGAAGGTGAGTTTAATGAGATTTGATTGGATTCATTTTGACTCTCCATTTTTGACACCATTCTTGAAGGTTTATGGTACGGAGATTTAAAAAAAAAAAAAATTGATTTAATAAAAATTATCTCAGTTTCCTTGAGGAATTTATTAAAAGATACATTAGACCTATACCCCATCGAATGCATGTCATAATGAAGGCCAGGTGCTGACATAAAAGCCTTATTAATTTAATATTTTGTAAATTTAGAATTGCTTCGTTATATATTTAAATACTGATTTGTGATCAATCTGTACCAAAGTTTAACTTCCTAGTTTAAACAAGTTTGAGCAATTAAAAACTTTACTACTTTGCAGTTTAATTTTTATTAAAAATGCGAAAAATGTGTGGATTCAAGTGTAGTTTGAAAATCGACAAATAGAGTTGGCAATGCTATGGTGTTATAAAGCGCTTGAATTAGATAAAAAAATTTAATTATATTCATTTGTTATTAAACATCTGGGTCCCAATGAACATTGAAATTATCTGAATTACCAACTCATATATAAAAATTTAAAACTAGATTTCAACGATGTTCCGCTAATCCCCGTTGAACAGATCCGCTACCTAGGACTCCATCTGGACAAACGTCTTACTTGGAATCCACATACAAGACTAAAACGACAAGAAACTGCCCGTCGCTATCGACTACTTCAACATTTACTTGACAAACGCTCCAACCTTCCAATTAATTACAAAAGACTCATTTACATGACAATAATTAGACCAATTGGACATACGGAGTTGAGCTTTGGGGCTCCACTAAACCATCCAATTCATCTCGTATCCAATCCTTACAATCCAAAATCCTAAATGCTCCTTACTTCGTCACAAATAAACCTATCCACAAAGATCTTAATATACCTTACGTTTCTGACTTAGCTCAAACCAGATATCAATCCTTTCACAGCAAACTCCACAACCATTCCAATCCATTAGTATCACAACTTGCATCTCATTCCATTCCAGATAACCCCCCGAGGCGCCTGAAAAGAAAATGACCTCGGGACCTTCTAATATAGTGCTTTATCATGTAGAACCTTAATGACCGCTAGCAATGGGTAGTTGCTTTAAAAACAAACGACGTGTCATTTTTATCTATTTCATCGCATTTACTTGATGTATTTTATTTTTTGTATATACAGTTGTAAATTTCAATAAATAATTTTAAAAAAAAAACAAAAACTAGATTTCAAATTTTGGTTTTAGGTACTCATCAATAAACAAATAAGTGCAATGGTACCAGGTTAAAAATTACAGCTACTCCTGGTAATACCATTCATGCTATAATTCTCACTGGAACTGCGACTGGAGAACTCGCATTTATTCCTAGACCCCAATAGTTGTTACTAATCTACCGTTTGAGTTATTACAACTTATTAAAATTACCAATTAGAGTTTTTTTTTTTTTTTTTTTGTTTTTTTTTGCTATTACAATAAATCACAAGACTAGAGTTAAAAAAAATGTTCTGTCACCCTAGACTATAATCAATATCGATTATTATAAATTGTAAAAATGTATGTTTTTATTTTTATTTTATTTTTCTTTGTATATAGCATTATAGCTTGTAAGAAAAAAAAAATCTTTTGTTGGTATAAATTATTATAATATGAAGAAATGCTTTTTCTGTTAGTATTAATTATATAACATGTGAAACTGTTTCTCTATTTGTATTTATTGTTTGTTTACTATAATGTAATTATTATTGTTATTGACTAACTCAATTGCCATAAAGTTTATACCTTAAAGCAATCAATAAAAAAAAAAGTAGTTTATTCTTATGATTTTTTTTTTTTTTCCCTTTTTGCATGTTTTCTACAGTACAATAGCTTTTTATTGATTAATAAATAAAACTTCAATATTAATTTAAAATATTTTAGTCCTTTACTTATGAGAGTGGGCGAAGCCGCGATGGGAAATGCTAGTTAGTAATTTTAATATCTCTAATACGTTTTATTTGCAGAGGTAAAACTGTATCGGGAACACGAAGACGAGGACGGAACTTTTAGCTGACTAAATTAAAAGTGTCGATCGGATGGAATTATTTTGCTGTCAGTTTATAAATTTGCTACTAAATTATTTTATTTATATAGCTCAATCATTCATTCAATAATATAAATGAAATGATACTAAATGTATAATATTAATTTTAATAAAGATTAAGTATAATTCAAAACCCCACAGAGGTTTTACCTTGTGAAAACATTTTATTGTTAAGTGTTAAATGTCTCGCTGCGGCTGTGTTTGACAGCTACTGGCAGGTTTCTAAAACCTCTTTCGAAGAATCTCTGCATCTGCCATATTTACAATAAAAAAACATTTAGAAAATGTTTTACGTCAACGGAATGAAGTGAAATTCTATGCCTCATATATTGTTCATTGTCAATTTTTTGTTTTATATAAATGAATATTGTATTGAAAAGAAAAAAATTAGAGTGAACTGAATAATTAAAGTAGAACTGAATGGTTAAACAATTTTTTTTTTCAACTTGAAAATAAACGGTCACTACTTTCCTTAAAGTAAGTTCATTTATTTTTGTTACGGTAAATATATTTATTTTTTTAAATTATATTGTTTACTAATCTAAAAAATATTGCATATTTTTATTCGATGACGTTCAGCAGTTTTAAGACGATTCCAAAATTTCATTGTTGGTAGTTTTGGTTTTTCTGTTGACAGCTGTATAGCTCACCTGTATTATAATATTTTTAGCACGTTTTACTTGGAATCCACATACAAGACTAAAACGACAAGAAATCGCTCATCGTTCCAGACTACTTCAACATTTACTAGACAAACGTTCAAAGCTCCCAATTAATTACGAAAGACTCATTTACATGACTGTGATTAGACCTATTTGGACGTACGGAGTTGGGCTTTGGGGCTCCACTAAACCATTCAATTCATCTCGTATCCAATCCTTACAATCCAAGGTCCTTCGAAAAATCCTCAATGCTGCTTACTTTTTTACTAATAAACTCATCAATACAGATCTTAATGTTCCATATGTTGCTTATTTAGCCCAAACTAGATACATGTACTTCCATAGTAAGCTCCATAATCACCCAATCCATTAGTCTCCCAACTTGCTGCCCACTCCATTGCCGATAATCCTCCGAGGCAACTGAAAAGAAGATGGCCTAGAAATCTTTTAGTTGAAGTGCTACCAGTGAGTGGTTCTTTACAAGTTATTTAGATGGCATTGTATTCACTGTCAACACATTTACTTGATGTATATTATATTGTACAGTTGTAAATATCAATAAATGAAGAAAAAGAAGAAGTAGTGTAAGAAGTGATTATCTGAAAGCGCAATATCGTTACGATAACGTTACATCGAAGGTTCAAAAATAGACCTGTTACAAAATATTTTTCTCATTTACAGTGTGTTGTACACAATTGAATTCAAAGTCATCGATTGAGAAACTTAATTTGTCTATGATATGGATGAATTTTATGTTAAAACTGGATTTCTATCGATGCAATAATTGCCGCCATCTGTTGCTGCTACTCACCCAGAGGATGTTCGCTTAACTCCATCACGATATTTGGCTAACCACTTTTGTCATACATGTTTTTATGTCACCATTCTTTGCAAACATTAATATCAGCATGACATCAATTTTCTATGATTGACATGTAAAGTCGTTGGATTTACAATTAGGATTGATGAGTTTTCTGCATCTGCTATGGGAATTCTTTATATTTGAAAACTATTTTCGAAAGTTAAACATTTATCATTAGTTCTAAAAATATAGATAATGTCAAAACATTGTTACATAGGTTATATATTTTAAATTGTGATTTTAATCTTAGGCTGTTTTCTTCTTGGTGTATTAGTTTGACTTTTGAGTCTGTTGAATTTATGATTATTTTCAATTGAATAACCAAACGAATGGTCGTTTGAAAATAAACGAAGATTGAATTAGTTGAGTGAGAACTAATATTTAGGATTTCTTGTTTTACCTTTTTTTTTTTAGATTTAATATTTATAATATATGTAACAAAGTGCTGTAGTTTTGAAATGTTTACATGTTTTTAGAACGGCTAATGAATGTATTACATTGGAAACTAGTTTTCAAATTAAAATAATTCCAATAGAGTTCCTAGTTCCTCAAGAGTTCGTTGAATTTAATAATTACCGAATTACGAAAAACGTAAATGTGTGGATCATATCACAGTTGGGTGTCGAAAGTTAGTCTAGTCAGGGGTGTTGAGTGCATGGAAAATGTGAAAAATGTTTACTTCATAGCTTCGTTAGGAGTAGTAGATAAACATACTAAAAGTTCCCGGCCCTGGGGTGGGGGGGTCTGCTAACTATGGGGGGTGGGGAGAAGATCCCATTTTTGGGTTTTATCGATTATATCTGGAAAACAACAGATTAGGTTGATGCAAAAATAATGCAGGTTTTTGGTATTTAGTAAAAACATTGTTTTTTCCAATTGTTTTTCCAATTGCCTTGAGATGGCGTACGATTTTTGACTGATCCACATCGACTTCGTCCGCCATTTCTATAGTAGTTTTGGTGGGGTCAGCTTCAACTATTGCCTTTAACTGGTCGTTGTCAATAGCAGAGGGGCGGCCACCACCTTCTTTGTTTGAAAGGTCAAAATTTCCACTACGGAACTTTTGAAACCATCGCTGCACTGTAGATTCATTAATGGCACGTTAATGGCCCGTTCAATAGATTCAATAGATTCATTAATGGCACATTAATGGCCCGTTCAAATTCCTGATAACTTTATTCTAGCCTCCTTTGACGTAGAAAGCTTATTTACCAACGTTCCTATTGATAAAGCCCTTACCATAGTAAACAATAACTGGCACACTATAGAACCCCATACTCCTCTTAACCAAACTTCCTACCTCAAATCCCTTGAACTATGTCTAAAATGTGGATACCTTACCTTCCAAAACAATTTCTATTACCAAATCTCTGGACTAGCCATGGGCAACCCCCTTGCTCCAGATATCTCTAATATAGTCCTTAATGATCTCCTCAACTCCATCATTCCTATGTTTCCTTTAGACATCTACTTTATTAAAAAATATGTAGATGACCTTATACTTATCCTAAATTCCAACAGTATTCCCACCATCCTATCAGCTCTCAACTCATATCATCCCCGCCTCCGTTTCACTGTGGCACTTGAAATTAATAATTCCTTACCCTTCCTAGACCTACTTATTATTAGAAATCCTGACAACTCTATATCCACCAATTGGTATACTAAACCTACCTACTCAGGTAGGCTATTAAATTTCCACTCCCAACACCCCTATCATCAAAAAATCAAACTGCAAAAAACCTAATCCACCGTATTCTTTCCCTTTCCGTACCCCAATTCCACGCTTCTAATACCATTCGAATAAAAAACATACTCAGCTCTAATAACTTCCCCATAACCATTATCAACAAACTCCTTAATAACTACAATAACCAATCATCTACCACTCCCGCCTTATCCAACTCCCCATTACCCCCGCCCCTATATCTATATAGATCCCTCCTCTATATACCCATCCTTTCAGATAAAATACAAAAGTCTCTACGCCCAATCTTCCCCAATCTACGCCTAGGCCTCAAACCCCACAACAAACTCTTGAATATTTACTCCAAACTTAAAGATCCCATACCACTTCCTCTCCGTTCCAATGTCATTTACCGTATCCCCTGTGTGTTCCCCAATTGCAATTCCTCGTATATCGGTGAGACAAAAACCATCTAAAAACCCGCATCTCACAACATCAATGCTCTATCACATCCCGTAACCCGTTTGCAACAAAACTTTCTGAACATTCCTTATCCCTTAACCATAATTTTGACTTTGAAAAAACCACTATCCTAGACTCCTTTAGCAACTTAGAAAAACGATTAATTTGCGAATCTATCCACATCCACCTAGAACCCTTACCTGTTAATCAAAAAATAGATAAGGAATACATTTCCCACACGTATTCCCAAGTTTTAAACCTTCTCAAAAAATCCTAAATTCCTCCCATTGTATATGTATATATTTAAATGTTATTAATTCTGTACTATCTTCCTTACTCCAATTTTTCGACTCCCTTCCACCCTCTCGTTTTATTGATACTTCAACGCGCCAACTCAATATCACCGCCAGCTCAATATCACCGTATTGTACTTCATAAACGAATATTTTCCCGCTCTCACCTTGGTCTGTAGTTCAGATACCCGACGCTAGATCTCTCCACCCTCCTTTCCTCCCTGTACCATCTATTTCCCCTTTCTTCAGTTTGTTTGTTTACCTTTACCTGAACGTAAGTCATTTTAAAAATATTTTTATTTAGTTTTATTTTATTATTTGTGGTTTTTCGTTTTTGTTGTTTGTTCTTTACCACTCAATATTCATCCTTTATTCATTAATATATCCTTTTCCTTTCTCCAATTTAAATGTTAGTGCACAATCTTTTGCTAAAATTCTTTTCCTCATTTCATTTCATTTCCTTTCTCTTTCCACTGTACACACTTATAATTACCCTACCATATATGTCCCAATATTTATCATGTGTATCAATATATTTATCACTAATCTATAGTTGTACTTAGCATATTTGATTTATTATTAACTATCTAGTTAACTCCCTACTTTTACTAGTAATTTTATTCATTCTGTACCAACTCATTAGCTTAACCACTATATCTCACTAACTATATATCTACCATTTCTTATATTTACCTATTATATTATTATATTTACTCATTCATTATCACTCCTGAAATATTCTTTTCAATTCTAATTCAATAGTTTACATTTATTGTACTGGCTTCATTGCCTTCAGATATTATTTCCGTTATCTGTCCTCAATATATCAGTAACTCTGTATCTACTCATTAAGTATTAACTCAGTAACTTGTTCTCATTATCTCAACAACTTAGCATCTACACTGTTTATGTTCACCAATTATTTTGTCGAGATTACTCATTAGCATTTAAGTAACTATCACCCATTTTAATTCTCATTTTAGCATCAATTCAATAGTCTTTACTGGCCTTATGGCCTTTATATATTGCCTTTAAGTTACCATCCTTACTCTTATACAGTTATTTATGTTTATTTGTTTGTTTATGTTTATTTTCTTTCTCACTCATTCCTATATGTTCTGGTGTGTGTTTATTCATATATTTTTACAATGTAGTCATACCTCTTTGCTTGTTTTTTCTTTTTTTTCTAGCCCTGATGAAGACTTGCATTGCAAGTCGAAACGTTGGCTTTAAGAATTAGAAAAAATAAACATTTTATTTTGATCTGCTGAATATCTTTGACTGCCTACCCTAATTATCTAGATCTCCTGAATACTAGTTTCGAATGCTAAACATTCATCTTCAGTTCTAAAACATAAATAATTTTCAAAACATCAGCACTATGTTACATGAATTATATATACCAAAATTTTCAAAAATGTAAGACTAGAAATCAAATATTGGCACTCACCTGAAGAGATCTAATAGATATCTGAAATATATCCATTGTGGAAAGGGGAAGGGGTAGTGTTGGGCGATAGTCGATAGTTAGCAATATCGATAGCCTGATACTATCGGTTGAGTACTAACGATAGTTTTTCGGTAGTTGCTTCCTTTTTTTTTTCCAAAGCTATTCAATAAAGAATTTCAACTAATTTAATTAAATTCAATTATCTACTTACTATTTGAAATTTGCAGGATTATAAATTATAAGATTATATCATAAATGTGTGAGAGAAAAAACAAATTTATTTGAATTTTAAAAACGCTATACAAAATTTTCGAAGAATTGTAGAAAAATATCCTTACTCAAGGAACTGAACTTCTTCTTACAGTTAAGTTAAGCTAAGATTATAAAAACCTAGAATAGCCAATGCTCACAGCGATTTAGGTTTGTTTGCACAAGTGTGAAACTACGTGTCCTACCCAATATAATGTAATTAGTAATTTCGGAGGATTAAATAATGACAGTTCCGGTGCGGCATCAAAGTTATATAGAAGAGAACCCTTCTGCTCTAGGAATTCCGAATTCAACTTCAAAAGAACTTAACACTGGGCAGAGCCAGACCATCATAATTCCGACATTTTTAAAACTTGAGGGTAAAAAAGATCTATCGATAGTGACCATCGATAGGTATGACCTATCGATATATTGATAGTAACTATCGACTATCGCCCAACCGTAGGAAGGGGCATTTAGGTCAAATTTTTGGGTTTTACTATGGGATTTCCGTTATGACTCATTGGATTTTTCCGTTGCTATTGGAAACAAATTTAAAATGGAGCAATCGTAAATGTTTATATGGTCATTTAAGCAAAAATCTGGATCGGTTTTAAACAATTTTATTATATCTAATGATTCATAAATATTTAATTTTAGGCTTATAATTCAGCTTTCACTTTTCGAACTCCCTTTAGGGCTAACAATAATAAAAACTGGATGTTACCAAAATGATACAGAATGTATATATTTAATTAATTTACGAAAGAATAAAGCGTTAGTTACATAATTGAAAGAATATCTGAAGTAATAATTAGAGAATTGAATTACCAAACGACAATGTAGCACGATAATAAATACACAATGATCCAATTCAGTTTGAAATTGAAACGGATCATCAATGACCCCCGCCGTTTCCAATTAAAGCAAGATATCGAAGGCAGTGTTGGCGGGAATGAATGCCATTGGTGTATAATGGAGGGAACCTCGACCAGGGCTGACTCCAGCCGACTTATCACAACAAACAGCGGATCGACCTGGCTGGCTGCCCCTAATGGATGGATCCAACTTGATTGTGTTCATGTCTCCATCTTCCTCCTTCCTTGTCTTATTATCAACTATGATTTAGTCAATATTGCTTCAATAGCAATTAGAGAGAATAGGTTTCAGCATGAATTTGCTATTAACTTTTGGCTTGGAATTTTTAACGGATTACTGGTGGGACCATATTTTTTTACCTGGAAGATTGAATGGTATCACATTTACACATTTTTTGGAGAACGACTTTTCTAATTATTTAGATGACATTCCCTTACAGCGGCGGATTGAAATGTAGTTCCAACTCGATGGATGTCCAGCTCATTATAGCAGAGTTGCTCGAGCTTGGCTGGATATAAATTATCCACTACGATGGATTGGACGTGGAGGAGTAGCAGCGGCTTGGCCACCCAGATCACCTGATATGACACCCATGGATTTCTTCGTAAGGGGAACCTTGAAGCAGAAAGTTTATTCGATGTCAATCAACTCAAGAGAGCAATTAAGAGAACGAATCATAGATGCAGTGCACCAAATATCATCAGAACAATTTATCAAGTGAGTGCTAGATGTAATGCTTGCATTGGTGCAAGAGGACGACATTTTGAGCAATATTTACATTAAAAAGAACATAACATAAATATAAATGTAAATAAATAAGTATAAAAATGAAAACTTGTTTATTTTATTTTTTTGCGATTTCCTCTAAAATTAAGAAAAAACCAGCAAATCTCTAAAGGACTTTTTGTCTTAGTTTTTCGGTCCTCTATAAGTTCCTGAAGATTTGCCATTTAAATTCGGGACACCTGTTTACAGGGTGTTCAATATTCGATGGTCACCCCCTTTTTTTCCACAGTTTTTGAAATTTTGAAACGAAACAGTAAGGGTCTTAACTTTGTCAAATAAAGTTTTTTTTTCGGGTTATGGTCTGCTCTGCTCTGCAGTTCTTCTCCAGCGACTCTAACTTTGGAATTCCCCAATGGGATGTGGTATTTTTTACGACGCATTTCGATAAAAAATAAAATTCTGAATAGATTTTACATTGGTAAATTTGTATTAACTAACATAAATTATATTAGTTTCATCACTAACTTGTAGACGATTTGAGCCTCTCGGGGGAAACCTTCCAAGTCGACCTGTTCTCACTACTCGTCGTACCAGTCGTGGGAAGCCCTTAATTTCATATTTTTGTTCAAAGTTTATTTTATTTTTTCAATACCAGTTTTAGACTGCTTATTTTCTTAAAATGATTTTTGGATATTTGCGGCGAAACGGTTCCCTGAATAAAAAAAATACACTGGTATAAAATCGATTCAAAATTTGATTTCCTATTGAAATCCGTCTTAAAAAATACCACATCCCATTGGGAATTTCAAAGTTAGGGTCGCTGGAGAAGAACTGGAGAAGGTTGGAGAGCAGACCATAACTGTTTCGTTTCAAAATTTCAAAAACTGTGGAAAAAAAGGGGGTGGCCATCTAATATTGAACACCCTGTATGTACACCTCGCAAATTGACGGAATAGCCAAAAAACAAACAAAAAAAAACACATTAAAAAAATACAGACTTTCCAGTCAAAAACTTTTAGACTCATTAAACAATGACATAACATTATACATTATACACACAGACTTCATAAAAAGACTCTACAAACTCTAGGGACATATCAAAAACTTAATGGTAACTATGGCCTCGAGAAGCTTGTCAGAGAATTCCCGAAGAAAACTAAAAAGGATTGGTTAAGAGATCAACTCCATATAAATTGATTAAATATCATGCTTCATGTTAACAGTAAGTAGCTGCTGGGTCCTGCCCTCTCTCATCGTCTGATATGGCAGTTATCTTGTATACTTCATACATCACATCTGCTTGTTATCACAGGATGTGGATTTAAAAATTAATGAGATAAAGAAAGTGTATATCACTATAATATTATTATAAGTGGCCAAGGATGTCCTCCAGTTGCGAAAAAATCATGAGATCCTGGCAGATCTGAAAATACAATAAAGGTTTGCCTTGATATAATGTTTCAAAGTTAAACTCTCACTTTGATGGAAGGAGATCCAACACCAATAAAGAAATCAATCATTATTTTGGGTTTAGAAGTGTGTTTTCTTTTTATTATAATATTGTAAATAATGAAGTTAGTAGCTTAATTTAGTTGAGTAACCTATTATATTATTATATTTTAGAATGTTAGAAAGATAACAACAATAACATTTTAAAATAATTTAGATCACTCGAACTAATTTTTTTCCCCCATGAGCTAATAACTTAGAGGCTAGATGAAGCTTTTAGTGAAGTTCATCAATCAGAGGCCTCCACGACAGGAGAGAGGGCTCTTGAAGTCTTGAAGAATTATCAGTCATCGATCTTGTATCTTTGTCCGCAATGTTCTTATCGCTCGCAGAAAATGATCTACGGCTGGAAAAACACAGAAAAATGTAAAATGTTTACAATTTTAAAAATATTAACACACAGCATCAATTAAAGAGTTTGGTGGATGGAACAGTTATGGAACCAAACACAATTTTGAGTAATTTTTTTTTTTAATTTATCTTTACAAGACTAAAGTGACAAGAAACTGCTCGTCGTAACAGACTACTTCAACATTTACCAGAGAAACGTTCAAAGTTCCCAATTAATTGCAAAAGACTCATATACATGACTGTGATTAGACCTATTTGGACGTACGGAGTTGAGTTATGTGGCTCCACTAAACCATCCAATTCATCTCGTATCCAATCCTTACAATCCAAAATCCTTCGAAAAATCCTAAATGCTCCTTATCAATCCTTTCATAGCAAACTCCACAACCATTCAAATCCATTAGTACCACAACTTGCCTAGAAAGAAGATGGCCTCGGTACCTTCTAATATAGTACTTCTGGTATAGGAAACTGTCGGCAAAGCTAACACCAACAGATTTAGAGCGAGTCAAAAAAGCCCCAACACTTATAAATTGTTGGCATAAAGTTACTTCTTTTTTTTTCATTTAAACCAATATAGGGCCTGAACGGTAGGTTTTAGAGATAAATGCTACACATCAAAAAGTATTCTCCATTAAATTTCTATCAGAGAAGGATCGTCAAATTATCGATCGGAGTAACACCAAAAGAGCTGCAGCTTGTCAAAATGTTACATTTCGGATATGAAAAAAAAAAGTTTAAAAGGGGTTTGACTTAGCGATTCCTAACGTTACAAATTATTTATAGAGCCCAGCCGAATGTCAGATCCATATAGTCCACTCAATAAACACATTGTAGAGTCCATGGAATATCCAATTATTTTTTACTTCACAGCTTCGTTAGTAGTTAGAAGGTAAACATATTAAAAGTCCCCGCCCCTCGTGAGCTAACTGTAGAGGAGGGGAGAACGTCTATTTTCAATAATATTTTGTTTTTCGATAATATCTCGAAAAAGGTGGGCTCTAGAAAAATATGCTACAAATCAAAATTAAAGCTCATTAAATTTCCTATAAAATTAATTATATACATATTCGTCGAAATTCCAACAGTTTTCGAGATATACGTTATTAAAAATCGATAATTTTAGAAATAAACAAAATGTTTACCTCACTTTGTATTAAACACTTGCTTCAAATACCAAAAAGGTATATATGAAATTAAAGTAAATTTAATGCTCTACAATTTTAAGTCTCGTGTTTTTTCTGAGAAACGATTGTGGAAGGTACTAGAAACAAAAGTTTGACAAAAAGTGAGGTGACATTTGTTTTTTCCTGAAAATCACCAATTTTCAATAACGAATATCACATAAACGATTAAAATTGCGACAAATTTATATATCACCAATTTTCTAGGAAATGTAATTAGCTTTTATTTTTATTCGCAACATATTTTTCTAGAGTCAACTGTTTTCGAGTTATTATCGAAAAAACTAAAAAAATAAACTTCTCCCCTCCCCCACAGTTAGCTGACCCCCCAGGGTCGGGGACTTTTAGTATGTTTACCTTCTAACTACTCCTAAGGAAGCTATGAAGTCAAAAATTATCACATATTCCATGCACACCACAATGCGTTTATTGACTGGACTAATAAGAAAAAAAAAAAAAATTGGGAAGTGTTAAAAATAATAGTTAGGAAAATTAAAATCCCATTTCGAAAAATAAAAATTGATTAGAATAAACTTCATAATAAACGATATCTTACTATTAAACAATTTTATTTATTTACCACAAGAATGTTTTTACTTTGAAATGTCAGTCAGCTTTTTTATTAATAAAAGATGCTTGGTTTGATATTTTTGTTGAAAAAATAATAATCCACTTATTTTGGGACCCTGAGATTGACTCACAAATCTAGGGCTTTTTGGTCGAGACTAATTGATGAGTTTTTAACGACGAGCGTTACACCGTAACGACTTGAAAGCTTTTATTAATGCGGATTCTTTTCGCTGTTTCAAATTATCCCCGTGTATTATTTATAATATATGCTATTATTTATAACACACTGAATGTTATGCAATAAACGTTATTAATAATTACATTGCTCACGTATGTATCTCTAAATTTGAACCAAGTTTAAATACGTGTTTTAAACATACTCAAACCCAAATGTGTTTGTGGATTACACAGTATTTTTATCTGATCAATATTCGTTGTTATTTTAGTACAAGATCCTGATGCTATATTTATTTATATCTAAATCAAGAATTATTTGATAAAGCTAATGTTTTGAAATAAGGATCTAAAGGCAGAACATAATTGTAATGTATATACAACTTACAGTTCTAGATTTTAGTATTGCTGTTTATTGTAGAGTTCTCCACAAACTACTAAAATTCCCCTCCGTAAGAAGTTGAGGGGGGGAAGAAACCTAAATGCATTATTTTAAATACTTTCTTCTCATATATCTCAAGAATTTTCAGCTTTAGCAAACATACCTTTATGTGCTAAACTTTATCATTGTTTGTAAATATTTGAAATTTATTTTAAAGCAAAAAAAAAAAAAAGAAAAAACTACCTAATTTCGGCATTAACAATACATTTCATTTGGACAGTTGCAGAGGGAAATTCTAATTTAATTTTTTAAGAATACCTGGCTAAAACGAAAAGAAACATCCTGTCTTTTTTCATATTTTACTTCTTCAACATTAACTAGAAACATGTTCAAACCTACCCATTATTTACCATAGACTCATTTACATGACAGTAATTAGACCTTTTTGGACATTCGAAGTCGAGCTTATGAATTCCGCTATACGATCCAATTCATCTCGTATCCAATCCTTACAATCCAAAATCCTTCAGAAAATCCTCAATGCTCCTTACTTTGTCACACAATAAACTTATCCTTAAAGATCTTAATGTTCCATATGTTGCTGATTTAGCCCAAACCAGATACCTATCCTTCCATAGCAAGCTCCATAACCATTCAAATCCACTAGTATCTCAATTTGCTTTCTGTTCTATTCCAGACAACCCTCCGTGGGTTTTGAATAGAAGATGGCCACGGGAGCTTCTAATATAGAACCCTACGTCATCATGAGCATTATCATCATATTTACTAGATTAAGTTTTTTATTAATTTTTTTTTATTAATTTTTTTAAAAATTATTTTTTTTGTATTGTATACAATTGTAAATTTCAATAAATAGCTAAAATAAAATATGTCTATTATGGTATATTGAATTTACTTAACAGCTTTTCATCCCTATCCATCTCTAGAACAGCTGATTCTATGAATCAGTTCCGATTGAGGGAACTATTGAAAATCTTAAAGAAAATTTATTTATTTTTTTAAGTATATTTTGATAAGTAGTTAAGTAAAATATATATTTTCAATTAGAAATGTAAAGTCGTAGGATTTAATGATAACCAATTCCGAAAAAGTTTATCAGTTTTGAGCCAAAACGTAGATGGGAGTATTAAAAGGTCTGACCTTGGGGATTAGGGTTTTGGTAGGTCGGGTTGGAGGGAGGTGTGTGGTTTGTGGTGTCGGCATCGAACTTTCGGATTTTCTAAGCCTTTTTATATATTTTTAAACCTGTTTAGAACTTTCATTATGAATTTTTTATAAAGTATACTTGCCCAAATAATGCTATTGGAAGAACAGCTCGAGGGAAGTGTTGGTGAATGAGGTTAGTGTTAGTGAGATTGATGTATTGTGCTAGAAGTTGGGCTGTTAGTTCAGCTCTTCAGCTTCAGGGCGATCGCCCCTGTGTTGGCTCAGTCTATTCTACGTCTTTTTACAAAGAACGATTTACTTCCAACATTTATTTTGACAATACCAAAAATTCTTATTTTCAACGCCTTCTTTAACAACAACAAAAAAAATACTTTTCTACATATTTATGTGTGTAATTATGAGATGTGTAAGTTAATCGGAACAATAGTGGTCGCTTTATGGACATTTTCATAATTTGTTTTGTAAGGCTAAGGTACATAAAAAATTGATTATGTATTATGTGCGCACTCCAACCAAATATTTAATTAGTTTTCCGTATACATAAAATTTCAACCATTTACTTGAAATTCATAAAAATCAAATCCGATAAAAATTTTATTTAGAATTTATATAAATCTTTAGATGATTTTTATTGAGAGTGATTTTTTATTTCTGATCTTAAGTAAATAAAATCATACAATCATCATAATTTTTTAAATAAATTTCTTATGATTAACAATAATGATCATTTTCAACAGATACTTTTTTAAATCATGAGAATAATTGTATTAAATTATCTTTGAAGTATGTTTTGATTCAGTAGCAGTAACTTGGTTGATCATATATAAGCGATCAGCAACAGAATAAAGATGTTTCAAAAATGTATTGTTAATTTTCTTATTTTATATATACATTTATTCTATTTTTTAATTAGTTTTTAATTACATTAGTAATGTATTTATACATATTAATGAATTAATTGGTTTTAACATGTGATTTTTTATTTTCTGATCAATATGTTTTTATCACAATTTAGTCGTTATTACTTATATAACATCATATCACTTAACAAGAGATTTTTTTTTTTAATCCTACTAATAATCAAATATCGATGTAAATTTGTATTTATAAATCAAACAGGATTTTAAGTTTAAAAAGAAAAAAACATAGCTATTATATTTTGTATCTCGGAGGTACATAACACTATATCACATTTCCGTAACTTTGCTGGAAAGCAATTTAAAGAAAAAAAAGATTTCATTTCCTGAACTGTTTATTATACTTATGTGTAGGAAATAAATCTTGACTTTGCCATCCAGGCTAGAATAGGTTGGTAACCCGTCCTTCCTGCCCTAATTGGAGTACATAAGGACGATATGCTGTCCCCCAAAAAATAAATAAATAAAAACATTTTTATGTAACTTACCTTACAATTAATTTGTCTAGGACATAGAATTCTAAACCTCTATATAAAGGGGAAAAGGTGAATAAGAATACATAATAATGTATTTTTAGTAAAAAAAAAGGACATAATGTTCTGTACTTCCGAGTTACATATATAATTTTTATAAAAAATAATTATCTATTTCATACCCTAAAAAAAGAGTATGAAGGGGGTAATTAGAGTTTTAGTATTGATATTTATTATTAAATAAAACTATTAGTAATATTACTGAGCTAATATATCTATTATCTCTAAACAATGCTCTGAATATTAAATATATTTTAGTAATATATATTTCACTTTTATTCACCATATCTACGACATAATTGTATCCTCTTGAGGTTTATTCTCCCTGCCACATAATTCATCCCGCTCCTGGGAGATAAAGCACCGTTTTCCTGGTTTTTAAAAAGCCGTGCACATAGCTCTGCTAAATTTGAGTTGATAAAGGGAATTGCGGGATGAAATAGGCGGGAGGAAGATTGAAGAGGAGAAAAACTGTAAGCGTTGGGTTTTTGGGAAAGGAGGAAATATGGCCGCTTTTATCACTGAGGGTGATTTGGTACCTCCCCGGTCGGGTTTGGGAGATTGATGAAGCAGTCTCCGTGTATCGTTAGTCCCTCCGCTGTTGGGTGTTACATTATCCTAACTCTTCTGTCTTTTATTATCTTATACAAACAACCGGTATTTTTATTTATTTTCGTCTAACTGTAGTTGAAAATTACTAGATCTAGGATTGAACTAACTTATTTTCTAATTTATTCATACATATATGTGGCAGAATTATGATATTATATACGGAATAGCGAAGAGAGACGGAATTGGGCGGTGGAGGGGACGGAAATGTCTCGAAAAGTATATTTTCTTAGATGTTAGATTAAAATATTCGGGACCGGTTACTTTTTGGTCATTTTGTGTTTTATTTACAGGGTGTCCCAGACATAGTGTAAAAAAAAAAAAAAAAAAAAAAATGGGTAAAACTGCATGCTAAACGGGGAAGAATGGCGAGTTTCCTATCTCAATCTGTTGAGGAGATGGAATTTGTTTTGTTTTTATTTTTGAAATCTTACTTTTTTTTCTGAAAAATGGCAGTTTTATCTACTTTGGTTTAGCGTAGAAACAAAACGATTATATTTTCTTAATCAGCATTAAATTTTCTAAAAGATGAGATAGGTCCTAGTTATTTTAAATCAAAGCTTAACTTTTAAATAAATTCAGGGCTTGATAACACTAATTCCAATCAGAATCTGGTATCATATTATGGGCTAATAAGTAGCAGGGCACATTATGAAATGTCATTTTTTCTTTTGGTGTATTTAATTTCTTCAAATAATCCTAAATTGTTATTTTTTTATATTAAAAAAAAAAAAAAGTAGAGAAAACTGCCATTTTCCAGAAAAAAATAAGATTTTAAACAAATAAAAACAAAAATTCTATCTCCTCAACAGAATGAGATAGGAAACTCGTTTTTTTTTTTTTTTTTTTTTTTACACTACCTGGGACACCCTGTATTAAAAAGCTAAGAACATTTTCAACAAATTTTGTTTTATTCATTTTTTTCCTCAAATCAATATAGAGTTTTGAGGGTAGGAAAAATGTTAGAGATTGGGTAACTTGCGGTTGGAAGAAGTCGCACTTCTTCAGGAAAACACGTTCGTCGGTACTCATTTTGGCTATTAACTCTGAAACTATTTTGCCGATCCAAACTTTCATTTTTTATTTGAAATCTAGTTAAATTTACGATCCGGAACCCAAACATGAAGTTTTTAAAAGTTCCGTAAAACACCCATGGAAGACCCTGTTTGGAAATCCTCGTTTTTTCGGAACATTTCTCGCTATAACTCCAAATATATTTGTCCTATTCTAATTTTTTTTTTTCCATCTCAAAGCTGATAAAATTTACCATCAGATCTCAGATATGAATTTCCGATTAAATCCCTTGAAATACCTATGCCAGCACTCTAAATCAAAGTTTTGGCAACATATGACTATTTTTGTATGTTCAGTGGACTCAAAAAATCCACAACACTTACAAAATAAAGGCTAAACGTAATATTTTTCATTCAAATCAATAGAGCTCCTGATAAACGTTACACAAAGAAATCTATAGAACTCCAGCCAAATGACATATCCACGTCAAAATATAAAATAAATCACCAGCTATGGTTATAGTTTAGGGAGCTTGTAGATTTAAAAGGAAATTTTGTTGATTTTACAGTTTGTTAGACGAAATCTTTGATTACAAATTTAGATCCTCAAACCCTAGATCTCATTCCTTCAAAATTCTCGAAATTTCATCAAAACCAATCCAATCATCCTAATCCTCTGGCTCAATCCCTATCCAGTCATAACCATCCTTATAACCCTCCAAGAAGGGTAAAACGGCAATGGCCCCGAGACCTTTTGTAATGTATTAAGTTACGTCGGAGTCCTGGTAATGACCAGCTTCTCCGCTCAAGTCCTGAGTATGTGTGGCCATAGCGCTCCCACTCAGCCTCCACTGGATATTACCAGTGATGCAGCTGAGAGGGCAGCGCTGGGATCTCTAAGCGTCTGGCCTTGACTCCCAATAAGTGGGCGAATAGGCTCGATTTGGGGTTCCCCAGGCTGAGTGTATTTGTATTGTATATAAAGTATGAATGTAAAATAATTTTTGTATTCTAATTTTAATTTAATTTTGTTTTATTTTTGATTATTGTAAATAATTATTAGTTTTATTTTTGTGAAGATCATTTATTTTATTTTTTATTATTATTATTGTGTGTGTGTTTGTGTGTTTGTGTGTTTGTGTGTGTGTGTGTGTGTGTGTGTGTGTGTGTGTGTGTGTGTGTGTGTGTGTGTGTGTGTGTGTGTGTGTGTGTGTGTGTGTGTGTGTGTGTGTGTGTGTGAGTGTGTGTGAGTGCATTTGTATATATGGTATGAATGAATACATTTATCTCTGTACCTATTGCCCTTTACTGAGGCAGATTGTAAACTTATACCAATAAACAATATAATAATAAAAAGATCCTCAAAATTTTATTTTATTGAACGTAAAATCGACAAATATGCTAAAACTTCTTTTCAAATAAATGTTTATCATTTTTTAAAACGAACTGAAAATACCAGTTATACTAGATATAGTCATGTGACGAATTAACCTTTTAACAAATGTTTTTAATAATTTCAAAACGATTTTTTTTAATTAATATACACCTAGAACTAAATCTTAATTCTAATACAACGTGGTCTAACTAAAAAGTAGAATATATATTTAAAAACACAATCCCTCGATGCACTCCATCACAATCTTTGAAGTTATTTATTAGTTTAGAAAACCCTCATGAAATGAAAATTGAATCAACTATTTATCAGAGTATAATTTTTAGTCGCTCTCCTCGTTTGTTTTTCTACTAAAGCGGTAACGGCATACAATACGGTAATCATATTCCACTAAAAAGAAAATAAATTATCAGAAATCGGAATGAATTTTTTATATATTATCTTCTTTCAATATTTCCATTTTTCTTTAAACAACTGTAGTCTCCCGCGAAGTACAAAATATAACTAACTAATAATATTAACTTTTAATTGTCACTTATGAAATGTAAAGTCAAAGATGAACATAACTAGCAAACGTTGCTGTATTTAACTTTTAAAATTACATAATATAACTAAAACAACAAGAAACTGCTCGTCGTTACAGTCTACTTCAACATTTACTAGACAAAAGTTCAAAGCTCCCAGTTAATTACAAAAGACTTATATACATGACTGTGATTAGACATATTTGGACGCACGGAGTTGAGCTTTGGGGCTCCACTAAACTATCCAATTCATCTCGTATCCAATCCTTACAATCCAAAATACTTCGAAAAATCCTCAATGCACCTTACTTTGTCACCAATAAACTTATCCATAATGATCTTAATGTTCCATATGTTAAAGATTTAACCCAAACCAGATATCAACCCTTTCATAGTAAGCTCCATAACCACTCAAATCCCCTAATCTCTCAACTTGCTTCCCACACTATTCCTGATAATCCTCCGAGACGTTTGAAAAAAAAAGATGGCCCAGCATTTTTATTAAAGTGCTACTGATGAGTAGTTCTTTTCAAGTTTTGTCACGTTATTGTTATAGTTAACAGCACATTTACTTGATGTATATATTTTGTACAGTTGTAAATTTCAATAAATTGTTATTAATAAAAAAAAAAAAAAATTACATGATAATACAAAGAAAATTGTATTTCTTGCTTTATTAGCAGAAAGAACGTTTGTAATAGCAAAGAAAATTGAAACGGGTAGGGATACCTCGTATTTTTATAAAAAAGTTATAGTTAGTTATGATGAGATAGTCCAACATAATGGAGCTTGCATGAAAGCCTGAATTCTTACGAAAATTTACATAACCCAAAAACATAAAATTAATGAAACAATTCCATAATAATTCCTTAAGAATAAACACTTTTAAAAGCGAACATATTTAGAAAAAGAGAGATATTTTAAGACACTATGGTATATGAGGTAAACATTTTTAATGGCTACTGGAAAGGAATAATAAAGAAAGTTTGATAATTAAAGGTGTATTAAACTCTTTTCAGAAATACTTCTCATGGTGATAGCACTAATAAATGGGGTAGTTCCTAATTATTGTGAAAATTATTTTAACCTGTCCATAACTGATGAGGTGATCATAACTAGTGAGTTGCTGTCGACATAAAAAAGTAAAAATAAAAATAAATAAAAAGACAGAAGAATTTAAAGTTCTGCATAGTGAAATAATGGTGTAGGCGGAAAAGAAGCAGAATCTGAATAAAAAGAACAAAAATGATTTTTTGGTAGTCCTCGACAGGATTTTCAAATACATTAAATATTGAAGCTACCAACATTTGTAACCAAAATCTTAGTTACGAATATCTATCCGGAGAAAATAAAACAACAACTAAAATAGAAATATTTCTGTTTAAAGCTGCTCTCGATTGGAGCGTTCATTTGGTATTCTCATCCCGTTGGAGCTGGAAACCGCGGCATTCATCTCATTAGCTGGCTACAATGGACTGACAAATAAAGGGCTGGCAAAACCTTTCTGCTTCCTAGAGCTAAGCTCCTTCCCTCTCCTGTTCTCCTGTTCTCCTGTTCCTAAAGTACTGGCAGTGTTCGTCCTCTCCTGCATTCTAATATAACCTTCCTCCCTTGTCTACTAATCTCACTGTCGATTGGAGGTTCTTTTTCCTTTCATTGCTTAACAATTATTAATGAACATTATGTGTTTTTCGTTTTTTTTTGCTCTATTTTTCAAATTTCAAACTTGTAATATTTAATGAAATGTTAGTTTATTGTAAAGCAATGATTTGTTATTTTGAGAGTTTTGGCTTCCTCTGCTATCTTGTCCATGCTCTTCTACAGGATCTAACTTGCAAAATTGACAGGGTCTTTTGAATAAGGCTCCAAAAACTAAAATAAATAAACAAAAGAAAAAAATAAAATAAACTAAGGTTCCGAATATCAGTATATATTTGAAAAAAACTGAAACTATACACCAAACATATATAAAAATAACTCCCCATCAAAAATATCGCAACACTGAAAATATTTGAATTTTATAAAAACGTATTTTTTTTTTTTGTTTTTTTTTTCATAATAAAGGAAGTCTTTAACCTTTCATGAACTGGACATAAACTATTTTTATTAAAATAAATTACAATATTTCTTCCAATAAACAAAAAAGTTAGAAAACTTCATTTTTTACAAATGTTATTATAAATTTAAAATTTATATTTAATAAGACATATTGCTCCCTCTGACAATGAATTACTGCTTCCTCTGGTCTTGGCATACTTGTAAATAACAAAATGAAAAAAAACATGGGCAGAAGGAAATTTGAAAAAAAATAATCTAAAATCACATCGTACGTTATTAACAGGGACAAACATTGATGTGTCTAATTTTTATTTATTTATTTATTTTTTTTATTATTGAAGGGCTCTACAGCTCTTGAAGAACCTTGACCTCCTCCACTCCTGGCGATCCTTGGCTTTGGTTTTCCATCTTCTGATTCCCATTTTTCGGAAATCCTTTTCGACATTTTGTAGCCAGGTCACCCTCGGCCTCCCACTTAGTCGCTGTCCGTCAGGTCTGCCGTATAACATTATCTTGGGAACTCGTTGTTCCTTTCAACGTGACCGAGCCACTTTATTCTTCCTTTTTTGGCGTATGTGACTATGTCGATGTCTTCGTATAGTGTATTTAGCTCTCTCTTTGGGTGGATCCTCCAAATTCCTTGTTGAAAAATCGGACTAAAGATAATTCTTAATACCTTTCTTTCCCATACCGAAAGGACTCTTTCCGTTTCCTTGGTGAGGGTCCATGTCTCACAGCGGTAGGTTACAATGGGACAGATCACTATCTTATAAATAATTATCATGGCTTTTCTAGATAGGTTTCGAAATTTTGTCAGCGTTACGCCTAAGTATTTGAAGGATTCCACCGCTTACCTATATACATATATACATATACATACATATAATGTTTTTTTTTTACGAATTTTTTTTGAAAACATTTATGCCTTATAACTCCGTTTTTACTGATATATCAACGCCATTTTTCAACAAAGAAAAAAATCAAAAATGTAACAGTAGCAATAACAACAAAAAACACTTGATTTAACAACGGTAACAACAATGAAAAATGACCCAACTATTTATTACGCTTTGCATAAAAAACATGTTTTTTAAAAAAATTTGGATTTGGATGTTAGCCTTATTTTTTTTTTTTTTTTTTTTTTTTTTTTTAACCTAAACTTGAAGTTCTCTATTTTGTTTTGCTTTTAACTAGATTTAACGATATCCATCCATACAGGATACATGAACCATCCAGTTACAGGAAAAACGTCTTCTCTTTTTTTTTCACCTTACTATTGAAATCTTTCACAGAAGTCCAATTTGTCTCCTAAGGTGAGTTATTATATTTTTCAGGAGCCCATATTTTCAACAAATGCGTTACTGTACCTAACAGTTAAATGAATCGGGATCACCTGAAATCTAATCGTTTCAGTAGTGCTGGAAAACAATATTGGTTAGCTCATAAAATTCTTGAACCAAGATGAACTCTATTATAAAATTTAGATAAATCTTAAACTTTATTTTGATTCCGTTTTATTTATTTATTTATAATTATTTTTTTAATTAAATTTTCCGCTCAAAAATGTCAAACAAACAAACTAATTGAAGTAATAGTGCATTGAACACTAAACTGCTAGGCGGTTGATTAGATGGTGTCAGTTTCCTGAGAAGTTATAACTGTGGTCTCTAACCGTTGCAGTGTTTCCTGTTTGTGGTGGTACTGGAGGAGGGGGAGGAGTGAGAGGGGGAGCAATTGAAATGGGCAAAGTTTTGGGAATGGCCGGGCCACGGGCAGCCGATGTCGTTTAAGGGAGTTGAAATCAAATGAGCTACTTAAATACATCACAGATTTTTTTTTTTTTTTTTTTTTTTTTTTTTTTTTTTTTTTTTTTTTTTTTTTTTTTTTTTCAAATAAAATGTTTAAAGAGAAAACAGTCATTTTATTTTTGCTTTATGACTTTACTACACTTCTATTAAAAAATGTATCAAATCTACTATTTTATTTTACCGAGAAATGTTGGTCGAAATATTTACACTTGGTACACTACACTTGGTAATGGTAAAATATATTAACGACTGACGGCGATGAAACTAAATATTTTAAAAATTAAACTTAATAATATTTCAAAACATAGAATTGTAAACATTAATGAGATATCCGGTGACAGTTGAGCTAGTGAGGATACAGGCTCTTGGGGTGCAGTCATCGACTGGGTCGACGCACTTAGGGGTATTTGGCTAATCTAGGCGGCCAAAAGTCGATTTTATAAAATCCACAGAAGGTTAATAATACCAAGCTATTTATAAAGTTAGATAAGATGAAGACATTATGTGACCCTTGTCCCTTCCTTCCCTGCAATACCTAAGTCGTACGATTAGTCATAACTGCCTCAACGCGTCAGACCAACGGATCTCTGCTTTCTAAGTTCTCTTCACTTCAATTAAAATGGGTTTTCTTATGTTTAGTGATATTCTTCATAAATAGAGCTATTGATCTGGAAACTGCAGGTACAGGGCACATACTTTTGAAGTGGTTATTATTTTATCAATTAATGTATCAGTACCATTTCGGCTGTTTGAAAAATACTGTATTTTTCGTTTATTTTCAACCACAGTTTTGCATATTTTACTGTTTCTGTTGTACTTCAGGGTGCGTCCCGGCTGCTATTTTTAATTTCTTGGAAAGATTGAACCTTTTGTTTAATAATACTGTTCAAATCAGCCGCACCTTTTCGATTTAAGCGCCACCAAACGTGGCAATGAGAAAATATTAAATTAAATGTTAAAATTATTTTAACGGGATCTTCAATTTTTTTTTTTTGTTTGTCTCCATTGGTTCAGCAATAAGAAGAGTGTCCCAGAAATCACTGACCGATATAATACAGGAGCAAAACCTCCCAATTCCGAACTAAAATTAGTTTAAATTTATTAAATGAGATATTTTAACTCTTGGGAACTATTTTAGTGAACAGTTAAAGGACACGAAGTACCAATTTCCTGTTTAAAATCTAAACTTAATCGGAGTTGAAAGAAATAAAAAATCCTTTAAAAAAGACGATTAGTTGCTAAAAGCATTTGAAATACTTACTTTATTTAATTAAATTAATTAAAAAGCACCTTATTCAAACTGAGAAACAATTGTTATACTGTGAAACATATCGTGTCACTCTGGTTGACGCAAATGTGTGTAATGCCGTCACATTAACATCAACCATGAGGTCCGACATTTGTGGCGTAGCCTTTAAGAAATTCAATAATTTTATAAGAAAACGTAACGTTGAATATCAGAATTATAAATAAGTCTTAATCCACTTAGATAGAAAAAGCAATGTTGCCAAAACGGTTGCTCTCCGAAGAAGCCGTTGAGGCATACAACAAACATTTCAAGCTATGCAGCCAACATTTTACACGAAAATTTTCCAGGAAGGAATCTTTAAGTATATTAAATAAACTTTTTTTCTTTTTTTTTTTTTTTTTTTTTTGTAATAAAAAGTCTGAAAATAACCTTTTCTAACCTTAATATGATTAGTAAATATATTTTCGACAGTAAACTGGGATTGAATAATTTTGACCGCCTAGATTTGTAAAATACCCCTATTTGCGACTTTTCGGCCTACAATGTAAGCCTTCTTTATTTTGTTCTTCTTCTAGTCCTGATGAAGGCATATATTGTGTGCCGAAACGTTATAAATTTATATTAATATTACAAATCTTTTATTGAATGCCTAAATTTTCATTGCCTAAAATACGAAAATAATTGAAACAACTTTCCAATTTTACAGAACATTAGTGACTTTTGGACTAATTCTACGATATTTAAGTTTATTATAGTAGTCTAGTCAATGAGGGCTGTAGAGTGCATGGAATAAGCGATAATTTTTTACTTCACAGCTTTGTTAGGAATAGTTAGAAGGAAAACATACTATAAGTCCCCGTCCAAGGGGGTGAGAACAGTTCAATTTTTTGGATTTCTCAATTATATCTCGAAAATGGTTGGCTCCAGAAAAATATTTTCAAATAAACATTAAAGCTAATCAAATTTTCTATAAAATTAATTTTATATAAACTTGTCGTAATTCTAACTGTTTTCGAGATATTCGTTATTGAAAATAGGTGATTTTCGGGATAGACCATATGTTACCACACTTTTTGTCAAACTTTTGCTTCTAGTACATTCCACGATTGTTTCTCAGAAAAAAATGTCAGAATCAAAATTGTTCAGCACTAAACCTGAATTTCATATATGCGTTTCTAGTATTTAAAGGAAATATTTAATTAAAAAATGAGGTAAACATTTTTTTTATTTCTAAAATTATCGATTTTTAATAACGTATATCTCGAAAACTGTTGGAATTTTGACAAATATGTATATAATTAATTTTATAGGAAATATAATTAGCTTTAATTTCGATCTGTAACATAATTTTCTAGAGTCGACCGTTTTCGAGACATAATTGAAACACAAAATTGGGACCTTCTCCTCTCCCCACCACCATTATCTCACCCCTCCCCCCCCCCCAGGGGCGGGGACTTTTAGTATTTTCATCTTCCAACTACTCCTAAAGCACTGAAGTCAAAAATAATCATATTTCATGCTCTCTCCAATGCGTTTATTGACTGGGCTATAACTAGAATAACAATGTTGCAATTATCAAATGATTAAAATTGAAACGTTAAAAAATCATACAATCCAGGCTTGAACATACTTGTACTTGCAATACTCTTCCGAGTCCCGATCAATCGAGGTCTTTATCAACCATGCCTTCTACTGTTTTATTTCGTTTAATTATGTTTGTTTTTTTTTGGAAAAAAACAATCGAAAACAGTCTTTGTAAGAGGAAAATTAGAGGAAGGACGGAGGATGGGTGAGGGGTAAAGAATAAGGGGGGATGTTCATCTAGAAAACGAATCGTCAATTACAATTTCTCATGAAGGAGGGTTGGCTAGGTTTGAGAAGTCACTTCGATATCTGGAAGTCAGAATAGATTCAACATCCTTTGATTTTATGGTTTTTAGTTAATGGAATGATCGTGCGGCTGCAGATATAATCGATACTTAAAAAAAAAGAAAATTAGTTTTTTTCTAATTAAAAAGTCATTAAATTTGACATGGAAATGTCTTCTGGCTGGGAATCTATAGTTGTTGTTTGTTTTTTTCAACGTTTTTTCTCTCTTAAAAAATGTAAATGTTACATGCTTGTAAAAAATTGATTTTAATTTTCCTGTTACTTTTTGTTATTTTTTTTTTATTCAAATGGGTCAGCAGAGAACCACATGCCAATTTCAATCCTTCCTTGTTCTTTTCTTCTCTTCCAGTATGCTTTCATCTGTTCACCGTTTTTCCTCTTTCTATCCTCAGACCATTTTGCACCATTCCTTTTCACATTCCTGCCTTGGAATCCTTCCATTTTCAATAATTTTTGCAGAAAGTCTTCTCTATTATTTATTTCTTATATATATATATATATATATATATATATATATATATATATATATATATATATATATAAGTTAGCTATGTGTAAGATGTAAATAATAACTTATAGGATAAGAGTTTTAGTAGGATTAGTAATACCATCTCTATAAACAAACCAAATGTATATATATCTGTTCAGAAGCCACAATAAAGTTAGTTATCGTTCTATACTTGTGCCGTTCACTCTGTCTCCCTAAACCCCCACCTTTTTTTAGTGTGTTCAGTCAGTCTAATCATAACTGGTGCCGAAACCCGGGATAACTTCTGAGACTCGGTTCTTCAAGTAACTGATCTACGGGTAATTCAAACAAAATGGTAGACACAGACGAGCGAGCTAAGTTCGAATACCAGCTGGCCCAGGCGGCAGTAGAAAGGGCTAAACTAGAGACGCAACTGACGAAGGCAACCGAAACACAGCAGTTGGAACTCGTTAAAATAAGGACGCAGAACTCAGCATTTATCCATGAGGTAATTAGTCAACTAGAACCCTTTACAGGAGTAGTAGGAGACCTCGAGCACTTCATCAAAGGAGGCGACCAGATCCAGAGCTTGATAATGTCCCGCAAGGATAATGGAACCTTAGTAGACTCAGATGTAAAACTCCTGGAAGCTTCTCTAGTTGGCCGTATTTCACGGCGTGTCTTAAATGCCATTCAAGGAGACTTAACGCACCCCTGGGATACCCTGAAGGTGCGATTGAAGAAATTATATGGCGGGGGAAGATGGACTCCAGAAGAGGACGTCTTTTATTTATTTAAAGAACGACGAACTCAGGGCCAGTCAGAAGGAGAATTTGCGGAAAAATTAATGGTCCTATATAATAGGCTTACGGAGAAGATGATTGAATCGTTCGGCCAGGCGGAAGGAGGTCACAAACTGGAATTTCTGCGCGGAGTCTTGAAGGTGCAACTAAATCATTACGTGGACCGTCCAGGATCGCTCCCGAGGGACCGGGACTTCATCGAGTGCGCCCACGACCTCATCGATGCTAGGGAACGGAATGTGAACCGCCTCGATAGATCAGAAGCAGAATGGACGGAAGTCAAGTCGTCGAGGAGGAGACACAGGAGCCCGCCGGGACGAGCCTCTAATAGCCGGAACTTTGAGAAACGGCCAAGAAGGACCTTCGACGAAAGAAGGCGGAAACCGGAGCGGCGCTGTTACGAATGCAATCGAACGGGCCACATTGCGACCCAGTGCAACCAAACTCGATGCTTCGAATGTGGCAAGCGAGGACATCTAGCAAGAGAATGCCCAAGGCGCAGTAACCGACCTAATAGGAGGGAGCAGAGAGACGAACCGATGGAGGTTAACAACCAGGACTGGAGCAGCAGGCAACCTGGCAGGAGGAGCCATAGGCACTTTACCAGCGGGGAATCATCAGAAGAGGAGAGCGTCCGATCTGAGCGCAGCGGCCCGCCTACGAGGAGACACGAGGTGAGTAGTGGGAATCCCTGGAGGGGTGGTCCTGCTGGGGCCGAAGTGGGGTCGGGGCGTTTGCGTACGGATTGAGGGTACGGTAAGGGGCGGGGCAACCGAGCGGGAGATTTGATAATTAATAACAGCGTGAGGAAAGGACGACAAACGCGGTTGCCCGTGGCGAGGTTAGAGGAATCAGGGGTCAACTTTCTTATTGACACAGGGAGTACGAACTCTTTAATAAGTAGGGGAGGGGCGGAAAAACTAGGTATCTGGAGCGGGTGTAAGCCATGCGAATGCGCGGTATCAACGGTTAGTGGAAGGTGCCGGACCCTAGGTGAAACAATTCTGAACCTTCGCGAATTAACAGGGCGGGACTTGCGTGTAAAAACTCCACGTCATAGAAAAGTTAAGGGCCGGGTATGAGTTAATCGTAGGCTGTGACGTATTACAGCGGGTCGGAATGAGGATGTGAGTCAACCGAGAAAATTGGCGTTGTGGAATAGGGAACCGGAAATATCAGGTCGTAGCAGGGAGCAAAAATAGAACGAGCATCAATATTGGGGCGGTTGAATGTAAGAAGGAAACCGTGCTAAAGCTAGTGGAACACTATGACGAATTGTTCTATAAGGAGAACGAATTTCTGCCGACGACTGGTAGAACAGTACACCGGATAAATTTGAAGTGCGAAACCCCCATTTACGTTAAGGATAGGAGGTATCCACAAGCAATGAGGGATATCATCAGGGAGCAATTAGGGGACCTTCTCAAACAAGGCATCATCAGACCCAGTAATTCCCCATTCAATAGCCCTTTATGGGTGGTCGAGAAGAAACAGGGACAAGGCGCAAAACGATATCGGGTAGTGGTGGACTATCGGAAGCTAAACGAAGCAACAAAGGACGAACGTTATCCACTTCCCCGGGTAGAAGATATATTAGATCGCCTCGCGGGTGCAACTATCTTTAGCACTTTAGACTTAAAGAGCGGTTACCACCAGGTCCGAATGGCCGAAGAGGATATAGGGAAAACAGCGTTTTCATGGGAAAGGGGGCACTTTGAATTTGTTCGGATGCCCTTCGGACTAAAAGGGGCCCCGTTAACCTTCCAACGTCTTATGGACGAACTCCAACGTGGACTCGGCGAGGATTTTTCGCAAGTGTATATGGACGATTTAATCGTTTTTAGCAAGAACGAGGACGACCACAGACGACATTTGAGACAGGTCTTCGAGAGGGTACGCGAGTTCGGACTTAAATTGTCTCGCGAGAAATCAAAATTCGGGTTACACGAAATTAGGTTTTTTTGGGTCACATAGTATCGCGGGATGGGGGTGCGACCAGACACGGATCGTATAAAGGCCATACAAGACGCTCCGTTACCTAAAAACGCGCGCGGAATTAGGAGATTCCTAGGAATGGTAAATTATTACCGGAAATTCATCCCCCGTATAGCGGAGTTGACTCATCCCTTGACCGAAATATTGAAAAAGGGAAAGCGATTTCAACTGGGACCCGAACAACTCTCGAGTATAAAACAATGCCGGGAAATTTTGACAACCCAGCCACTCTTAGCGTTCCCCGATTTCCGGAAAACATTCCGAGTCACAACGGACGCAAGCGAGGGGTCGCTATTGGGGCTGTTCTGTCTCAAAACTTCGAGGAAGGCGAAAAACCAATAGCATACGCGGGGCGTAAGCTAAATGAAGCCGAACAAAGATATAGCGCGATCGAACGAGAGCTCTTAGCAGTAGTCTGGGCCGTAGAATATTTTCGCCCCTACGTCTACGGCAGACGATTCGAGTTGTTTACAGACCATAAACCGTTGACCTATCTGGGAACACTTAAAGAATCATCCGCACGGGTGTCGCGATGAAAGGAAAGGCTTGCGGCATACAATTTCCATACGGTGCACAAAAAGGGAATCGAAAACGCGGTCGCCGATTGGCTATCCAGGGACCTAGTCGTGAACGCAAACGAGGAAGAGACGCCCCCCGCGGAACCTTTCGCGTTGAGGTATTTGAGAGAATGGGCAGAGAGCGGACCCGACATTCCCCTAGTTAATAGTGAATCAGAGGGCAACATGACTCCGTCCGAACGATCCTCGGAACTGCCCGAGACTGATGAAATTATTAACGATAAGAAACTACAAATCATTTTTCGATCAAAACAAGACTCGGGGATACAAACGTCGTCAAGCATCTACGAGGGGCTACTGACGATTGTGGTCCGTACACCTGCAGCAATAAACGAAGAGGAACTGGAGAGGATTTTTGCGGAATTTAGTCACCCCACAAGAAGCTGCCGCGTGTATGTCGGGAATAGGGTACTAGCGGACAAAATAAAGAGACTTTATAGGCAAAAAAAAAATCAGAGTAGGCTATCCCCTGACTCGGTGTTTGCGTCAGGTAGAGACTATCACAGACCCAGCGGCACAAGAAACAATCGTATCCGAACACCATACAGGTAAGACAAACCACAGGGGAATTGAGGAGACTTTGCGCGCGATAAAATCTCTTTATTATTGGAAAGCTATGGGCCGTACGGTGCGTGATTGTATCGCTAACTGCGAAGTCTGTCAACAAGCGAAGTACGACCGCCAACCCTTGGTAGCAACACAAACTGCTACACCGACCGCGACGGAACCCTTAAGGACCATACAAATCGACATCTATTCCAACGAAGGACAATCGTGGCTGACGGCGATAGATGCTTTTAGTAAACTCGCGATGGCCCATCCTATCGAAGCAAAGACGCCCGGAGCAATAAGAGAAGGCGTTTTGCAGTGGTGCGCAACGTACGGAATACCCGACGAAGTCATTTCCGAATGCGGACGAGAATTCGACAACGCCTTTATCCGCGACGAGAGTAAAATTCTGGGATTTACTTGGCGCTTTAAACACCCCTCATCACATCAAGGGTAGAGGTGCCGTGGAACGCCTGCATAACACGTTGGGGGAACATCTTCGGCTACTCAAGATAGGACGGAACCTTACCACGTATGACGCTATGCCGCGAGCGATAAACGCATATAACAATACGATTCACGCTGCAACTGGGCTATCTCCCGTGGAAATAGTTTTTGGGCAGAGACGAAGGGACAGAAGGGATCTCATCACGGCCAACAATAATAGATTAAGGGAGGATTTATTCCACGAGAGATCACGACGGCAGCAGACGTGGTCAAAGATTCGGGAGAAACTAATTCGGGAAAAACAAGCTCGGGTAAACAAGGCAAACCTCCGGTCTCGAGTTTATAAGAAAGAACCGCTATCGCTAGGAACCATCGTCTATAGGCGATTAAGAACAGCTAGAAATAAAACGGCCGCGCGGTATGAGGGTCCTTATAGAGTCACCACAATTCGGGAACATAACCTCTTTACTATTAGGGATGTAAATTATCCATTCCGTTCACGCACGGTTCATCTAGAAGAACTCCGGGTACCCCACAGAGTGTCAGAACTCGAGCCGGGTGGCAGCGCTCAGACTGATACATAGTACCAATCAAGAAATTAATTTTGTTTGGGTTTTCTTTTTGTTTTACTTACAGGTGTCAATATTAAGTATGTTAGCTATATCACATGTATATGTAAATCTCTTTTCATTTTATATATAATATTAGCATTAGGTAAAATAACTATATGTATTTCTGTTCTTTGTTATTGGCATTAGGTTAAGAAGTATAAGGTGTTTTAGTTATAGAATATGCGAAGTGATCATTTAAAGTTATAAGTTCTTTTGTTTATTTTATTTTATTTTAGTTCCTCTTAATAAAGGAACTGGAGGGAGGGAGTTAGCTATGTGTAAGATGTAAATAATAACTTATAGGATAAGAGTCTTAGTAGGATTAGTAATACCATCTCTATAAACAAACCAAATGTATATATATCTGTTCAGAAGCCACAATAAAGTTAGTTATCGTTCTATACTTGTGCCGTTCACTCTGTCTTCCTAAACCCCCACCTTTTTTTTAGTGTGTTCAGTCAGTCTAATCATAAACTTATATATATATATATATATATATATATATATATATATATATATATATATATATATATATATATATATATATATGTATATATATTCTAAATACCTTTTTACTTCATTGACCCAGCTTGTTGTCGATTTCTTACCCCACAGATATCTGAAAATCTTACTTGTCAATCTACTATCAGGGATTCGATATAAGTGACCAAAAAAGATCAATATTCTTTTTCTCATTACATCTGATATACTTTCTGCATTTCGACATATTTCAGCGTTACTTCGTAATTTCCAACCTTCTACTGTGTTTTGTGGGCCTAATATTTTTCACATGATTCGGCTTTCTAGTATTTCTAATTTATCCCAATTATAGTTTAATGCCAGACATTCATGCATTTAGACGTAATGCCTTATTTTTACATTTTTGGATAGGCATTTTTTATTGTAAAGATCTTTGGTAATTCCATATGCTCTCTCCGTTTTATGCAATCTTTCCTCTATTGCAGATTTTTCCAAACCATTTTCTTGGATTATTTCTCCCAAATATTTGAATTTTTTTACCCTCTCTATTTGGCCAATATTTGTTTTCAGATATTTTGGTTCAACTTGGATGTTTGTTAAAAATTTTTGTTTTTTCTGCAGAAATTCTTAGGCCAGTTCTGCTGTATATTTCTTCCATTTTTTTCATTTTATTTTATTTATTTATTTAATTTTTTCTTTTATACTTTTATTATTAATATTTACAGAATTTTATGTTATTTACAAAAGTGTTCAAAGTAATATTACTGGCATAGCTTCGGCTATCTGTCAGGAGCGCTTTTAATTTGAAAATGATTTTAAATCATTATTATTTATTTATTTTTAAATGCGTAAATATTTATTGATTTATTAACTAATATATTCACAAACAATACAATCCAAAAAATACAATACAGTCTAATTACCTATTATATAATCTATTATTAATCATTAATGTCTTATATAACAATATCCATAATTATCATATATCCCATAACAATATCTCAATTATATCTCAAATAATAATATATATATCCACCCATTATTATACTATTCAATAATATCTAATTATTATGATTTTTATTTATAACATATATTATCAATCAAAAATATCCAAAGAATTATTAGGTTATTAATAATTAAAATTTTAATTATGACGGCTATATCAGATATAGGTAAATTTGAATTAATATAATCAAAGTCAAAATATAATTGTTCATAGACGTAGATTTGGTGATATTGGCCGTTTAAAGCTCTCTTCCCAATAACACGAGCCATAATAGATAATTAGGCTAGATTTTCATGGCTTTCAAATCTTTCCCCAAATGTTCTGCTGTATTGAAAACTGTGTTAAAGTTGCTTTTGACTTTCTCGGACCAATTTATCCATTCCTTAAACCATAATAGTTTTCTTTTGATCACTTCTTCTGCAAACAATTTTTTTTAAACGACCTCCATCTAGATCTATGGTCTTCAATATGTATTTAAATTGTAATTTAAAGGTAAAAACATGAATTGGTGAAATTTTTTGTTCTCTAAATATATCATGTAATTTGGAGTATTTTTTGGCAATTTAAATATTTTTTTAATGAAGGTCCTCTGGACACTTTCTATTTTATTTGCTTATCTTACCTGACTCCCATATGTAAGAATTGATCTAGTTACAGACTTAAAAATATCATTATTTTATTATTGTTATCTGTTATTTTGTTCTGAAATTATTATTTCATTTTAAGGCTCCCAAGGCCCTTCGTTATGCATCCGTTTGTAATCTTAAGGGACCTAAGGTCCCAGGCTAACTTAATTCTCGCACTAATTTATTTATTAGTGTGGCATTATCATAGAGAGTGTAATACCTAGATTCAAATATAGCTACTGACTGCTATTGTTCGTATGACAAATAAAGCTGCAATTAATTTGGGATGAGCGAAGGCTTTGGGTATTGCGATGCTCGTCACCTAGCGGCCAATTAGTTACTATCAGATAAATGTATGCAAACCAACCCCTCTATGATAAATGGCTCAACTATGAATTAACTACATTCAGTGCGGCCCTAATTTACGTATGGAATATATTGCCAGCCTGCTTTAATAACTAGCGAGGTTAATAAACTTGTGACTGGGTTTAGAGTATGTCCGCTGATCTTGGAGTAGTTTCAAAAAGGTTATAACTCCAAAAGAAGTCATTTACGTACCGTAAAACGGCGTGACTTTGCACCATTTTTGTTTAACTTCATTCTTTAAATACCTATCAATAATTTTTGAAATGCAGGTATTAAAATAATTGCTTTGAATAATTATCTTACAAAATGCTGTTGATTCATCGCATAGTCATGGAATTGCAAAATTTACAAAACTTTTAGTTAATTTTAATGTTTGTAAACTTTAGTGCAAAGTCAACCAAATACCCGTGACTTCGCAACACCGCATTTTTTTCAATTAAAAAAAATTATAAACGTATTCTGGAACAACGTCAGAGCTTGATAGTACTTACGAGATGCAAAGTCATTTCTTAATAGTGTTTGGAGATTAGCCTAGTGATTTTTTTCTCTGTTTCTAAGGATTTTGTTAAAGGAAACAATTACAATGTTTTCATTGAAATGAGAAACGAAATTGCACGTTTTTTATAGCTTTTATTGAGGAACGATAGAACATACAAGATATGCCAACAAAATATTATATAGAAACAAAATAACGACTGAAAACATGCCTAAATAACGTAAACAACTATAATTTTGGTAAACAAGGAACAAAACGATACCTATAGAATAAACTGCACACAGATTCATAGAGAAACAGTTTTGGAAAATGTAATCTGCAATAGTTAGACAAAAATTGTTATAATATAAAAATGAACTCTATGGCTTGAAAAAATTTAAAGCTATAACTAGGCAAAATTTTATCAGTCAATATACGTGCACATAGATAACAAAAACCTTATTAACAAGAAGCAAAACGCTATCCCAAATAATTTAGATTTTAACCAGCCTTTTAACTCCTTAACTTTCAAAATATCCTCGTTTATTGATTTGTTTAGAAGGAGCATTGCTGCCTAAGACCTCTTCCCGCAGGGAGTCACCTTGCGCTAAAATATACTTGGTGCAAATTTCTAATTCATATCAAAAAGGGGATTCTATATTATTTTCAAATACCATGACTTTTGGCAAATATTTTGAGCAAAATGAATATCATATATTTAAATTACAATGATTATAGAATAAAATTGATTTAAAACTTAATCGATTTGAGAAATATTTAGTTGTTGAAAGCACGACTTTATCCCACAAAGGAATCACACCTGTTGAAACACTACAATCAACTAACTGTTAGAAAACATGAGAGGTAACTAGTATCAGCGTGAAAAAATTAAGAAATATCAAATATCCCTGATTTAGACAACAGCAAAATACTTTTTCTCACTGAAACATTGAGCTTGTGCAATTTTAGTTTTTTTAGTGAGATTGGTGCAAAGTTGACTACACTGGTGCAAAGTCAGGCCGTTTTAAGGTATATTAAAACTTTGTGTGCATTCGTTTCATTTGGAGCCCAATGTTTGGTTTTATGGGCAAAGAACTGCTAATGGTCATTATTGCCCTTATATTTAAACTTAATTAATTTTGGGTTTATATTTTTAGTTCTTTTTAATTAATTAAAAAAAAAAAGCACTGTTATTACAATAGAAAATTGGCTGGAAGGAAGAGTGGTGTTAAATAATTCATCGTCCTGACTTGAAGGAACTTCTCTTCAAAGGACACTGATGGCGCTACTTTGTTGAAGGATATCTTTATGAGCATCTACTAACTCATATCCCCAAACTCTTAGTTCATATTCTGTAATATCCACAAACAAGTTTCTTTGGGAACAAACTTAAAACATTTGCTAGACTAGTTCTGAAGGAAGTCTGTGAGCTATTTCGTACCTAGAGGTGCAATTTTAAACTTGTATCTTACCCCATTCCCTGTGTTAATCTTTCAAGATGGTTCCATTCCCTCTCAAATAACTTGCTAAACTAAAACTAAAACCCGGCTAAATTTTTTTCCCCCCCTGGGAAGCTACTCCCCCCCCCCCCCATCCAGTGTGTTCAATCAACATAATTATCAACCTAAAACTACACGTGCAACTTTCAACATTTAACACGAAACTAGCGTTTATAAATTTGCAAGTTGAAGATGCTTTAAAGTTCGATGGTCAGGGTATTTTAAATATTCAAAAAAGTTTTCGAAATGTTTAGTGAATATATATATATATGTTCATTGCAACTGAAATTTCATATTGTATCAAATAAAGTACATTTTATTTTTAGAGGACTTTAAATGAATCAATAGATAAAAACGTGAAGAAACAACTTTTAAATTCAGTTTAATAATAAGAACTACTCTTTTTGACTACATTTTTTTCTCCTTTTGACTTAAATAAAAGATAATGTAAGATAAATTTTACAATATAAATATATAAACACTTACGACATGTTTCATTTACAATATACTAATTTAAATAAATACAAGATTATTATTATTATTATTATTTTATAGCACTTATAGTAGATTAAAATAAATTTAGAAATTTGATAAGACTAAAAAAATAATGTTTTATATAAAGTTAATTTATATAAAGTTATAAAAATAATTAAAAATATAAAAGTTTTCCTTTATATTTCTCCTAGCCTCACCTGTCACCTCAAACCGTGATAGTAAGCTGATGTGATATAGAATGGAATACAATTGACATGCCTATCACATGGGAGTTATAGGTTTTTATCGTTTGAGATCTCTTAGCCAGCACGTCTTCAGCCTTCTTCGGGTTGACTCCATGCATACCCACAATGGTACGTGGTTTTGCATAAAAAAAATTCCGTGAAGTGTGTTAAGGAATAGTTTGTATAAAGTGTAAATATCGTATGTGCGAGTGTTATCTGCAATATGCTATTGCTGACGTACCGTGGGGGTCAACATAGGTGAAAACTTCATAAAGGTTTCAATAAGTAACCATAAATTAAACTTTTCATAACATTTTCTTTTATTGAATAAACATTAAAATCTTCCTCAAAAAAAAAAAAGATTACGTTTACAAGTTTTACTTTATTTTTTTTATATGACCGCGTTGTAGTTTATAAAAATAAATAATAAATAAATTAAAAAAAAAGTAACAATATATATACAGGGTGAGTAGCTTTTAGGGTAAAAAAAATTGGGGTGAACTAGATCAAAAATGTAAAAAAAATGCCGCAGACCTCATCTTTCTATTCCAATCCGTTGCAGATATACGATAAATCGAAGACTTTTTTGAGGAAACCACGGTTTTTACCATAAAAACTATGCTGTCGAATAGTTTTGAAAAATATATAATCATCGCATAGTTTGCCCAACAGATTGGATGATTAGAATTACTAACATTTGTTACAAAATATCCTACCACAATTTCATCACGATATTTCACCTGAAGTTCGGCAAAATATGATTTTCCAACACCATGGTGTTCCTCCACATTATTCTAAAGCAATACAAAGATGAATAAACCACGATACCCTTCATGGAAACGTAGAAATGCCTTCCCCTGTAAAAGCAGACTCATCTATCCATAAAATTCACCTCAAAAAGTGGTATTCTTTAATATTATCTCCATTCAGAAGCTAACTGCAAAATAGAGGTCTATGTTCATTATCATTGGGTTTTAAACCTTACATTGAAAATCTAATAAAATAAATCCTAAATAATAATAATAAATAAATAAATGTAATAACATAAGATCCTCTGATCTGGTGTCGCTTTATTGACAGTTTTCCTTTATTTTTTATTAAACAATAATTTTTTTTCATTGATTTTTATTCCAATGAAAAGTTTATTAAGTTTAAAATGCACATTTGTATTAAGGGATTGTATTTATGTTTTATTTATACAAGTAACTGATTTGTATGCCAATGAGAACATCATGTTTTTCCCTTATAAAAGTAAATTGCTCTATGAAATCGACATAATTATTGTTGTTAAGTTGGTAAATATAGTTTTCTGATTATATTCCAATAATATTTGACTCCTGTATAGTCTAGCAGGAGTGCTCTCGAGTACACTATAGAGATACACATACACTGACTAACAAGGTCACATTCCTGATATTACCTGAGGATCACTTTATCTCAGAAGACTCAGCACACAGAGACTATAACCTGACTTCAGGTGTCCCGAGGTAACAAAACCTTTGGTGAGCGGAACTGTCTTAAAATTTTCGATACAAGCAACACTAACAGATCTTAAGCCTGCCCAAATGAGCGTCAAATAACTTTTAGAACAAAAAAGTAGAGACGCCATGCCAAAAGACATATCCATATCAAAAAAAATAACACTTTTAAATTACGATACGAAGCTTCAGATTTATATAATAAAATTAAATATAGTTAACAAATTATTGTTATTATTTTTTAAATAAATTATAATTATTGATTTTTATGAAAAGCTGATAAATGATTTTAATAGGGGGGGCCGAGTGAGTAGGGGCGAGGGTCTCAGCCCGCTCGGTACTGAGGGTCGTGGGTTCGAATCCCACCTGGACTGGTTATATTTTATTTCGTGGTGAACCCACGAATAAATCCTTCTCACCCTAGCGAATCGAGCAATATAGGGACTTCAATGTAGTTGAAGAAAAAAAAAATTAATTTTTTTTTCTTTTGGTTATTATATATTTTTCTTAAACATTTAAAATGTAACTGTTTAATTTAATTATTATTCGGTTTATTAAATGATTTAATTAGTTACAATGTAGCTGTTTAAGAACTATCGCACGCCCTTGAAACTTATTTATTTGAAAGTAGGGGGAAAATGCATATTTTCTAAAATACGTTTAGAATAATTTGACGGGAGCTGTAAATAGAGTGGTTTAGTTTAGGAAAAAAGGTTTTATATCTATAACACGATAACCAAGCGTTTTTCGAAGAAAGTCTTCAAATATTAATTGGAGCTGGAACTAGTACCTAAATAATGAAAAAAAGAAATCCGAAATCGGACCATTTTCGCGAAGTTACGTTATTGGGATAGAATGGCCAACTTGCCGTCAGTCCCACAGCTCCGCGAAAACACGTTTGTCGTATTCTTTTGGCTATAACTCTAAAACTATTTGTGCGATACAGCATTACTTGTTTTTATCTTAAAGCTGATTAAATTTACTATAAGAATTTATAAATCAAGTTTTAATCAAAACCCGTAAAATGTACATGCCAGCCCGCTAATAAAAACGTACTGTTTTAATATCCAAGTGTTTTTTTTTTTTTGGCACATTTGTCGCTCTAACTCATCAAATATTTGTTCGATCCCAATTTCTTTTTTTTTCTATCTCAAAGCTAATTAAATTCGCTATCAGATGCTATTTATGTAAATTATATTAAATCCTGTAAACCACCCAAGCTAGCTTGCTAAATGTGTATGTTTTGGAAAAATATATAAATTATGACATGTTCAGCAGACTGGTGTGGGTATTTCATGGTGTTAATTCTAAGTTACATATATAGAATGTAATAGTAAATTTAACCAGCTTTTAGATAAAAGTATTAAATTTTGGATCGGAAAAATTGTTATGGAGTTATGGCGAATAATGTGCCAAAAAAACAAAAAAAACATGTATTTTTGAAAAGTAAGTGATTTTCAGCGTGATAGCTTGTGTATTTTAAGAATTTCGATACAAATTTCATATATAGGTTCTAATTGTAAATTTAACCACCTTTCAGACTGAAAAAAAAAATTTGAATTGGACAAATACTTTCGCAGTTATAATGAAAAATGTACTGAAAACCATGGATTTAAAATGTGGTGGTGGAAAAATGTTCCGATTTCGTGTTATAGATATAAAACCAAAAATAATGGGTTTTTTTTTTGGCCTAAAATTTTTTTTTTTTTTTTTGCGATTTTGAATATGAAGCCGATGGTTGCGGTGGTAGCACACTTAAGATTCGGATTCAGCACCCCACAAAAAATAAAGATCCGTTGAGAAAAAAAGTTCCGCAGTTTTTTCTTGAAAACGGCTTTTTGGAGCCTTATTTTACTGGACTACAATAAAATTCAATGTTAATTATGTCTTAGAGAGGTTACCCTTTGCTAGCACATCAAAGTATGAGAAAGTTCCGGGGGGTAGCATAAGTCGAAAGGGAAGCAAGTTGAGAAACTATTGATTGCAGTAAGTTTATTACAAAAGATACAAATCATAGAAATACTGATATATTCCTATATCAATATCTGGGATCTTATAGTTCCACCTTCACAATAGATGGAACTATAGATGGAACTATAAGATCCCAGATCCCAATCCACTAGTCAAACTCATCTACATCTATCGTCGGAAGATCTATTCGGGCTTTTAATCAAATATACTTCAAGGGCATAAACTTTTACCGAACCATGGAATTCTTTTAACCCTAGTTTTAAACTGTCCAAAATATCTTAGTATGTTACAAATGCTTATGTAGTACAAATGTTAATTGTAATCAAAGGCTCCCTACCATGTTACAAAGGAACTAGTACACAATGAAGTTTAAAATACATGTTTTATATTACTCTGTCTAATTTGTCACGAAACTAGATACCTATCCTTTCACCACAAATTACTTTTTTCCTTCCCAAATTCATTTGAATCTCAACTTACTTTCCACTTAATATCCGAAAATTCTACAAAACCTCTGAAAAGAAGATTACATCCAGATCTGCTACCAATGAATGTATGTGAGTGTCGGAGAGAGAGGAGAGGGGAGAGAGAGAGAGATAGATAGAGAGAGAGTGAGAGAGAGAGAGAGAGAGAGTGAGTGAGAGAGAGAGAGAGAGAGAGAGAGAGAGAGAGGGAGGAGAGAGAGAGAGAGAGAGAAAAAGAGACGAGAGAGAGAAGAGAGAGAAAGAACGATGAAATACAAGGAATTAGAGGTTCCAAACCGTGAGATAAATTAGACCGAGGAAGACTAAAAGTTTTTTTCTTCGTAGCGAAGTTTCTAATACGGCTTTACCAACAGGTAGCAAGCAATAAATTTATTTTATGGCTAAAACTATCGTGTTATATGGATAAGGCCTCTTGTTTTTAGTTGTTTCTTTGGTAACGGTTCGGATCGGCGACACCACCAAATTAGGTTGACCCCGCGCTAACACACCGACCAGTTCGATCCTTACACTTCACTTCATGGTTTACACATTTTTTTCGATAGTTCATTCCTATAACCTCACATGTAAACAATCACTTCTACAGTTTCAACTTGGATTGTGTTTGTTTAGTTTGTTATATTGATATTTAGACTTCTTAAATGTAAATAAGTGAAACAGAAGTTCACAAATGAGTTTCATAAAGGATTAAGTGTTTTATGAATTCATGTTTCTTATTTCATCTAATCTTATGTGTAAAAGTGTTTTAAAACTTAAGAAGATTAATTTGTACATGGATTTGGTGTTTTACATATTTATATTTGTTCTATCAATTTAGGTGATAAAATTTCAGTATACATATTTTGTGAATGGATTCTTTGTCATCCATATTACTTTTTGTGCTAAAGTGAGACAGATTGTATAATTAATTCAATAAAACATATCAGTTTTATAAATAAATGTGAGAAAGTATATCACAGGTTTTTTATGTTTTCTTATTTCCACTTCCCATGAGAAAATATAGCAGAAATTAACATCTTCACTTTCAACTAGGATTCTGTCTTATATTATATAATGGCTTATAACATGGAGAATTGACAATGTAAAAATAATCACAGATTAAGTGGTAAATGACACATTATTATATAATTGTAGAACTATTGGTATAATGTTATAGATTAAATGTGTTTTTAAAAAAAAAATTAGAAGCCTGATGATGAAAACATTATCACCGAAACATGTAGCTACAAATGTTAAATAAATAGGAGTTATGCCAAATAAATGCTTAAGGATTTTGTCTTTTTTATATTATAATTTGTTATTTTCACTTCTCTGAGAGAAAGTCCATCAGGAATTAACTTTACTGGTGGTTCAGTAGTTATATTAATTGTTGATTTAAATTAATATTAATTCAAAATTGATTTAGTGTCTTATATTTCGATATTTCCTTATTTCCACTTCAATATTTTCTTATTTCTCATTTTAATATTAGAAGGTAAACAGAAGTTAATATTACTTTGAACAGGGATTTAGAGTTTCTCAGTAAATGTAGGAGAATAACCTTTCTCCTCTAAAAAGCAGCGACTAGAACATCGAAATATATCGGAACAAGGTTAGAATCGATAAAAGGTATTCTGAGCGGGTTTTAGGGGTTGGTGTCGCCGATCCGAACCGTTACCGTTTCTTTTTTTTTTTTTTTTTATTATTATCTTATACATTCCAAGCTTTTAAGCAACTACAAAAAAAAAAAAAAAAAATAGTATGGTATATAACTCTTGAAATGGGACACGTGCCGTAGCCTTCCTGACAGGTGACAGGACATGAATAACAATACGGCCAATCAGGAAGATCCGGTTCCAGCCTACTTGGAATAAGCAAAAACAGGAAATTCAATGACACCTAAAAACCGATAGCCAATGTATATGGAAAAAAATGTTTTTTTATTTCACATCTAAGCGGATTGGCGTCATCTTGAACGATATAAAATCAGTTAATGAATTGGGATTGAAAACAAATTTATTAATATGACCAATACTATATTTCTGTTCTTGGTCTTGAAAAAAAATAAAGGATGTATTCAATGCTGCTGATATATCAATAAGGTTAAATTAGCTACAAGAACTAAGCCTTGCCATTCCTCAACATTAAAAGGGTTTTTGTAACTCTTTAGTTCTTTTGGCGTTGCTGGGATCGAAAATTCGACGAGAGTTTTCCTTACCAGAAATTAAATGGAGAATATATTTTTTGTTGTATAACCTTGTCCCTAGGAGGTTATAGTCCAGTCAATAAGTGCTGAAATGAGGGGTGTAGAGTGCATGGAATATCCGATAATTTTTGACTTCATAGCTTCCTTAGGAATAGTTGGAAGGTAAACATACTAAAAGTCCCCGCCACTGGGGGGTCAGCTAACGGTGGGGGGGGAGGGGAGAAGTTCCAATTTTTTGGTTTTTTTTTCCATAATATCTCGAAAACTTTTGACTCTGGAAAAATATGTTTCAAATAAACATAAAAGCTGATTAAATTTACTATAAAATTTATTATATATAAATTTGTCTTAATTCTAACCGTTTAAGAGATATACTTTATTAAAAAATAGGCGATTTTTTTTTCGGGAAAAAAAAAACAAATGTCACCTTACTTTTTGTCAAACGTTTGCTTCTATTACGTTCCACAATCGTTTCTCAGAAAAAAACGTCAGAATCAAAATTGAGCATTAAATTTACTTCAATTTCTAATATCGACCCCTAACCACCCCTGCCTTTGACCACCATACAGTGACCAATAACTTTTCTTGGATGTAAATTAGACCAAACTGCCGGCAAATGATTTGACCGCTACTACCGAATGGACTGGTATATGCAGCTTGGGCCTCCGCGTTTTTTTTTTTCCATGTTTTATCTTGTAAAAAAAAGTACACAAAATTCCGAGTATTCACGATTAATTGGTGTGATAGTAAATGTTATTATTTATTTATTTTTTTAATTTGAAATTTAGAACTGTGCATTATGTATACACCTAGTAAATGTGTTCACAACAATTACAATAACATGTAAAAACCTGAAAAGAACTACTCATCAGTAGCTCTTCAACTGTAACTCTACCCTAGAAGGTCTTTCTCTAGGCCATTTTCTTTTTAGACACCTCGGAGAATATCGGGAATGGAGTGAAGAAGCAAGTTGAGCGACTTGAGGATTAATGCAGTCATGGAGTTTGCTATAAAAGGATCGGTATTTTGGTCTGGGCTAAATTAGCAACATATGGGGCATTAAGAACTTTATGGATAAGTTTGATTGGTGACAAAGTAAGGAGCATTGAGGATTTTGGATTGTAAGAAAGAAAGAAGAATTAAAAGGTTTTAGTTGAGTCTCAAAGCTCAACTCCATATGTTTAAATAGGTCTGATAGGAAGTCGTAGTTTTTTTACGACGAAAGGCAAAGGTTATTTGATAGGATTTTCTTGGATTTATTTTAATTCTCCGATTTCGACACCATTCTTGAAGGGTATTATTAAAAACACAAAAAAAAAATAAAAATAGGGAAGATTAATGAAGTATCTTTATAAATCTGTCAATATAAAGATAGTAAACAACACAAGTCCCATCAATCCCACATTGGATGACGGAAATAATAAAAACTAATATTTCAGACGAAACGACCTAATAAAAACGCTGTACAATAGTTATAGTAGAGTAGTTATTATGTAATAAAAACAACTTTAATATATCATTAATATACTGTTTATGATTATATAGCTATACCAATATAATTTGTACTCCATTATATTTATGTTTAGAAGTTAATAGCCCCGTAATATTTATTATTTCAATTTATTTTTTATGAATATATTTTATATTATTTCATTTATTTTTCGCTACGTGGTATTGTTTAGAGTTACGATGATTGAGCCAGGGTGCGGTAGACCTGAGCTTGGATCGCTCATCAATTGATTGACAGAACAACAGCTGGTATTTTCGTGTCAGGTGTTCATGACAGCCTCATTTTCGATTGTTTCTAACACATGATCCTTACTCACATCGTCAGCTTCAATTTTACAATCATCATATTTGTGTGTGTATATATATATATATATATATATATATATATATATAGATATATATATATACGGCTATATATATATATGTGTGTGTTTAATAAGGTTCTAGAGGTTCAGTCAATAAAATAAACAAGTTATTTTGGCGACGTTGCGAGACTATATTGTTCTCATAATCATGGCTTATAGTGGAAAAAACAGGTTAAAATAAAATTATATAAGTCCATAAAAGTTATTTCAAAACATAAAATTAGCTACAGTACAAGGTAGGTATATAACAACATGTGTTAGAATAATAAAAATATATATAATTACAGAATATAGAAGAGTATGAAACTACTTACAATGTTACTGGTGGATTTACTATTAGTATCTACTACTAAAGATTACAATTTTAGTAACAGCTCAACTGGGGAAAAGCTGGACGTCTGTAACTAAAAAAAAAAAAAAAAATAAAAAAAAAAAAAAAAAAAAAAAAATAAAAAACAAACAAAAAAAAAAAGAATAAACCAGACAAAACCAGGCAAACTACAAATTCTTTAAAATTTTATTCTTCAAAAATTATTCATCATGAACAATATTTTTAAACAAAATAATAAAGAAATGACAACCATTGAAAAATATATAAATTGCGCAATAAACAAAAATCTGACATCCTAAATCTCAACACATGTTATTACGATTTAGTACACTCCGATTAATAATATACGTTTATATATAACATACATCATAAAAAAAAAAACAAAATAACTATCCATTTAAATACTTCACAGCAAACGAAAATTACAACTACCTGTAGCTGGGAATACCACTAAGTTTTAGAAATTCCCTACATTAGTCCTCATCCTTTACCTTTTTCCCAACTTCCCTAGTTCAGCTGTTTACTAGAATTGTTATAGTTTAGTATATCTACGCGCAACATTTTGAGTAGTTTCATACTCATCCATACTTTGTCATTATATACAGTTATATATTATAAATGCATGTTTTTATATATTTATATTGTTGCCAGCTTTTATTTTTTCAAATAGCCAGTGTAACTTTTTTAATTTTATTGTAACCTGTTCTTACTCTGTTGGGTTTAATAATGATTGAATTCCGAAAAAAGTAATCAGTTTTAAGCCGTCAGGTAAACGACCGAGAGGTAGACCGAGACGAAGATGGGAGGATTGCTTCAGGACCGACCAGTGATTTGGGTTTTGGAGGAGTGGGTTGGAGGGAAGTGTGTGGTCGACGGTTGGTGGTGTTGGCATCGAACCTTCGGGTTCGCTAAGCCTTCATTTATTATTATTTTATATATACCTGTTCTATTCACAGTAGGAAATTATTATGTGAACAATATAGTCTCGAAACGTCGCCAAAATAAGTTGCTATTTTATTAAACGGTCAAAATATATCCATATGGTCCCATGTTAAAACTTCGTAAAAAGAAATGTTTGCCCTAAGTTTGCGTCTCATTCTAGAAATTGTATGTTTGAAGTGCTTAACTATCATTAATGCAGCGACTAATGGGATTAATTTTTTTTATGCTGTACATAATAGATTTCAATCCGCTTAGGCCGGATTCGAACTGGTGCCTCAGAGGTTACGAAAATGTGGGAACAGTGCATGATACTCCAATACTCTGCCACAAAATGCCTCATCTTGAATTGTTGAAATGTATTTGTTTTTTCTTTTGGCAAGTAGTCTATATTTTCTCTCTCTCTCTCTCTCTCTCTCTATATATATATATATATATATATATATATATATATATATATATATATATATATATATTCTATATTCAGCCTATATATTTTTTTATTTTATATTCAGTCTATATATTTTTATTTTAAACGTTATTTTCATTTTCATGTTTTGACAAGCTCTAGGCTTAGGTGTTGCTCGGATCGAAAACTTGACAGTTTCCTAGCCAGAAATTTAATGGAAAATATTTTTTGCCTTATAACATTTGTCGCTAGAACTAGTTGGTAGTAGGAGCTATATTGGATTAAATAATAAAACTTCGCTTTTTTGACTAGCTCTAGGTCTGATGGCCTTGCACGCTTTGAATATTTGACAACAGTTTTATATTCTTCTGATAACAATCTTCTTGTTTTTCAGAGTGATTTTTTTTTTTAAAATACTTTTTCATATCAACGTTGATTAGATTTTAGATTTTTTTTAAATAAAATTATTCAGGGGCAATAGCCTCACAATAATGTTACAAGCTCATAATAATGACATAAAAATAGTTAGGCAATATTAGAAGTTAATATATTTTTTTTTTTCTCACTTTAATTGAGTATAATACTTTTTGCATTTTTATAATATTCTGTAAGCTCGCTCAAATAAATTTCTGACTGGAATTGAGCCATAAAGTGGGAGATAAAGAGAGCTCGCTATCTGAGGGAGAGGTTTAAAGCCAACGGAGTAAATAATTATTCTTTCAACATGGCCCTATCTCGACATCAGGAGCCTGTTTCACTTTATCTTATAGCTTCCACAAAATACAGAAAAACAACCTTATCTCCTCTCTATGGGGGGAGGAGGGGGGGAGAACCCCCACAGCTCTGTATTGAGATAGCTGCTCCATGGCTATGTCCTGTGTCCTGTCACGTATCTTCTATATTAGTCAATATTATAAGGACGATTAGCCTCCTCAATACAACTCTATTACGAAAGTATTTGTGAACGAAATGAGTTGTATTTAAATATGCACCTTAAAATTAATTGTAAATCATTCTCAAACCTATAAATTTTATAGCAACAAATCCACTAATAATCAAGGCCCTTACTATGTCTCCAACAAAACCTTCAATAACGAACTTTATATATCTTTTTTTTCCTTGAATATTTACCGTAAACGAGGGTTACTTTGAACACACGCGCTTTTAAATAGAAAATCTGTTTTAGATTTATGCCTTTATTATATAATTGAAATTGATTTCGATTTGATGATGAACATAAAGGGATATACTTTATCAGCCAGTAGTACAAAAAAAACAAAACAAGAGCAATAAAATAATTAATGTTATAAAATAATTTATTTAAAATATTTAATAATAACTGTAACTGTGTTGCGTATATATGCAATTCCTTCTAGTATTTTTTTTTTTTTTTTTTTTTTTTTTTTTTTCAATCTTAAAGTTTTCCTTCAGTGTTTTCTTTGATGAGGACCAATGTTTCTTGAAGACTAAATCAAGTGTTTTTATTTTAATATATAGTTTTGTAAGTTGTTAATTTAATAGCTATGTTATTATAAAAACGAATCAAAATTGTTCAAAATATTTTAGCTTTTATTATTTATTTTTCATCAACAAATCTGGTGATGGAGTAAACCCAATTGATGGATTTAAGGAAGCATTTAGCTGAAAAGTGATTTTTTAAAAGATTTGATTGACTCAAACAAAAATAGAAAACTCTAAAAGCATTTCAGAAAAACTTAAGTTTTATTATTAAAAGGTTTAAATGGAAGAAAACCACTGGGGAAGCATTTTTGAGGCGAAAATCAGGCTTGTTCGAAGTAGCCTCTCAAGTAGGGACTACTTTGAACAAGAGAAATATGACTCCCCTTTCTCACGTATTGAAGATAGCAACATCGCTTTTTTTTCAGGAGTTTAAATCTGAGTTATTTAGCTATCATTTAGTCCAAGAAAATTAAAAATATCAACAAAACAATTGGCCTGCAGTGCAAAATGTGCAAAACCTGTTTAAAGTAGACCCCGGTTACGGTGCCAGGCAAATTATCCAAATAATTATTGAAATCCTCCGGCGCGATCCACATCCAGTTCAATGTGAATTCGGAAAAGCAGTAGATTTATATATATATAATATATATATATATATATATATATATATATATATATATATATATCCATGATCCATTAGGATCTATATTCGTTTTTAATGAATAAAAAAGGCACCCTTGAAACCTATTTTCTTTCAATATTGTTTATTTCGAATAATCATTAATCTAATTATTATTAGATTATTATTGATTATAAATATAATTAATTAGTATTAATTTAAGCGATAGAAAAACAGTAGATTATAGGCAGACATATCCGTCATCTATTTATTTTCCCCAGCCAGGGAGAATTTGATATTAATCTCAAGTTTTTAAAAAATATATAAATAAACTGAACTAGTATTTTAATATGCAAATATGAAAAGTTAAGTTGATAACTTGAAAGCTGTAGATACAAGATACAAGCATTATTAATTATATTATAAGTAATATTATACTTTACTACTATTTAATAATTTCCAAACCTATAATTCATTACAACAATTGAGATTCTGTAGATTTCTAGAAAGCTGTGGGACCTTTGATCTAAATAATTAGAAGATTGCTTTCCTTTCTTTTGTTCCTAATCACAAAGGTTCTTCACTTTGCCGTGTGGAGTGTTAATTTAAAAAAAAAAAAAAAAGTACATCTTATTAATTAATATACAGCAAATTAATTATATCCTCCCTCTCCCCTACCCCAACTCATACTGACAGAATTTGCCATGTAAATCCTGAGCAAAGGAGCGGGGATTGTTGACGCCAATCAAAGCCCTGACGCAGCTCGAACGTTTAACTTTTCAACTCCCGCATTTTCCGGCCAATTCCTTATTTCCATTCTGATTCGGAATTTAATTAGTTTACCCAATTAATTATAAATTACTTCCTCATTGGAATTTTATTCAATTTCAAGTTTACGAAACTCTGGTTTATGTTGCTGGCATAATTGAAGGGTAATCGATGTTATGCATTGATTTATGTAAAATGCTTGCTTAATATTACATCTTTTCTTTAGTTTGGATTTGAGAAATCAATTCAAGGATCCTGTTAGTAATAAATTTGGGGCTCAATTTAAAAAATCTTGAGATTTACGAAATAAACAAAAATTTTAAATATTGTTATAAAAATAAATAGCACGAAACAAAACGCACTCATTTCGCTTGTCATTTTTTCTGTCATCTGTTTTTTTTTTTTCCAGCTGATTTGATTAATTTTGGTTAGCTCATGCGAAAGATGAAAAATTAAGTATTTAAATTCATACTTCACATCGTTTAAGTTGTATTTTTATAATTAATTTGTTTTGTTTAACTATTGATAATTTTAGTTTATTATAGTGGCATTAAATTTAGATGAACTTTCGTTATTGCACGCATTATTCCAATTTCGTTATTGGTATTTGTGGTTAAAAGGTTAATTCATGATTTTTAGAGTACTATTCATTGCATCATAGTGGATATTTTTTATGAATACCATTGATTATAATTGATGATAATGCTAGTGTATATTTATCTGTACTTTTATATCTTAAAAAATCCATTTTTCGTTTTTTATCACTAACTACGAAAAATACTGAACCAATCTGTACTATATTTTAACCACATCATCTTTATAGCACTAGGAAGGTTTAGCAATAGTAAAATCGTAATGATTTTCCATAATGTTGTCATTAAAAATGCGATAGTATGTGGATAGCAGTGAAGTTTGAAAATTGACCACTAGGTGGCGAGCGCCATTCTACATGAGAGGTTAAAAAGGTAACACTACCTCATCTATCTGTGCCCAATTCTAACTACATCATCTTCCTATTTCTAGGGAACCTTTAACTATAATAATATTTACAATAATAAAAATTTAAATGTACAGTGTTGAGTGGCAGAAATGAGGAATGTCACACTGTCATACACTTTTGTGGTTAGATATTAAAATCCAAACAGATGAAATCAATAAAATTAAAAATTATAATCAAAATGCCGATCCTGAGTAAAATTATGATTCAATGATTTTTGGGAACGGCCAAGGGGCGGAGGGGGTGCTTGTTTATAATAAATGAAGAATAAATATCTAGCTTCAATATTTCATTTTATCCCACCCTCGTCTATAATACTCTTATTGGACCAAGTACTTAAATAAAAAATTAAACATAATATAGACTTTTTGAAATCATGTAGAAGCAAACTATAAAATAAATAATTAATTAAACAAAAAACTGAAGACGCGGATAATATACTTTTGTAATTTCGACTTTATTGGTATTGAACGTAGAACTTATCGAAATTTTGGTTATCCCATCGCTTACTCGATAGATGATGTTCAGCTTCTATCTTTGGCTAAACTAGGCTTTTAAGTAACTCCCCGGGGACCTTAGGCAGTGGATTAAATGGTTATTTAGGTCCTTAGGTTATTTAGGCCTTTAGGTTATTTAGATGCAAAGTAGACTTGAACAAGAGCTCCTGATGAGAGAGCTGCCCGAGGACCTGACCTCTTCTAATACGATTTGACTATGTTTAGTAGTTTAGTAGTTGTGGTGGGGGTGGAGTGGAGGGAGGGGAGGGGAAGGGAGGCCTACTGTAATCAACTCACTTGTCTCCCTCCCCCCTCCCCCCTCCCCTATCGAACCCTACCAACTGTCTCAATGACCCCTACTCAGTGTACTCAGTGTACTTGGCTGTTAGTACACTATTTAGCTCATCATCTGCTATAATTCGAAATTATGATTGGATTTTAAATTAAATTTGTTTTAATTAATATTCAATGCTACAGAAACGTTCTACTTAAACACATCTAATAGCTATCTTAAAACTGTTTAACTCAACAAAACACAGATATGCAGGACAGCAAAACGATATATATAATAATAATAATAATAAAGCTTTATTGACATATTTACAATTACATTTACAAAATCATTTAGTATACATGTGCCGGTCTAAAGTCCTCTACATGATTAACATAGTTTTATAGTTTAGTTAATATTTTTACACTTTAAAGATTATCTGTCAACAGTGGGAAAAATAAGGAAAAAAAACCCACATAAAAAAAAAAAAATAATTACTTAGTAGAAAATAAAATATAGCATAGGAATTAAATACAATTAATAATTAAATACAAAACAATAATAATAAATATAAATAATCTATATATAATAACCAGCATACATAAATGAATGACTATATGTATACAAAGCAGTTGAGCAATGAAAGGGAGGTTTATGTTAAGAGTACTTGTTTGGTTCTTTTGTGCGTGTATCTTTTGAGTGGATTTTTATCATAATTACCAATTTCTTTTAATAGGGGATTTTTCTGAATTGTTTTTTTTTTTAAAGATGCATTGGTTTAAGCTCCCACACCGGTGAAGCGTATGTGATTTGTGCACGGATAACTGTTTTATATAGTATAAGTTTATTTTTTGGGCTTAATTTCGATTTTTTATTGAAGTAGGGGAACATTTTGTATAGAAGTTTTAGCTTAATCAGTTTTATTGTTTATATGTTCGGTGTATGTTAATGATATGTCCAGTGTTAAACCTAAGTATTTTATTGATTTAGACCAAGGTATGTCTTCCGTGTTTAAAATGATATGCTGGTCTATGACAGGTCTACGTTTTGTGAAGATGATTGCCTCCGATTTGCTTGTATTCACTTTCAGTTTCCATCTCTGGCAATATTTATTAAATTTTTGTAACTTTGTTGCAACCGATTTACAATTGTATCGATGCGGCAAGAAGCTGAGTATAGTACAGTATCATCTGCGTGCAGGGATATTGTTACGTTAGGGTGTTTCGGAAAGTCTGATAGGAACAGGTTGAACAGAGTTGGAGATAGGCAGGACCTGTGGGAGACCTGCAGGAAGGGTAAGTGCTTTGGAGGAGAAAGAGCACTATATATATATATATATATATATATATATATATATATATATATATATATATATATATATATATATATATATTTTTTTTTTTTTCTTATTTATTAAAATTTACAACTGTACAAATATATACTTCTAGTAAATGTGTTGTTAATGATTACAATATCATGTCAAAACTTGAAAAAAAAAAAAAAAAAAACCATTCCTCAGTAGCATTTCAATAACTATTCTTCACTAGAAGGTCTCTAGGCCATCTTCTTTACAGACGCCGCGGAGGATTATCGGGAATGGAATGGGAAGCAAGTTGAGATCGCTCTTCTGCATGGAGGATGACTTCTGAGGAGTAATCAACAGAGAAATAACAGAACTCTTTGCAAAATTACTATCGTCTGTATTTTCACCACAAATTGACTACACTAACGTTGAATATAACATATGACGTAAGCATTTCGACTGACATTACCTTCAATTCCCTTTACCCCGCAGAAGTTATCAAAATCTACCAAAAAGAAAGACACTTCGATAGGACTTAATTACTGCTTACGTTCTCCAGCAGATCCCTTGCAAAGCTTCAATGGAAATACTCATATATAGAAAACCAGAATAAATAAGACATTTTCGTAATTTATACGTATTTACTTTAAAAAGTTGTAAAACTAAATAAAGGGTCAATCCATTTCAAATCACCCAATTTAAATATAATTTGTTGCTCAACATTTTTTATTTTCCTGATTCTTTTATTATAGATTCCCTGTGGGTAGGCATTAACAAAACTCCAATTAAAAAAAATTTACAAGCCATATTTTTTATTTGACAGCCATATTAAAATGATGATTAGTGAATTTTATGAAAAAAACAAGGTTTGCGGAAAATTTAATTGCGAAGTTATTTTTAAACATATCAGAATAATTTAAAAACTAGTGAGTTCAGCATGAAATGACCTTCAAAAGGAGATTATTTTGATTTTCCTACCATGCAAGAAAGTTATTAAAACACTTTCTCTAAAACTCGTAAAAATATGTTAAAAATCGTTAATATTTAAGGCCATTAATTTTTAGGAAGAAGAAGAGACTCACACATAATATTTTATTTCTGTGTTGGGTACACTTAGTACTACCAGCAGCATAAGTTCTAGTCCTGAGAATGCACCCCTTTTTTCTCTGCAGCTTTTCAAAAATGGCTGAAAGCAGGTTTTTTCCAATATTGATAGATCAATTTCTGAAAAGGGACTGAATGAAAAAACGTGAAAATTTTATAAAATGTTCTCTATACCAATAAGAATACACCACGAAAATATTATGACTGAGACTCAACTTTATTTTGAGTTATAGAGCTGTGAATTTCAATAAAAACGATATATTTTTAATACACTCGTGCAATGCTATGTTAGCAACTAGAGGCTTGAAATTATATAATTGACTAGTTTAAATTATAGTTAAACTAAATTATTATTTAGAGTTTTTGATATAATGAACTTAACTTATATTTAAATGAAATACTTGACTTATAATGTCCATTAAAAAAATACGTAAATATATGATATAAGTATGTTTGTAAGTTGTAAACTATTGTCAAACCCATTGTAAAATATCAACTGACACACCAGTTCTTATGATGCAACAAGCTAATGTGAGTTTTAAATGTTTAGATTTGAACTCTTCTATGTGCAACTGCTTGTACAGCCTACATCTTTCCTGTACCTACATGTCTCTGCAAGTGGTGTCCCTCCCCTTAATCTTCATTCCTATCTTCAAGAGTAAAAATATGAATATTGAAATAATTTGAGGAGATGCTCTATGTCCAACTTGCGCACCAAAAATATTTGTAGAAAAACTGCCCAAAGAGGAGACAAATAATGTTGAGAATAATCCTGAATTTTTTTTTTCTTGGCCCTTTTGAATTAGTAGAGGAGAATCCGTTGCATCAAGTGGAATCCAATTATGAAACTTTAGAATTATCTCCTTTATGTTAATATAAAACAGCTTAACACAGAACAATGCCTGACAGTTTGGAAAAAAAAAATTGATAAAATTACGAGAGCAGTCAAGCTAAAATTAGATGAATCTTTCTATAATGACTTATAAACTCAGAATTTAAATGTTACAGAAACTTCAATTAGTACCTACATACTCATTACTTAACTGAAAGAAAAATTCAAATTGTCTTGTAAATATGATCAAATTAAAATATTTAGTCTATTGCCAAGTTCATAGCCTAATTGTAAGGAAAAAATAGTTGAGGACTTCAGTGCATCTGAATACATGCTAAGGTTAAATAGGCAGTTAGTAAAGGCTCAAGGTATCTTACCACATCTTACAAAAAGACAGGGCAACAAAATAAGTGAAGCTACTTTTTATTAAATGAGTTAAAGAATTTTACGAAAATAGTTACTTATGCCCTTGTAAGAAGGTATATATTTCAACTGCAATCGACATTGTCAAGGTGCAGAAAAAGAAAAGGTTAATTCTCCCCTAACTAAATGAACTCTAGATCATATATAAACAGAAATATCCAGTTTACAAAATTGGTAGTTCTATGTTTTGCGCTCTAAGACCAAAGAGGTGCGTTCTTCTGGGTTCATCAGGAACGCATAGTATCTGTTTGCAAGTATCACTTAAACATAAAGCTTATGATAGAAGGAGTAAAGCTTAACGCAAATTATAAAGACCTCATAGCTTTTATCGTACGTGATATTGAAAATGAAAAATTTATGCTTGACACCTGTTCAGAATGTCCCAGACCAAATACTCTGCTTGATTAAAATATAGCATTTTTATTGAAATTCACAGCTCTATAACTCAACATATAATTGAGTCTCAGTCATAATTTTTTCGTGGTGTATTCTTATTGGTATAGAGAACATTTGATAAAATTTTCACGTTTTTTCATTCAGTCCCTTTTCAGAAATTGACCTATGAAAATTGGAAAAAACCTGCTTTCAGCCATTTTTGAAAAGCCGTAGAGAGAAAAAAAGGAGTGCATTCTCAGGACTAGAACTTATGCTGCTGGTAGTACTAAGTGTACCCAACACAGAAATAAAATATTATGTGTGAGTCTCTTCTTCTTCCTAAAAATTAATGGCCTTAAATATTAACGATTTTTAACATATTTTCCGAGTTTTAGAGAAAGTGTTTTAATAACTTTCTTGCATGGTAGGAAAATCAAAATAATCTCCTTTTGAAGGTCATTTCATGCTGAACTCACTAGTTTTTAAATTATTCTGATATCTTTAAAAATAACTTCGCAATTAAATTTTCCGCAAACCCCGTTTTTTCATAAAATTCATTAAATCATTTTAAAATGGCTGTCAAATAAAAAATATGGCTTGTAAATTTTTTTTAATTGGAGTTTTGTTAATGCCTACCCATAGGGAATCCATGATAAAAGAATCAGGAAAATAAAAAATGTTGAGCAACACGACTGGGTGATTTGAAATGGATTGACCCTAAATAAATTTAAAAAAAAAATGTTATACCTGATATTATAGAGTTGCTAGATAATTAAATGAATTAATTATTTTTGCCGATAAATAACTTTTAAAAATACTAAAATTTGCAAAAATCATTAAAATAAAAATTTGACATTAAAAAGAAATCATTATATAAATACATCTTACATTATTTTTCTTGTATTATTTAAATATATGTAAATGTATATATGCAATTTTTTTTTTTCTTTAAAATTATCAACATTTCTAGGAACGATCCTGAAAAAGCCTTGGAATCGATAAGCTATTTGGAAAGGTGGCGGGCTTTTTATATCTGCTTCTGCTTCATTACTTTACTTTCTAAGCGGCATCCCTAGACGTTTAGATGTTTATTACTCCTCTATACTATTCTATACTATAATATTACTATATACTATTAATATCGTGTATTATTCCTCGCAAATGTGTGTGTACATACGTATATACTTACTCGAAAGCTCGAACTCTTTTCTATAGAAAATATCTACCTGAAAGCCCGGGATATAACAGGGTTTATAGGTCCTTTTTTTTTTTTTTATTCATTTATTGAAATTTACAACTGTACAATTAAATACATCAAATTTGTTGATAACGATTTCATGTCAAAACTTGAATAGAACTACTCATCAGTAGCACTTCAATAATCATTATACACTAGAAGGTCTTTAGGCCATCTTCTTTTTAGACGCCTCGGAGATTACCCGGAATGGAGTGGGAAGCAAGTTGAAAGACTAGAGGATTAGTGTGGTTATGGAGTTTACTATGAAAGGATAGATATCTGGTTTGGGCTAAATCAGCAACATATGGAACATTAAGATCTTTATGGATAAGTTTATTGGCGACAAAGTAAGGTGGATTGAGGATTTTTCGAAGGAGTTTGGATTGTAAGGATTGGATACGGGAAGAATTAGAAGGTTTAGTTGAGTCCAAAGCTCAAATCAAACTCCATATGTCCAAATAGAACTGATAACTGTCATGTAAATGAGTCTTTTCTAATTAATTGGGAACTTTGAACGTTTGCCTAGTAAATGTTGAAGAAGTCGAAAACGACAAGCAGTTTCGTGTTGTTTTAGTCTTGTATGTGGATTCCAGGTAAGACGTTTTGTCCAAGTGGAGTCCTAGGTAGCGGATCTGTTCAACAGGGATTAGTGGAATATTATTAAAGGATACTGTAGGGCAGGAAGTCGTAGGTTTACGACGAAATATAAAGGTTATTTTATGGGAATTGCTTGGATTTATTTCAATTCTCCAATTTCGACACAAATAACAATTTAATTTAAAAATACTTTTTTACCGAGGTATCAGTCGATTTTCTGGTCCCAGTATTGGAATCGATTGTACATCAGCTGATTAGAAATATTATTCTCACAGCGACCCCTACAGGGGAAGGGGAGATATTATAGCAAGGAGCACTTAGTCATAAGAAAAAAAAATGATTTCTCCTAAAAATGACTTTAAGGGCGAATGATAAAAAGTAATTGAAGTTAATTAGAAGGGCTAGGGTTACCCGTTCATCGTAGGGCCTGGTCCTATTAGCATTAATCTACATATTTATGGCATCATCACCATCATCAGTTTTTTAATTCCATTTTCGGAAGAGAAAAAAAAAATTGATATTCCGCTTCTTATTAGGTCGAGTATCCTCTTTATAGTCGGCCGTGGAAGGTTGGATCCTCAGCCATCTTCTTCACTCCGATAAAAACAACATCCGTAACCGAGTCTTGAATAAAGAAGATGGATCTTACTTTAAAAAAATACTAATCAATAGAGGTCGTTCTTCTAGGATGCTCTTTATTTAGTACGTCTTCATTGTAAATAATCACAGATTTACTTATATTATTTAAAAGAGAAATAGAATCAAATATTAGCTAGAAGTAAATTTATAGGCGAAGAGGAGAATTGAAGAGGGTTAGGCTTAAAATAAGTGGACCAACAGATGATCAAAAGATGCAAGTCAGCGAAACCATGAAGGAGGATACGAAATAGAGGAAACACCAGGCACAGAGGGAAAGAAAAAGAAAGTTGTAGTGTGACCTTAAGTGGTCAATTCTTTTGTGAAATGAGAAAAAAATATTTTTTTTTCAATAACAATTTATTGAAATTTATATATCAAGTAAATGTGCTGTTAGCTATTACAATAACGGGACAAAACCTGAAAAGAACTACTCATCAGTAGCATTTCAACTATAATTCTAATCTAGAAGGTCTCTGGGCCATCTTCTTTTCAGACGCCTTGGAGAATTATCAGGAATGATGTGGGAAGCAAGTTAAGAAGTTAGGGAATTTAGTGGTTATGGAGCTTACTATGAAAGGATAGATATCTGGTTTGGGCTAAATCAGCAACATTTGGAACATTAAGATCTTTTTTGGTAAGTTTATTGGTGACAAAGTAAGGAGCATTGAGGATTTTTCGAAGGATTTTGGATTGTAAGGATTTGATACGGGAGAAGGTTTAGTTGAGCCTCAAAGCTCAACTCCATATGTCCAAAATCGTCTGATAGGAAGTCGTAGGTTTACGACGAAGGTTATTTGATGGGATTTGCTTGGATTTATTTTAATTCTCCAATTTCGACACAATTCTTAAAGGGTATTATTAAAAAAAAGTAGGGAAGATCAATGAAATAACGTTATAATCCGTAAATATAAAGGTAGTAAGCAACACAAGTCCATCAATCCCACATTGGATGACGGAAATAATAAAAACTAATATTTCAGACGAAATGACCTAATAAAAATGATGTAGAATAGTTATTATTATTAGAGGATTTTTCGAAGGATTTTGGATTATAAGGATTGTATACGAGATGAATTGGATGGTTTAGTGGAGCCCCAAAGCTCAACTCCGTACGTCCAGATAAGTCTAATCACAGTCGTGTAAGTAAGACGTTTGTCCAAGTGGAGTCCTAGATAGCGGATCTGTTCAACAGGGATTAGTGGAATATCATTAAAGGATACTGTAGGGCAGGATATCGTAGGTTTACGACGAAGGGTAAAGGTTATTAGGTGAGACTTTTTCTGAATTATTTTGATTCTCCATTTTTGACTCCATTCTTTGAGGGTTAGGATATGGGATTGGAGTGTTTGAGAGGCAATGAAGGGATCATTGTTTACTGATAACACACATGTGCCATCAGGTTAAGTGGTGAGGACAGTGGTAGGATGAGTTGGGATGTCAGCTGTGTACACTGTGTAGAGGATGGGTTCTAGGATACAAAATATAAAATAAAATAAAAATAATCTGTCCAGTTATAGTTTATTTAATTTATTTTAACTATTGTATGAATGGATTTATTACCATCCGTATTACTTATTACCCCTTGAATGAGTCATATTGTAATATTTATTTAATAAAAACATTTTTATCTCCCCCCCCCCAAAAAAAAAATAATAAAATAAGAATAAAGAAATAATTACTTACAAAATGTTTTAGGGGTTGCCTTCTTGACCGTCGATGCTCTTACGTTTTTTATTAGCTAATTTTTAAGATAAATAGAAGTAAGTAAGATCACATTTTTAATTCAAAGCAATATAGCGGTTGGCTTCTAAACGGTTGGTCCTAGGGATAAATATTATACAACAAAAAATATTGTACATTAAATTTTTTACAAGTAGTTGTCAAGGTGTCGTCATATTTTAGATTCGATCAACACCAACTCTACTTAATAAAAATAGACGTTGCAAACGTAACTTTTTTATTCAAACCGAAATTTTAACAGCCAAAAGGGATCGAGCCAGATCTGGCAAATCCCGGTTTTTTTTTTTATTTCATAGTAAGAGAAACAGAGTCAAAATGAGCTCATTAGAACCTTTCTCCAAGTCAAGATATATTTTGTGTTAATTACAGTGTAGTAGTAAAAGAAGAGTCGAGCTCCTAACTGCTCATACTTTTCTAATATCAAACTATCAAACTACGCATAACACCCTCGTGTACCCCCCAAAAACGTATGCCTTTTGATATTAAAATATCAAGTTTTCACTTGTAAAAATTAATATTTCTTACGTAACAATTTTACATTTGAAACCTTCTGTTTCTATCCGCTTTGCACATTTATTTATTACTCATTATGTTGTTATATAAAACTGGTAACATTTTGAAACGCACCTGCGAAGTTGAATTTATTTTATGTTTTGTTGTATACTTTATGTACCTACCGTTTAGGAGCAATATCAGTTTGAACGAAAAGAGTTATGTTCGAAACCCTCATTTTCTCTCCACTTTGTTTATTTTGATTAATCATTGATGGTTAATTTAATTATTAGTTTCAGTAATTTGATCCTTTAAATTCAAAAATGTAAATTGGGAATAGCAGTTAATTATGATTATGATAGACATATCGATACATAATCTATTGCTTTTGCCAGTCAAGGAGTAATACGATTTTTTTTCTACTTTAAAATAACTATTCACTGGACATATTAAGCTTGCCCCAGTAGGGTCTACTGACCTGGAAGCCGATCTATTGCTGAAATAACAGAAAATATATTCTCTGCCTTCAGACCTATAGTTTTATTTTTATAGCCATAAGGAAAGTCTAAAAATTATATCGAAACGTTAGCATATATTAAGTACTATTCAATCTACACATCAATACTATATTACATGGATTATATATACTAACGTTTTCAAAAATGTAAGACAATAAATCAAATATTGAAACTCACCTCAGAAGATCTAACACATATCTGAAATATATCCATCGTGGAAAGGGAAAGGTGGCAGGTAGGTTAAATTAGAGAAGTCCAGGTAGGTAAATTTCAAAAATGTAACCTACCTGGCCCTTTCCCCTTCCACGATGGATATATTTCAGATATCTGTTAGATCTCCTAAGTTGAGTATCAATATAATTAATTTCTTGTCTTACATTTTTGAAACATTTAGTATATATATAATTCACGTAACAAAGTGCAGATGTGTGGAAAATTTGTATGTTTCAGAACTGAAGATGAATGTTTAGCATTCAAAACTAGTCTTCTAATAAAATAATCTGAATAGAAGTGGCAATTAACTTATCAATCCTAATTGTATTGATCCATCTATACCATTATGGTGTACCTCAACCAATTTACTGTTGTATTTTCGTAAATGTTATTAACAATTATTTAATTGAATATAACTTTTATACCTAATAATTAATGTTCTTGTTTTGGGTTGAATTGTTTTGCTGTAAGGTGTTGCAGAACAAGTTAGATAGAAGACAATGAGGGTACAGTGACGCTAGGTTCAGTTTCCCGAAGGAAGTAGAAAACTCAATCAGTGGACAGGACTCCAAGAGGCCAACTCGAAACAGACCTCTGGGGCGGAGTATAGCCATCCTGGGGGAGAGGGGGGTCCTTTCAAGAGATAATACGTTGTCCCGGCTCTTGTCAATCCGATACTTCTTCTCCAAGTTGTTTGTGCGAAAGGAATCATCGTCTTGCCTTATTTAATATGCACATTTAAAAACAGTATGTGTGTGCTAATACTAAATAATTATTAATATATAATTAAAATTAAATAAATAAGAAGTGTGAAGAATTTACGTTGAAAGGACGATAGGAAATTCTTCAAATTCTCAAATGTTTAGTATTTTTTTTTTTTTTTTTTTTTTTTTTTTTTTTTTTTTTTTTTTTTTTTTTTTTTTTTTTTTTTTTTTTTTTTTTTTTTTTTTTTTTTTTTTTTTTTTTATTGCTCAAAATAGGCAAATATGGAATAGGCTGCTGGAGGTGGCTAAATATCTTAAGGCTATTTTCAATTTGTGAAATTCCTTGTATATTTGATCAACATAGAATTTACGCTGTTTACAGGTGTTAACATATTTATTTTTTTTTAAATATGAGTTTGAGGCACGTTTAATAAAACAAATGATTAATTCCAACTACTTATAGCATGCATATTACGGTCGTAAAGTGAAAAATACGAATTTTTTTAACAAGCGGATGGAATTGGGTCACCGGCTGAAACGGTCTCTTCCTTACCGAAATGTCTCTCACATAGGTATTCCTCGATTTGTGAATAGACAGAGTAAAATTGTATGATTTGTTTCCTTGTTATTATTTTTTGTGTTTTCAGATTCAGTCTATTAACAATTTCTCATTTTTTGAAAAAGAAGGTTGTACACTGAAAGGGGTACAATTAGCCTTAATCTCAATTACGTAATTATTTTTTTAAAAATAATTTTTTTTTTAATAACCTTTTATAATATTGAACTGAACGCTATTCTTTAGTCGATCTGTATTATATCCTCACTGTATATTAATTAATAATAAAACCAAAATACATCTAGTTTATAGTAGTTTATTTATGACATAATAAGGATTATTAAAGATTTTTCGAACCTTTTTTTTTTTTTTTTTTAAATGTATACGAGATGAATTGGACAATTCATTGGAGCTCCAAAGATTCTCTGTACGTATAAATATGTCTAATTACTACGTGTAATGATTTAATTACCTAATTACACGTAAATGAGTGTTTTGTAATTATGTAATTGGAAGCTTAGAACGTTCGTATAGTAAATGCAGTATTTGAAAATGCGAACCTTACATAATACTTATATTTTTATTATATCGGTACTACCTTACGGTTGTAATCTAACTGAAGTACAGATTTTTATTTTATTTATTAAAAGTGCTAAATTCTCTTTAATTGAATTAATTAATTCCATCATTTATGTAATTGTTTTTTAAGTATTGTAAATTATTAATATCGAAAATAGAAAAAGGGATAAGGTATTGGCACGGAATTTTTTAAAAAATGAATTGTTATTTGATTTTTATTATTAATATTTACGTAACACCTCAAACTCAAGACACATTGATGATCAGCAATTGGAAAATAATCCTCTCTGAATGTACGTCAAATCCGGTGAGAACTGGAAACGCCCAAGGTTTTTTTACACGAAGAGTATAAAAACTAATAAGTGAGGGATAAAGGAAATGAAATATATCGAAGAGTAGGGTAGTACATTGTGGCTCAGCCAATCAGATTACAGTATTTATAATTAAATCATCTGATGTCTGCAGCAAGCCTTCTACAGTTAGGGCTTATTGTGTTCAGTTTAATTTTATTTAACATCTCGAGATGTCCTTTCCTTTTGTGTCACGGTCGTGTGGTGCGGTTTTCGGTAAAGTTTAATGTTTTAGACAGTGTTACAGTGATTTGTGATTTAGTTTTAATACTTCCGCTAGTGATTCGTTTGTTGTAATACGAGTGTAGTGAATCCAGTGGCAAGATCTATTGTATCGAGTGGACGTAAGTTTTAAGTTTTTTTTTTAATTTTTGTATGACAATATTAGTTTAAAAACAAATGTTAAGTTAGAACAAAATTTATTCGATTTTTGATAATGATACTTTGTTTCAATAATAAGGTACTATAGAAAAAGTACTATTTTAATAATATGAGATTTAAAACTGTAAACCTTATAGGTATATTGAAAATATAATAATGATTCAATAAATCAGTAACATAGTAGTATATAATGTAATAACAGGTCAGGCAATGTGAATAACAATAATTCAATATTCGTATTTAAGGGAATAAATATTTCAATGAGTCTTATTTTCATTTATAACTTAGATTTTACTTGGAACATTCGCTAAACTCTGTGGATGATGGGAGAAAAATCGATATATAATACATAATTAGTAATAGTAATGTTTATACCATTACTATCTTCAACGTCAGGAGTATCTATCGGTTCCTAGGAATCGACAAAAGATCATCGATTCTCGACAAGAATCGTTGTAATCGAGAATCTTCAATTATTTGGTACATGCTAATAGTACACCATTTTATCATACTACTAGAATCGAAATATACATTTTTACAGTATGTACTGACACTCTTTGAAGATACAGGTTAAAAACACAAAATTTTCACTATGTACTTCATCCATGGAAAAGAAAAAAAAAAAAATCGGCTAGATAAAGGTTTTGTCTGTAATCTGGCGTTGAAACTATTTTAACAAGTATCGTATTTTGCGCTATCCCACTGATCCCTGTTGAACAGATACAAGACTAAAACGACAGAAAACTGCCCGTCGCTTTCGACTTCTTCAACATTTACCAGACAAACGTTCCAACCTTCCGATTTACTACAAAAGACTCATTTACATGACCTCTCATTTGAGACTCAAATGGACATATTTAGTTGAGCTTTGGATGTCAACTAAACCTTCTTCCCGCATCCAATCCTTATAATCCAAAATTTTTCGAAAAATCCTTAATGCTCCTTACTTTGCTACAAATAGACTTATCCATAAAGATCTTAATGTCCCAAACCAGATACCTGTCCTTTCATAGTAAGCTCCATAACCACACTAATCCACTAGTCTCTCAACTTGCTTTTTACTTCATTCCCGATAATAATAGAGATCTTCTAGTATAGACTTTTTATTGAAGTGTGATGAGTTGTTCTTTTCAAGTTTTGACATGTTATTGTAATCAATATCGACACATTTACTTGATATATATATTTTATACAGTTGTCAAATTCAATAAATAAGGAAAAAAGAAAAAAAAAAATATTATTAATATATATTTATATTATATATATATATGTATATATATATATATATATATATATATATATATATATATATATATATTTATATATATGTCTGGTTTACCTTATGTATGTATGTGTATATATATATATATATATATATATATATATATATATATATATATATATATTATATATATATATATACATACATACATATATAAGGGAAACTAGACAGTTATTGATACCCCAATTTAAAAATTAACAAAGAAAAGTATTTAAAAATTAATAACATTCCTTTATAATCCTATAACTCAACTATGTAAAAATGTTCTGTCCGTTATTTCCGGACAATTCTGTCCGTATTTTCAAAGATATCCATTGGGTGCCAATAACTGATTTTACATTAGTTATTGCCACTATCTGGTAAAATATATTCCAGAAATAATGTTTGTTGTGAACTTTCTTGTTTAGCTTAAGGTAAAGTAATTAAGAAAAAATAACTGTTAATTTAATCTTTACTGAACAATTCTTTCTATAATTTTAGTATGAATAATGCCTTAAGGGTGTCAATCACTGCCTGGTTTACCCTATATTTTTCGGTAGCGTAAACCAGACAGTTGACACCCTTAAGGAAATATTCATACTAAAATTATAGAGATATTACTCCAATAAAGTTGACATTTGCAGTAATTATTCCTTAGTTATTATACTTTAAGCTTAGCCAAAAATTTTACATCAAATATTATTCCTATAATGTATTTTACAAGCTAGTGACAATAAATAAAGTAAAATCAGTTACTGACACCCTGTGGATATCTTTTAAAATATAGACAGAATCGAAAGTATTTTACACAGCTGAGTTGTAGGATTTAAATAGAGTTTTAAATTTTGTTTTTTTGGCTAATTTTTTTTTCTTCTTTTTAAGACTGTGTGTTAAATAACTGTCTGGTTTTCCCTAGGTAGTCTTTTGTTATTGTTTTGAACTAATATTCCCTTTCATAAGAAAATATTAGTAACTTTCTCACTTTACGGGCTTGCCAATCCATAGAACTGGTGCCATTTTGGTCGGAATATGGATGATCTGGGACGAAAAAGAGAGGGATGGTAGACGATAAGAGATAAAATGCAAGTATAACAGCCCGCCATTAGACTGGGACAACAGGAGATAAGCGGTTTGCTCTGGGATTAAACTAAGTCCCAACTTTCTACAGCTCCAATGTTATCTCAGCTCTTCTTCTTGCTCGTTTTCTATGTCCCTTTGTCGATCAGTCTTACTCTCGGATCCGTATTCTAAAGGGTTTTTTTTTTTTTTTTTTTTTTTTTTAATTTAAAAAAAAAGGTACATGAATAGTCAAAACGACAAAATATAACAGATATTTCAGAGACTCTTACGTTTTCTTCTCAGAAGTGCCTTTGCATACTTTGACAAATTTAGCCTAGTCTCATTAGATTACAAAATTTAGTGGTGTAGTATAGATGCTGATCACTTTCAGGAATATTTCGTAAAACAAACCATGTCCTGCCGAAACAATCTTCAAACAGGTTTTATTGGTTTATTATTTGTCATAACAATATACAAAATAATAACTTAGCCTTCCGAATGACAACGTAATTTTTTTGTGTGGTCTTAGAAAAAAAAACATATCAAACTGAAATACTTGTGGTTTTTTTGTGTTTTAGGTAATATTTTCTGGTAGCCTTACATAAGGGTGTCTCCTGTCCCCCCCACGCGTGCCCAGGATTCCTTTTATCGATTCAAACCTTATTTCGATGTTCTAGTCGCTGCTTTTTGAGAGGAAAGGTTATTCTCCTCCATTTACGGAGAAACTCTTAAGCCCTTTTCAGACTAATATTAACTTGAGTTTACCTTCGGATATTAAAATGAGAAATAAGAAAATATCGAAATATAAAACACTAAATCAATGTTCAATTAATATTATATTAAATCAGAATACATATTTATGTTAACTTCTGATAACCTTTCTGATGTCAGGGATGTGTTAAATAACAAATTGTAAATATATAAAAGACGAAATCTTTGTTGAAAATGATGGTGTTAATTTCTGCTATATTTTCTGGAAATAAAGAAAACATGAAACCTATGATATACTTTCTCACATTTATTTTTAGATTGATCTATATTGAATTAATAATACAATCTGTCTCACTTTAGGGCAATAAGTAATATGTAACACTTTTACACATCAGAGAACAGGAAATAAGAAAACATAAATTTAGGAAACACTAAATTTATGTAACTCAAGTTGTTAACTTCTGTTTCACCTATTTACATTTAAGAATACTAAATATCAATATAACACACTAAACAACACAATCCAAGTTTAAATTGTAGAAGTGATTGTTTACACGTGAGGTTATAGGAATATACTGTCGATAATGAAGTGAAGCGGAATTACATACAGTATATATACTAAAGTTTTCAGAAATGCAAAACAAAACATTAAATATATTGGTACTCACCTGAGGAGGTCAAATAGACTTCTGTAATATGTCAAGAGTGGAAGGGGAAGGACCAGGTAGGTCAAAATTTAATTTTTTAAAAATTAATCTACCTTAGCCTTTCTCTTAATTTGTTTCAGAAATCTGTTTAACCTCCTGAAGCGTGTAGCATTATATTTGGTTTCTTTTTTCACATTTTTGAAAAATTTACTATATATCCACTTATTCTCCATGAAAAAAAACTCCATGATTCTTTTTAGTCACTAAACTCGTTCTCATCAGAATTCCAATTAACCACTTATCCACTGGGATGACAGACATAATATCCATGAAACAAAGTTCTGATGTGTTGAAAATTTTGTATGTTTTAGAACTGAAGATGAATGTTTAGCATTCGAAACTAGTTTTCTAATAAAATAATTCCAATAGAAGTGGCAATTAATTCATCAATCCTAATTGTATTGATATTTCTATACCATCATGGTGTACCTCAAGTGGTTGTTACACGACATAAAATAATTATTTCCTTAGGTCTATTTTTGTCCAGACAAAAATCCAAATTAAAAAATAAATTTTCGATGTTAGGAAATACCATAGTATACCATTGTGTTTGTGTGTACATATTCCACAAGCGAACCGAAAACGACCTAATAACAACCATCTTCTGTGCAATAAGAATTACATTGGGTTCGCTACACTATTGTCAGCAATGGCAGAAGTAAGTACCCCCTAGATAGGTGTAACCTAGTTGGTTCTAGCATTAACAAGCCGACACCAATGGAAGGCGGAGGAGAACAGAAGAGACAGAGAGAGGACAAAGGAAGAAGGAGCGATCTCAGCTGTTAAAGGTGCTCATTATCTCCAGGAAATTCAGAGCCAGGACGTTCAAAGCCCCCCCCCCCCCCCCCCCCCCTCCCAACTCCTTAACACCTACTGTAGTAGTAAAATTTGTTTATTTCCATTTTCTTCTCAAGGTCCAAAAAATAATAATGTAATAGTTATTGAAATTACATCATTATTATATTTTAACATTTGTATTACTCTAATTTTGCTATTTTATAAATTTATCTCCCAATCATGTAGTATTTGTGTCACCTGTGAGTAGTGTTTCGAGTGCAAAAATCATAATTTAGGAAAAAACACAATTGCATATTTGGAATTTGTCCACGATTATTCACAAAGAAATATTCATTGTTTTACCAACCGTATAACTTCAGCTGATTAGGCATAAAAAGTAAAAATAAAAAATAAAAATATATATATACATTTCTCCCTGACTGGGAAGTCTATCTAAAATCTACTGCTTTTTTTTTCCCACTTTGATATTATTGGTATCTATAATTATCAATCAAATTATAACTCTTATAATTTAAAAGAGTTAAAAGGATCAAATCACTTCGATAATAATAATTAAATTAAATTAACAACCGATCAACAAACAAACAGCTGAAAGAAAGTAGGCATTTCAAACGTGATATTTACCATCCAAAGCAATTTAGCTCCTAAACTGTTGGTTCTAGCGGGGAATGTTATACAACAAAAATTATTCTCCATTAAATTTCTAATCTGGCAGCTGTCATCAAATTTTCGATACGAGCAGCAGCAACAGATCTAGATTGGTTCGAAATTGGTACCATTTACACCAAAAACGTATAGACCCCAGCCAAAAGACATATTTATGTCCAAAGGCACAAAAAAAAAATACAGACAGAAAAAAAATCACAACATTGCACTCAAAATACAATTTACAGGCGACACGATATAAGGTCGTTCCTGAATTCCCTTTTTTAATTAAATGTCTGTTATTATTCACCTTAAAATTATTTTTCAAAACATAATCCATCATTGTTTGTGTTACCGTTTGATGCACAATATCACAATCCTGAAGTAAATTCCGTAAATAAACCCTTGTCAACATTTATAAATTATTCGAAGGGTCAAGTGGATGAAGGTGATGAGTAACATTTTTGAAAACATTGTGTTAGCTCTATGGATAACCATGCTAAGAGATTTATCTACTATATATTTCCAACTTCGATCCCCGTTAGTTCAATGTAAGGTTCAAATTTTTAAAATCATAATTTCTTTTATAAAACCTATTTCTAAAAAAAAAAAAATCAGCTAATGCCAAAGTTACAACTTTTTTTTCGAATTACAAAGTATGTTACTGATCAACTTCATCCATTTGGCTGTTCTAAAATTAAATCAACAGTTAAATGGATTTAACAATGGTAATAATCATCAGCTAGGGTGTGAGGTACTTAATGGATTTGCCATAGCATGGTATAAAAACTCAATTCTCCCTGTGACTGGGAAAAACAATAGATCATAAATATGTACATATATCTATAATATATTGCTTCTGATATAGAAACTGTTGTCAAATTTTCAATCTAAGAAACACCAAAAAAAAAAACAAATCTCAGACAAAAAACAAATATAGGCAAATTTGATTTTTTTTTTCATCCAAACCAATATAACTCCTAAGCGGTAACCTCCCAGCGACAAATATTATATTTTACAGAAATATTGTCCATTCAATTTTTGTCAAGTAAGATGTCAAATGTCGATTGGAACAAGATGAACAGCTGGAGTGCTTCAAATTATGTCTAGCGCCCTCGCGCTCCCCCAAAACGTATCGCTTATAACCAACTAGGTCAGGGTAAAACATGTTCCATCTTAATATAGAAGACCTCAGTAGAGAGAGGCATGGTGGTATAGAAGGGTCAATACAATTAGGATTGATTGCCTCTTCTGTTGGATTTTTTTTTTTTTTTTTTTTTTTTAATGTGATTTCGAATGTAAACACCACCTCTAAGAAAATACTACACATTTTAAAACAACAGCACATAGATATATATATTTTTAATGTAAGATCAGAAATCAAATATATTGGTCAGAAATCAAACTGAGAAGGTGAAATGAAAAGGAATTTAGAAAGAATTCTCTAAATCCTGACATTTTTCTGATTTCCTTTTTATTTCGCCTCCTCAGTTGAGTACCTGTATATTAGCTTCTGGTCTTACATTTTTTAAAATTTAATATATTTAATCTATGCACTAAAGGCGAAGGCAAGTAGCTCAATGGGTAAATCACTTGACTACCGAGCTCCCGGGCCCGAGTTCGAGTCCGACTGAAGGCAGAAAATTTATATTCAGTCGTTTCGGCCGTGGATCGAATTCGAGGTCGTGAGTCCCTCCTGAGGCAGCACACCCAGCCTCTTAAAAAGTGGGTACCCTTGATTGGGGGAAAACCTGGCATTGAGCGTAAATTCTGTCCAAATCTGCTCCTTTCACAACCGTTGGCCCAGTAACAGCACATCCTTACTTAAGTACTGAACCCGAGTCCCTTCATGGGTTGTTAGGTGGTACAGGTTTCTTTTTTTTTTTTTTAAGAGAGCTAATGTTTTGAAATTAATTTTATGTATTTAGAACTGAAGATTAATGTTTAACATCCGAAACTTTTTTTTTCTTTTTTTTTTGTGAGAGTGTGTTTTATTGAAGAAATATTAAAAGCTTCCTTTTAAAGAGCAATGAATAATATGGATGGCAAAGAATCCATTCATGCAATATGTACAATTTAATTAAATTCAAATTCAAATATAAATAAATCATGAAATACAAATATAAACAATAGTAATAATAAAGGATCAGAAAAACAAAATTAAATTAATTAATAAGCACCGCCACACTATATATACAATGTACACTAACATCCCAGACAAATCCCAGACCAAAATTGTCTCCCAACTTATGGGAGGGCAAGACAGGCCTACAGTAATCCCAACGCTCTTCTCTCAGCCGGATCACCAGTTTGAAAATATAGTGGAAGCTAAGTACATCCGAAACTAGTTTTCTGATAAAAAGAATTTAAAAAAAAAAATGGTAATAAATTCATAAATTCTAATAATATTACAGTCAGTAATTGATAATACGATTAGTTTCTTGTCCTTTTAAATCATGTTTGTAGATTTCAAGTAATGCACCCGTTTTTATTTACTATTTAATAATTATAAAATTCCAATAATCAAAATGGATTAATGTATTTTAAATACGTTAAGTTTTCTGGTAAACTTTACATTGAGCCTCTGAAGTGTAGCAGTAATTTATTATTATTATTAAGTTTAGATAAACCAATTATGTTCCTGGTAACTAGACTGAAATTAGGAGAGGTTTACAAAGATACAACGAATCCCTATCAATTAATAATCGGAATGGGAAGTATTATTCATCGGCTTATTAGTGTAATAGGGTTCGGGGAATAGGTTCAATGTAGTCAATAATAATCTCGGGTCGGCCTTTGATAAACTGCTCCAACAGAACTGAGGAAGGGGAAGGGATCCGTCTTGACAAAAGGAAACGGGAAACAGATAAAAGAAAGAATAAAAAAAAGAAGAAAGAAAGAAAAGAACATCTGTATTCATAGACGACTTGATTCAGTATAAAACAAGGTACTGTATAAATAAAAAAAAAAACACAAAAAAAAAATCTCTATTCTCACTAAAGAAAGTAGAATAAATTAATTTATAGTATTATTTACAAAATAAAAATATATATGCATATATAATATTTATATTTTATATTTATATATATAAAATGTTACATATACTAGCAACGTCCGTCGCGGTTTCGCTTTGTTTCATAAGTAATGAACTCAGATAATTTTAATATATAAGGGTATAATTTTTTGATTTAGTAATACTTTTATTGCAATAGAAATAATTTAATTAGTTTTATCTGGTTGGATTTTAATTTCTAATCATAAAGGTATATGACAGTGTGGCAAACATCGTTTCTGTCACTAAACATTGTACATTTAAATTTTTATTATTGTTAATTGTATTATTACTAAACATTCCTAGAACTATAAAGATGGTGTAGCAGATCTGTTCGGTTGTGTTTGCAACTGTAAACTCTAATGCGGAATGGTGTTAGCGCCACATATCGGCCAGTTTTCAAACTTCACCGAGATCCACATGTCGCACCACATATTTAATTTTTTTAAAAACAATATTCTATTTAACGCCCTATAACACCGTACCTTTATAACCTCTCATGCAGAATAGCGCTCGTAACCCATCGGTCAATTTTCTAACTTCACTGTTATCCACATATTATTTTTTTAATAACGAATTAATTGAGAATCAGCAGATATTATTATTGTTAAACATTCTTGAAACTATGAAGATGATCTGATTAAAATTCGGTGCAGATTGGAAACTTACTACGTAGCACTACAGCCCGGTATGGGACTTCACTTCCTGAACAATGCCCTGCAATGTTCCTCTATCCTTAGCCTTCTGCAACGCCGAGAATCCCTTCATCTTCTTCAAGGTATTTGATCTTGATCTTCTTCTTGGTCGGCCAACACTTCTCTTTTTGCCGATTATAGAATGTATTTATAGAAGAGCTTATACGTACTCAAAGATCCATTTCTGATACTACTGAAGGTCGGTTATTATACATAAACATATTTTCTTCATACCAAGCTCATCCTATTGTATTAATATTTTGTTTGTTAAAATGAAGGATAAGAAAGAAAAAAAAACAAAAAAATAAAATAAACCCAAAGCTTACGTTGACCTTTAACGGGCGGGCCTGGTATTTTTGAATACATTTCTTCTCTTTCAATGGCTATAGCCACGCTAACCCCACTCTTGTACCATAAAATTTAAGGTTAAATAAAGGATATTATTTAATATAGGATATTATTTGATAAAGGATATTATTAACAGTGTCAGTGAATGTAGTAACAGTCTCTGTGTGTCAGTGTAATAGATTCTTATGTATAATTGTGACAGCTAGTGTTAAGATATCAAAGATAAGTATTGTGTAATATACAAGTTCGACCTGACTATAATTGTTATTAGACTAAGAAGCTTAAGGGACCTATTTGTATTTATTAAGTTGTAAATAAATTAGTGTTTAGTATTTAAATTGTGATTTGATTAGTCATACCCCCAGTGGCCCGTAACATGCCCATTATAAATAGAAACATAGTTTTACGAACTCAGAAATCTTCGATGGCATACGTCTAACTATTTTTCAATGTTTCATCACAATCGGATGAACTGTTTAGGAAGGTAAAAGACATGCTGATAGATATATCAAAGATATATATCATAAATGAGTAGGATAATGCGTCGGACACTAGGTCATTTGTTTGAGCAAAAGGCATGAAATATGTTTATCCTCCAGGATACATTGCCTGTTAAAGGGTTTAATGTTACACTATCATATCATCTACGTTTCGGTCTGTTTTTAAATTAGATTTTTGTTTTGAGGGGAGGGGACTATTACAAGATTAGCAAAATCATTAGTTTATAATTTTTATTTTTATTATTATTTTTATAATCATAAATACTGCAATTTATCTTAGTAACTGATGAATAAAGATAATGAAATATCCGCTCAAACAAAATATACAAAACATTCATAAGCATAAAAAAACAAGGTAGTAAGACATTCAAACGGGGCTGCGATAATTTAGTCATATTATTTTTTCATAGAATATTATTACTTAGCCATATTATTTAGTCCATTTCTTTAGAGTAACTCCCCCCCCCCAGAGGTCTGTCACTAGCATAATCCAGTGGAGGCTGACATAGAGCACTATGGCACAGTCACACAGGACTTGAGAAGAGAGGTAGGTCAATATCAGGACTCCAATAAAATTAAATATTGATAATAGGCCTCGGGACCACTGCCGTCAGGAAATTATCGGATACCGCTTTACTAAAACGCTCGTCTTGGGAAATTATAAATAGGTCTTAATAAAGATAATTTCAGTATCTTTTCTATCTAAAATATAATGACAAAAAAACTAGTGTTGAACTATTGTTTTTTTCGGTTGAAATAAAATTTGTTAAAAAAAAAACCAATAACCGGAAATCAATGTTTGTCAGTTTGTTTATAAGCTGACAAGGACATAGAAGTGAGTATAGTTTGTAAATCATCCATGTATCAGGTAATTAAAGCTATCTGAAAACTTAAACAGCTGTTTTTATCGCAGTTTATTAATTAATTTCTCTCGATTTTCCCTTAACTTATTATCCCTAAAATTAATTTAGGTTCTAAAACTATACTTAAAACTACAAAAAAAAAAAAAAAAAAAAAAAAAAAAAAAAAAAAGAAGAAAAAAGAAAAAAATTATATGAAAAAACGTTTTATGTAATTTCCTCAATTCTTCTATTTTTTTCATCTTTTTTTTTTCCGGACCAATTTTTTTTTAATTATTTACAACTTTACAGAAAATATACATCTGGTATGATTATAACACACAAAGCAACTACCTTTTTGTTAGGAAGTCCCTAGGCTTCTTTTCAGACGCCTTAGAGGATTATCTGGGATAGATTGTGAAACAAGTTAAGAGACTAGTTGATTTGAATGGTCATGCAGTATACTATGAAAGGATAGGTATCTGGTTCTAGCTAAATCAGCAGCCTATGGGAAATTAAGATCTTTATGGATAAGTTTATTTGTGAAATAATAACTAGCGTTGAGGTTTTTTTGAAGGATTTAGGACTGTAAGGAAATGGAAGGTTTATTTGAGCACATAGGTCAAAACCCCGTATGGTCAATTAAATCTAACTACTTTCTTGTGTATGAATACTTTTAAATTATTCCAATTAATTTGTCTTAAGTCGTTCTTTGATCGTTTGTCTTGTAAATGTTGAAGTCGTCAGTTTCGTTTTACTCTGGAACAAATAATTTTATTTTTTTAAAAAACATGCTTATCTTATTTATTACGTTCTGTCACTATTGTCTTATCAACCGACTCCAAAAAAAAAAAAAGAGGAGGTTTTCAATTTGTCTTTATTTTCATTTATTTATTAATTATTATTATTATTATTATTTTTTGTCTTACGCGATTACTCCGTCGATTATGAATCGATTTTTATTATTCTTTTTGGATCGGTAAGGCATACTTTAGAAGTGGTCCCATAAAAATTGGAATACAAAAAAACAGTTAATAAGAACTCACTTTTATACGTATAACCTTCCACTGTGAACATATTTCTCCATGGTAACTAAATTTAGATTATTAATTTACATAAGCAGTCATCTCTTGATGTGATGAACTTCGATAAGCCGAATTCTTAAAACATTCGAATAAAATCTATGGTCGCAAGTGTATTACACGTATATTTCACCTCGATGAGTCGATTTCTAGCAAAAAACGTGAAAAATATTAATTCGAATTATATTTTTATATTTTATATTTTAAGTCAAACTGAAAATAGGAGTCAAAAGAGGGGACTTCTAGGACTTCCACCTCTATGAATCGAACTATTGGAAATCATCACCACTTATTTTTGGAGTCGGTGCCAACCATAACAAATAGAATTCGAAAAGAAATGGTAATCGTAAAAATCTTCACACTATTTCACCAGCACAACGCTGTCTTGTGCCATTCAAAAGTTTGTTGCAAAGGTAGGTTTTTTTTTTTTTTTTTTTTTCATATTTATTGAAATTTACAACTGTATATATTATAATACATCAAGTAAATGTGATGACATAGATAAAAATAACACGTTATTTGTTTTTAAAGCAACTACCCATTTGTAGCACTTATAAAGGTTCTATATAATATTAGAAGGTCCCGAGGCCATCTTCTTTTCCGGCGCTTCGGAGGTTTATCTGGAATGGAATGAGCAAGTTGTGATACTAATGGACTTGAATGGTTGTGGAGTTTTCTATGAAAGGATTGATATCTGGTTTGAGCTAAGTCAGATACATAAGGTATATTATTATCTTTGTGGATAAGTTTGTTTGTGGCGAAGTAAGGAGCATTTAGGTTTTTTTTAAAGTTTTTGGATTGTAAGGATTGGATACGAGATGAATTGGATAGTTAAGTGGAGCCCCAAAGCTCAACTCCGTATGTCCAAATTGGTCTTATTATTGTTATGTAAATGAGCCTTCTGTAATTAATTGAAAGGTTGGAACAAATGCCGGATTAAAATACCCTTCTTAGCTGGCACCGACTCCAAAAAAAAATAACTGGTCATAAATTGTAAATAGGTATATAAGTATCGATAATTTCGTTTATTGTTCTTTAATGCTTTTTGTTTCGAAGTAATTAAAATAATATTCTTTTATTTTTTAGTTCCCGTTTGTACATATAGTTTTAATCTTGAAGTCGGGTTTTTTCTTGTTTTTTTTTTTACTTAAAGCACATTAATATCGTAATCTTAAAATTATAATTATTACATTTTTATAATACAGAGGGATTCATATTGTATATTAAAGTAAGACCTGCGAGGTACAAAGGGCTGTTTAGCAATTCCTAGAAGTAAAAAAGGTTTGAAGAGAAAAGCAATCAAGAACCGCTCTCTAGAGTGAAGAGAGGGACGCGGAAAGGAACTCAACACTAATTTCTACAAACAAAGCCTCTTGGAGCTGGTCAGTGTTCCCCAGCCTCCAGTTCCAGCCTCCACCCCCCCCCCCCCCCCACAGCCTCCAGTTCCAGCTGCCAGTCAGTCTCAAAAGGATCTCATTCATTACTGTTGGTTTAGCCCATCTACCTCGTCCAAGTCCCAATACAAACTCAATTAAATTGGATTTTTATTGTATAACCCACAGGAATCAGCTTAGATCAAAGAAACAGAATTTTTTTTCTACTTTATTTAATTATGGTTTTAAGAAGAACCCATTGGCACCTCCCTCTGTCTTGATTTTGTTTGCTATTATTTTAGAAAATTTCTATTTCATCGCCTTCTTCAGCCTTTTTTAAAAATGTTTTTGTTTATTTGTGTAGTGGCCATGTCATTTATTAGTGTGTTGAGATGTTCATGTAAATCTATATCCATACTATTATATAAAAGGACAAGCCGTCTTTGTGATCACTAACTACAAAAACTACAGAACCAAATTTTAACTAGATCATCTTCATAGCTCAAGGAAGGTTTATTAATTGAATAGGTGATTTGAAAAACCCCACAACTGTTTATCATGTTTATTATTTTTTCCTCTTAATGAAGACATGTGTATTCAATAAAGCATGCCAAGGTGCGTTGGTAACTGTAGTCTTGTTTTTTTTTTATGACAGTTACATTGGTGGGAATTGATTGAAATGTGGTGAGGACATGTTGGGTTTTTACAACAAGCGGTGGTATTTTACCAAACTAAGTTCATAATAAAAGGATTTAATTTTCCGAGGCAGATGGTAGTGCAATATGCAAACATTGGAAAACATGTTCAGAATCATTTATTAAACAGTTGAAAAAACTTAGGGAGTATAAACATCAATTGTTTCCGTTACTACCTAGAGTGTCATCACATAAATTGCTCATAATCAGTGTTTTGCGATAACAAAGGATGAATTCAGCAGGCTTTGCCTCCAGTTGCCTTTGGTTCCCCATTAGTGATGGGTCGTTATGAGTGGAACTGGTTCCAGCTTTGTACCGGTTTGGAACGAAACCAATCGTCTAAGTTTTTTGTTACACCTAGAACGAAAACCAACGCCAAGAGATCTCTCGTTTCGTTCCCTTGGTGTAGTTAAGTTTAGATTACATCTCTGGTTTGGTTCCACCTAAGGTCGTTCCGACGGCTTTGTTGCATTGATTCCCTCCCCCCTCTCATTTGCTCCACCACCCCACACATGGGCATCTTCAAAATAAACCGCTTTCTTTGAAATTTTCTATTCTACCGACAGAGCTCGGCTTCTTCTTTCCGATTCAGAGAAATGTACCACACAAGGTTTTACTGCTTATGTAATTAAATTATTTTTTCGCTATTTGTTTAAACGTTAATGGAATAGTCACAAGAATTGATTACTCCTTTTTTCTCGGAACCAATTTAGTTGGAAAATTCTCTCTCAATTGTGCATAATACATGAACTAACATCCCCTTCCCCCAAAATTGGCCATGTCATTTGGGCCATGTCTTGATTGAATAAAACTATTTTATGATTATACATTTTTTTAATAAGTATACTTAGCTATTTAAACCTTCTTAATATTATAGTAGCTATAAAATAGAAGGAGTAGGTTAACAGCTCGAAGTCACAAAAAGGTATGTAACGAAAATGCAAAGTACATAGGTAAGTAGGTTAGTAAAACTGACGTGGAACAAAAAGTGGAACAGACCGTAAATTCTCATTCCACTTTCAACTCGGAACGGCCCTTTACTAGTATGCATTAGGTTAGACAAACTGACGTGGAACGAACAACGGAACGGAACGAAAACTGGAACTGATTCCAAACCTATACCTAAGGTTTAGACTCGGTGAACAGAAGCGGTTTTTACACACAGCATGTGTCTGCCTACACAGAATACGAAAGTGTAAAATAGTGACATTCGTCAAAATGTGGACTAGGGTTTTTTTTTTTTTTTTCAAATCACCAACTCAATTACAAAGTTTACTAGTTATTAATTAAATTATTATTAATAATTATTAAAACTATGCGGATTTCGGTGGTTTTAAACTGGACCGACAGGTGACGAGCGTCATTCTGCTAGGTAGATTGCAATGGTACTGTGTTATCTAGAGCTTGATGTTGATAATAAAATTTACTTAAACTAATTAAATTGTTATTAAAAAGATAAATAGTGCGACTTATAGGTTCTAGTAAAGTTTGAAAATTTATCCTTTATCTCTAACAATGCAGTAAAAATTTTCTGTCTCCATTTGGATTATCAACTCATTCTTTAAAATAAAAAAGTGGATGTCCAATTATGTTTTCATGTGACCTCCAGCCAGCTAATCTTTGCAATGTTACCAGGTTAAAAAATACAGCTATGCGTGTATATATCGCTCATGGGCAAGAAACAGAACAAGAGACACAACTCAAAAAAATTCATTTTACGTTTTATTTTAGAATTATGATCGTTTTTTTTGTTTGCCTTGCAACAGGAAAAGTTACATAAAGGTATCTCAGCGAGCGGCCGCAAAATTGCGTTGTGTGTGATTTATCCAAAGTTGCGATGGCGAAGGGTGGAAGCAGGAACAGTGACACATTTCAGTTGTGTCTTGACCTTCACAAAGGTAACTTGTACGGGGAGTTAGGGACAGTGTCATATTTTGGGTTGGGATGGTTTTCTTGCCCATGAGCGATATTATTATAATAACTTCTAAAACTTTTTTAGATTGAAATTTCAATTGGAAAATTGAACGATTGAAATTTCCATCTAAAGTTTGTTTTGCTAATACAATTAACAAAGTTTGATCATTGTATTTCACAATAAGAAACTGGTTAGTTGTCAGAGAGCATGTTATCTTTTGTTTAACTTTAAATTTTGGAATAAATAAATATTCTGAACAAGGGTTCTTATCTCATTGATGTTCTTTTATAAAGAACCTAGGGTCTTCCTTGTTTTTGGTAATGGCGCAAAATTTTCTTTGAAAACTTTCTCCTTTAGCGCGGTTATCTTCCCACTTTGAAAGTAATCCTTTTTCCTACAAACTTGAGAACTAATGATTCGACGAAATGGTTCACTGAATTATGTAAACTTTCTCGAATTACCACCTGTTTTAGATAGATATGCTGCTACGGGAATCAGCAGGAAAAATTATAGGGGTATTTGAATTTCTTCCTAAGAATGAAAATGAAGTAAAACACTGACTATAAAAAGATATCATTAATAGAAAAAAAAACTAATAGAAAATAAATTTATCCATTAAGAAATTTGGCTAGGAATTAATAATATAAAAATTTATATATTTAAAAATACTATACATCTAATACACACAATGAGATATTAATTACGAGAAACAAAAGGGAGAAGAACATGCTATACATAAATAAAAATTAATTTCATATTTTTCAGATTTTTTACACATTTTTTTTTTTGGTTTTTAGTACCTATCAACTTGGCTTCTGGTTTATAATGACCCGTTTTTAAATATTATTTTCTTTAAAAACATACAAAAAATAATTGTATTTATTAATTTAACTAGTGATAAGGAGAAGGGCTTAACAAACTTCTGTAGCAACCTCTATACCTTTGCAAACCCGGTTACCAATGCGTTGGCCTTAAAATAATAAGAGATGCCAAAAAATAAAAAAAAAGAATATTAACAAACAAAAAAATATTTAAGGAATTTTAGTTAGGTACCTTTCCAGTACAAAATGTGGTTTTACTATCTAATAAAAAAATAAAATAAAAATAAAAAAAAAAAAAAAAAAACAATTTGAAATACATTAAATTGAAAATAAAAAAAATTGTACTTAAAGAATTCGCCGAAGTCGGCTTTTTATAAAAATAAAAATAAAAAAAATCAATAAAACAGACAAAATAATCCAATAGCCACTGAAGAATACTGGTTTCAGATCTGCCAAGATCTGAGGGTTCTTAAAGAACAATGGACATCCTTGACCATCCTGACACTTGAAGGACAGTTTAGTCCTTTTGAAAATTGATTAAATATTTTAATTTTTAAATGGACTCTCTCTCTCTCTCTTCATTTGTTTGAACTTTTTTCACAAGTCACTTATAAATATTGTTTTGAGATCTTTAATAATTTTTAAGTTAGCCAAAGAATATTCCGCCAGTGTTGTCCTTTTTGAAATTGAATTAATTCTTACATATCTTAAAATATAATATGCATTTCACAATTTGATACAATTAATAAGAATATTTAATTTTTATCCTAATAAAAAACAATTACTTTGTTTGCAACATTGAATTAAATTTACGTAATATGTTGTAAGATACAGCTCGGGATTATAAGGTCTACTTTAAACGATGTTAGTTTGATATTATAAAGAAATTAGTTCTGTAAGCATACTTTCGAGTACAATTTGATAATTTTTTGGTTGGATGAGTATATATATTTCAATTAATTTGTACTCTAATTTGTTAATTTAAATTCCGAATATGCGGTTTTCATAATTCGATTATATCAATACACCAAATAAGCGGTGTGATGTTTTCAACGATTGAAATCCACTGTTGATTTCAGCGTTTAATTGCCAAGATATCGGATCCTGAACGTCTTTGTTAATGTAGTGGTGTGACAATTGACAACATTTTAATAATGCTAAAGGGGCCTATACACGGTCAAAATTACTGACAATATTAGAAAATACTGTCAGTAATACTGATCGTGTAGTGGCAATACTAACGTATTGAAGAAGTGTATTAAAGAGTGATGGTTCATTCCATCAGTATTTTAGTCATTCCAGTACTGTCAGTAATATAGGCCCCTTAACAATTTGACAGTTTTAATAATTTGAAAATTAAACAAAATAGTATTTTAAAATATAAAATTACTAGTAATCTCTGTACTGTATAAAAAGTAAAAAAAAAAATTAAAATACTTCCTTAATGATATTAAATTAGTTTATGAATAATTATTTACTTTTATTTTTGGAAATATCTTTTAGCTGTAAGTTTATAGTTTGATTTTTAACGTTTAAGTCTCTATGGCAAACCTTTTTTGCGTAACGTATTTTTCATAGTCAAAAATGTAAGACTTCGACAAGGTCTCACAAGGTAGCTCTGTTAGTGTTGCTCGGTTCGAAAATTTGTCGACAGTTTCCTTATTATAAATTTTATGGAAAATGTTTTTTGTTATTTAATATTTGTCGCTAGAACCCTACATTTAGGAGCCATGGTTTGAATAAAAAAAGTCACATATGCTGAATTTTTATTGACTTTTTTTGCTTAAATTTGACGAACATTTGATTGTTTAAGAGCAATATTGGTTTAAATGAAAAAAGTCACTTTTTGCCTCCATTTTTTTAAGTTCGGGGCTTTTAGACGTGCTCTAGCTCTGTTAGTGTTGGCCGGATCAAAAACTTAATTGAGAACATATTTTGTTTTTATTGGAATTGTCGCTTAGAGCTCTGTTTATGAGCTACGAGTACATTTTGATTTGAATGAATAAGATCACGTTTGGAACCCTTGGTTTCCCTTAACTTTGTTTATTTCGAATAATCATTTATTGTTAATATAACTTAATTATTAATTTAAGTAGTTTGATTTTTTTTTTAATACATTTATTGATATTTACAACTGTACAAAATAATATACAACAAGTAAATGTGTTGACAGTGAATACAATGCCATTTAAATAACTTGTGAAGAACTACTCACTAGTAGCACTGCAATAAAATCTACACTAAAAGGTCTCTAGGCCATCTTCTTTTCAGACGCCTCGGAGAATTATCAGGGATGGAGGAGGAAGCAAAATGGGAGACTAGTGGATTAGAGTTGTTATGGAGCTTACTATGGAAGGATAGGTATCTGGTTTGCGCTAAATCAGAAATATATGGAATATTAAGATCTTTATGGATAAGTTTATTGGTCACAAAGTAAGGAGCATTGAGAATTTTTTCGAAGGATTTTGGATTGCAAGGATTGGATACGAGATGAATTGGATGGTTTAGTAGAGCCCCAAAGCTCAACTCCGTTCGTCCAGATAGGTCTAATCACAGACATGTAATTGAGTCTTTTATAATTAATTGGGAGCTTTGAACGTTTGTCTAGTAAATGTTGAAGTAGACTGTAACGACGGGCAGTTTCTTGTCGTTTTAGTCTTGTATGTGGATTCCAAGTAATTTGACGACAGTTCCCTTATCATAATTTTAATGGAGAATATTTTTAACCATGATCTATTGTTTTTCCCAGTCAAAGAAAAATAGAGTTTTACTTATCCGGAAATTTAATTATGATACTATCGAATGAATCATTTTGAAATATTTAACAATTCTATGACTTAAACAGCTACTATCCATCACTTAGTCATATTAGTAATATTTTTATATTGAATTATATGTTAAAGCAGAGATAGTTGCAGGCTGTAAATATAATTGAAGGACGCATAAAGTTTACCGACTGGCAGCCCTGAGGAGGAAACAAAAGGAAAGCTATCGGATGAGAAGAGTGGTAACATGTCAGGAGAATAGGACTCGCGATCAGATGAGGAACCCAATTAGGGTGGGCTCTACTAAACCTAAACCAGTCCTTTGTTTGGTCTTCCGAGGGATCTTCGCTTCAAAGGAGGTCCTTCTGCAAGGAAACCATAAAATGTTATTCTTATTTTTCTTTAAGGAAACCTTTTTTTTTTGTTTTTTGTTAATCATACATGAACATCCATCCAATATCATAAAAATATTATATACCGCTATAAAGTGACGTATAAACAAAACCCATATTTTTCAAGCAGTCACTTAATTACTTGTTTAATGTTATTATTTTTATTATCTATTTACAGAAATTTACAACTGCACATAAAAAAATAAATACACTCAGTAAATGTGGCAATAACATAAAATAATAAAATGACAATTGTCAGTCTGAATAAGTCGAAAACGACGAGCAGTTTCCTGTCATTTTAGTCTTGTATGTGGATTCCAAGTAAAACGTTTGTCCAGAGGGAGTCCTAGGTAGCGGGTCTGTTCAACGGGGATTAGCGGAATGTAGTTAAATGATACTGTAGGACTGAAAGTCATAGGTTTATGACGAACGGTCAAGGTTATTTGATGAGATTTATTTTAATCCTCCAATTTGCATTCCATTCTTGAAGGTTTATGATATGGGATTGGAGTGTTTGGGATGCTAAGAAGGGATCATGATTTATTGATAACACACATGTTTCATCAGCATACGTTGTGAGTACGGTACTAGGATGTGTAGGGATGTCAGCTGTATAAGCTGTGTTGGATATGGGACCTAGGATACTTCCTTGAGAAATACCGGCAGATTGGGTAAAGAGGAAAATAGGAAAAGTTATGGTTTACTTTGAACGTTCTATCACTGAGATAGGAGCGGATAATAAGTATGTAGGAGATGGAAATACACGGAGTTTGTAAAGCAGTCCCTGGTGCCAGACTCGGTCAAAAGCTTGTTCTACGTCGAGAAAGGCTCCAGTGCAGTACATTCCGCGCTCCAGTGCAGTACATTCCGCGCTCCAGTGCAGTACATTCCGCGCTCCAGTGCAGTACATTCCGCGCTCCAATGCAGACGGGACTACGTCCACCACAAAATAGGATTGCTGAATTGTGGAGTTTGGCGTTCACAAACCAAACTCTGGTGATCCGGGAAGATATGATTGGATTCTAGGATAGGATACAGGCGTTTCAGGTTGAGTTTTCACAAGAATTTTACCCTTAATAGGCAAAAGTGATATTGGGCGATATGAGAATGGGAGCTCAGCTACAGTTAGTTTTAAATTAAATTCCAAGAGAAACAGAAAAACCTACCAGTTATAGGGGAAACCTCAGGGACAGCCCATTTACCTGACTAATAAATGTAGGGATCAAAATTGCTTTGCTCTAAATACCCAACATCCTTTTTTGTCTGTTTACAGCCAGGCAACTCTTGCTCCTATCCATTGTGCCTTTTTGATTTCATTTTTAAAATTTTATATTTATAATCTGTGTGGCGAAGTGCTCAGGTTTTGAAATTTTGGTGTGTTTTAAGAACCGACGATGAATTTTTAACATTCATTAATTAGAATTGGCAAATAATCAATTACTTTCAGATTAGTTTTGAATGTTTAACATTTATCATAATTTCTAAAACTATATATTAAAATAGAAAATATCAGCAATTTGATTCATAGATTTTATGTATATTAATTTAAAAAATGTAAGACAAGAAATCAATGCCAACTATTACCGAAAAATATGTCATGCATCTCAACTAACCAAGAGCTGGATAAAAAGAGATGTGATACCTCCTGGGCTAAATAATAAAAAGAAGAAATTGAACATAGTAAACTATATTAAGGCGTAGTGCTAACCACGGATCGGTCCATTTTCAAAATTCCCGGGTACTCACATGTCAACATTTTTAAATTTTTTTTATAATTTAATTTAATGCAAGTAAATTTTATTATAAATTTCATGCTCTAAGTAACACCGAAGCCGGAAACGTTAACAGTTCCTTGTCATATCAGTCTATTCAACTAACATATTCCATATTGGTATCCGTAATTTCAAATTAAACTCCCTCTTAGATAAAATTACTTCTATTATTCGAGTGACTTTACTGTTGAAATCATTTCCCTCTCCTATCCTGGAAGAGCCTCCTGGGTAACGGTTTTGAAGTAGCCTCTCTATTCCAGTTTCCTCCAGGCTTTATTGTTAACTGCCCTACCTGGAATCTCCAGGCCGGAAGGACTCGTCCAATTTAACTACAGCTCTCATCCCTATGGTTATGGGCCTCTTGATTTTCCTATTTGTGGATTATTCCAAGAGATCTCGGAGCTAATACAAGGGCCTGTTTTATCCACCATATTGCACTCTTGAGCGCCGGTTTCCTGGAAGGAATTTGTGGATTCCAAGCTTACATATTACCTCCAGCGACCATTTTATTAGTTCATATTTCAATTATGATTAAACATTTGATTGTGTGAAATATTTTAATGTAATGCATATTATAGAAGGATCAATATGATGAGGATTGATTTATTTGCTCTTCTAATGGAATTGGAATTTTTAATTTGAATTAATAGAATTAATTTTTAAGTTTGGTCTAGTTTCGGATGTTAAAAAATTCCTCTCCAGTTCTAAATACATACAACTTTTTTTAAAAACATTAGCACATTTTGGCTACATAGATTGCATATATTATTATTTTATTTTAATTTTATTTTTTATTTATTTATTTATTTTTTATTTTTGACACGAAACGGCATTTTAGACCACGCGAATATCATTTCCTCCCAACTCTCCCCACACATCCCTCCCTCTTCTTCTCCTCCCACCTCTTATTCATTCTCTCAGACTGCATTCTTCTTTCCATACTCTCCTCCCCCTCACCTCCTTGGCACCCACAAGGACCTTTATTTCCCTTAGTTTTTCCCTATATCTATCCATATCGAAACAGTCCTGACTTGAAATTCCCAATGTCCTCGTTTCATTCTTCATCTGCCCGATGTGCCCCCAACCTTTTTAATTCAACATAGACTCGGGATTGAATTTATATTAACTTAACAGTATTATAAAATTAAACATTTGCAAATAAAATTTTTTTTTTATAAAAATATGTTTCAGAAGTCCTTTTCATTTTGCCTTCTTTACGTGAGTATTAACTATTTCTTGTGTTATATCAACAACAAAAAAATGAAATATATAATTTATGTAAGTGTGCTATTTTTTTGTTGTTTTTTTTAACAGGTGATGAATTTTTAACGTTTAAAACTAGCCTTTAAATTAAAAAATTCTAATATAAGCAAAAATAGTTCATTGATCCTAATAGTTTAAATGTCGTTTTACTTTTTGTAATGAATCTACGCTTATGTTTAGTTTTGGTACAATCCGCTGTCGAGAAAATATTCTGGGGTTTATAATTACGCGAGTTTAAGTTTGATTCATGGAGATTAGTTTGAACCTGTTATTCGAGATAATCCTCATACACAGACTGAGTACCTATAGCCATGATTCGCGCCATATTGAGATATCGTGGATCTGATTCCACTGCAAAGATTCTGAAATCTGATATTTACTCTTAGCCTCACTTTAGCGTAGAGCATCTGAATTATTAGTGTGAGATCAGTTCTCGTATCATAGCAAATTAATTAGAATTAATTGCCTATCGTATTATGTCACAGCTATGTCTCTGGTTTATAAATTATTTTATTTTGCTAATACAATAATTTAATTTATTTCAACTTGAGGCAGGCATGATAGTATAGAAGGATTGATACAATAATAAATAAATTTATGAATTATCCATAACTTTTACTGATATTTTTAAGACTAGATTTTATATCATTTTATAACATTTAAGGCGCAGAATTTTAAGTTTGCAATATATTTATATATATATTTATATATATATATATATATATATATATATATATATATATATATATATATATATATATATATATATATATATTTAAAAAAAAACTATTTATTGGTATTTACGACTGTACATCAAGTAAATTTGAGGAGATGATTATAATGACATGTAAATCACTTCGGAAGAACTATTCACTTGTAGCACTTCAAAAAATGTTCTAAACTATCTTCTATTCATATGCCTCGGTGAGTTGTCAGGTATCGAATGAGCAGCAAGTTGGGAGATTAATGTATTCGTGTGAGTGTGCAGTTTACTATGAAAGGATTGGTATCTGGTTTGGGCTAAATCAGCAACATATGGAATATTGAGGTTTTTATGTATAGTTTATTCGTGACAAAGAAAGGAGCATTGAGGATTTTTCGAAGGATTTTAGATTGTAAGGATTGGATTCGAGAAGAATTGGAGGGTTTAGTGGAGGCCCAAAGCTCAACTCCGTATGTCCATATAGGTCTAATAACTGTCATGTAAATGAGTCTCTTGTAATTTATTGGAAGCTTTGATCGTTTGTCTAGTAAATGTTGAAGTAGTCGAAAACGACGGGCAGTTTCTTGTCGTTTAAGTCTGGTATGTGGATTCCAAGTGAGGCGTTTGTCCAAGTGGAGTCCCAGGTAGCGGATCTGTTCAACAGGGATTAGAGGAATATCATTTAAGGATACGGTAGGACAGGATGTCGTAGCTTTACAACGGAGGGTTAAGGTTATTTGATGGGATTTATTTTAATTCTCCATTTTTTACACCATTCTTGAAGGTTTATGATGTGGGATTGGAGTGCCTGGGATGCAATGAAGGGATCATTATTTACTTATAACAAACATGTGTCATCAGCGTAAGTGGTGAGGACAGTGCTAGGATGGGTCGGGATGTCACTTCCTTGAGAGACTCCGGCAATTCGAAACAAATGCATGACGTGAAATGTTGTTTTAAATTAAATAAATACGAATAATTAGAAATGATAAAATCGTTAAAAATCAGTCCAAATATTTGTTTAAAAGACCAGATTAATATTTCCATTAGTCGGTTTTACATTTGTTTCTAGTCTGAACAAAAAAACCAACTAGTCATAGTCAATTTTCTTGATTATTTAGATTGCTACCTCCCTCTCTTCTATCACTCCAGAGTTCACTCCAGGAAGCAATAGCTTCAAGAAGTCCTCCTTGCCTTTCTTAGTTAAATATCAACTGATTTATTATCATACATTTTTACATTGATATATATATATATATATATATATATATAATATATATATATATATATATATATATATATATATATATAAAATGTGTGTATCGAATTGCTGATGTTTTGAATGCTTGTATGTTTTCAGAACTGATGATGAATATTTAACATTCGAAACCAGTCAAAAAAACCACTGTATGTGTGTAGAAAATCATTTATCTATACCTAATTAATTGTTTTCGTTGTGTTAATATTTCTTACCGTAACCGTAAAGGAAAAAACGTTTTTCCTCGATAAAGCTTAGGTAAAAGAGAGGAAAAACGTTTTTCCTCGATAAAGCTTAGGTAAAAAGAGGGAGAAAAATTGAGGTTTTGAGAGGATCGTTAAGTGCTTTAAAGCCTGTTTTACATTTCTTATTTTAGACATAATTAGATTCGATTTAAAATTATCACTAAGTGCTAATAATAAAAAATATGCATTATAATAATAAATAAATTTAGTAATTGAAACGATTTCTAGATAGAAATCTAAAAAAAAAAAAAAAATTAATTAATTTGTGGCAACAGAATTTTTAAGTAGTAGTATACAGATCAATCTGAACTATCCTTATCTTGTAAGTGATGCACCATAATTATAGGTTCCCTAGTTTTCTTATTTAATTATTATTATGGTATTATATATTGGCATTATTTAAATCTTTCATTATTTAAGTTTCGGGTGAAAACAGAAATTTTGTTTTCTGTAATTTCGCCGAGGTTCGACTTAGAGTTCAAGACAACTTCTTAGGGCACACCCAGCCTCTATAATAGGTACTATTAATTGGGGAAAAAACTGGCGTGTTTTCGATAAAATCTTCTTATAATAACATAATATCATCCATTAAATTTTTGATGAGGAAAACGTCGGCAATTTTTTTATTTGAGCATCACCAACAGAGCTAGAGCACGTAAAAATGTTATAATTTTAGCTAAAAGTGAAAAAGGACACAACAAATCAATTGAAGGGGGAAAACTCTTCATAACGTGACTTATTTCATTCGAACCAATATAGCTTCTAAACAGTAAATCCTAGGGACGAATGTGATATAACAAAAAATATTTTCCATTAAATTCCCAATTGAAACTATTGAAAAATGTTTAATTCGAGCAACATCTACAGAGCTAGAGGGCATCAAAAAGTCTCAAAACTAAATAAATGTTGCATTTGGACCTAAAAAGGCAAACTGTGACTTTTTTTAATCGAACCAATATAGCTCCTAAGCAGTAGGTCCTTTCTTAGGGTGAAAACAACGTTACAACAACAAATTATTTACCTACGCACCACAACCCAGCGTAGTTAGTTGTGTGTGATTTCTTCCATATAGCTTCCTTTCACAACCGTTGGCCTGGTGACAGTACATCCTTACAAAAGTACTGAACCCTTCATGTACTCTTCATGAGTTGTGCTATACATAGTTTTTTTAAGTATTATAGTGATAATGCATAACAACTGTAGATTTTATTTTTATTCTTTTATTAATAGAAATTTACAACTGTATTAAAAACACATCTATTAAATATGCGGTATATGTCAGATATAATGACATGAATAAAACTTGTAGAGGAAGCACCCATTGATAGTACTCTAATAACTGTATATTTAAATTTCATTTTGTACCTCTAAATCTTTTTTTTTTTTAGAATAACATTTTTCTTATTGTAATATTTTTGTATACCCGTGCCTTCTTTAGTATTTCAATTTCGCTTCGAAGAAAGACAAATTTCTCTGAAGCTTAATGTCAAGTCCTATCTGTTTTTCTTTATTACGCTCCGATGGGTTCCCTCCTGTTCAATAACTTCACTTTTTCATTCTTCTCAAGAAAGAAAGTCCAGTAGACACAACTACAGAACTTTCTGGTGAGAGCCATAACCCAAAATTAAAAAACAATCTTAACACACAAAATGCAGTTAACCGACTACTCTCAATTATCTTGGGCTCAGTATTTGGTTAGCAAGTATTATTTTGTGACTTGCGGTTATATAGTTTGAGGTGATGTGGTCAGCAGTCACTCTCAACCATTATTTCTTTCCTTATTTATTTATTTTATTTACTTCTTCTTAGTCGCAGTCAAGTTCATTGAGTATACTGTTAATTTTCTTTGTATCCGTAAAATAAAAGAAAATAAAAAATATTTTTCTAGCCCTAATAAATTAAACTTAGTTTACTTAGAAGGGACGTTTAATCCAAGGACAACTTGGTACAATAACGGATAAGAAATGTTTCTATAAAACATAGAATACCATCATCATAATATTATCTGTAGTGTAAGGATGTCGCATCCTTAGCCATAGCCAGGTATCTCCTCCTCCAATCCTTTCTTCGCTTCCTGAACTTCTCCCGGACCACCTTCCTCTCGGGAAATGAGGGTTCTTCCAGTTCTTCCTGGCAGATCTCTCTTGGTCTAAGCTACAATAAACATTACTGTGGGTTGAATTGTTCATTTATAATTTATCATTTACCCTGTAGGGTTTATTTTATGTTTTGAAGTTAAACTCCATTGTTTGCCTTCAATTCGAATCGAAAATTCCTATTTCACGTTCTGAGAATAAAGCAGACGTTCTCAGGAACAACGATGTTTTTTTAGTTCTTCTAAAACATTCTACGTTTTCACAGGTTTTTTAAAAACTATATATATATATATATATATATATATATATATATATATATATATATATATATATATATATATATATATATATATATATAACCGATATAAGTATTTAGGGATTACATTGTCTCCAAGTTTGACACTCACTGATCACTTTAATCAAACGGCTCGCCATGCTTTGCTTGGTCTTAATAGTGTTTGGAATAATTTATTTCTGACAAAACATATTCCTCTTTCAGCAAAATATGAAGTTTTTAAGTCTGTAACTAGATCAATTCTTACATATGGGAGTCAGGTTTGGGGCTATCGATATGCTGATAAAATAGAAGGTGTCCAGAGGACCTTCGTTCAAAAAATATTTAAATTGCCAAAAAATACTCCAAATTACATGATATACTTAGAGGCCAAAATTTCACCAATTCATGTTTTGACCTTTCAATTACAATATAAATACATATTAAAGACCCTAGATCTAGATGGAGGTCGTTTAACGAAATTGGTTGCAGAAGAAGTGATCAAAAGAAAACTATTATGGTTTAAGGAATGGATAAATTGGTCCGAGAAAGTCAAAAGCAACTTTAACACATCTTTCAATACTGCAGAACATTTGGGGAAAGATTTGAAAGTCTTGAAATCTAGCCTAATTATCTATTATGAAACGTGTTATAGGGAAAGAGCTTTAAACGGCCAATATCACCAAATCTATAAACAACTATCTTTTGACATTGATTATATTAATTCAAATTTACCAATATCTGATATAGGCGTCATAATTAAAATTAGAGGCGAACTTCTCAACTTGAACTACAGACCATTCATCCAGGGACAAAATTACATTTGTTCTATGTGTAATATTGGAGAAAATGAAGATGTATTCCATTATTTAGGACTTTGTAAAGTCTTGGGGGGAATGAGGAAAAAATATTTCGGTGTAGTTACTATGACTGAAATTGATATGGTCAAATACCTAAATGGTGAAGACTGGGCAGCTCTAGTGAGTTACTTGAAAGAAGCCTATTTTTACCGTTCCTTTCTTCTTCAAAATTTTAATTATTAATAACCTGATAATTCTTTGGATGTCATTGATTGATAGTATATGTTATAAATAAAAATGATAATAATTAGATATTATTGAATTGTATAATAATGGGTGGATATATATTATTATTTGAGATATAATGGAGATATTGTTATAGGATATATGATAATTATGATATTGTTGTGTAAGATATAATTAATGATAAATAATTGATTATATAATATGTAATTAGATTGTATTGTATATTTTTTGGATTGTATTGTTTGTGAATAGATTATTTAATAAATCAATAAATATTTACATATTTAAAAATAAATAAACAATAATGATATAAAATCATTTTTAAACTAAAAGCGCTCCTGACAGACAGCCGTAGCTATGTCAGTAACATTACTTTGAACACTTTTGTAAATACAAAATTCTGTAAATATTATTAATAAAAGTATTTTCTATCTATATATATATATATATATATATATATATATATATATATATATATATATATATATATATATATATATGATATTTACATTATATACAAGTAAATGACATTTAAAGAATTACTCACTAGTAAATAAAAGTTTAAGTCAATAAAACATTATAAGGTCTCTTGGCCATCTTGCGTGAGTGTGAGACAAGTTGATTCGAGCAGCTATGGAGTTTACTATGAAAGGAAATTTGCTTGAGACGTAATAAGGAGCATTATGGATAAATTTGTTTGAGACATAATAAGGAACATTGAGGATTTTACGAAAGATTTTAGATTGTAATGATTGGATACGAGAAGAAGGTTTTGGAAGGTTTACGTCTAATCACAGTCATGTAAATGAGTCCCTTGTAATTCATTGAGAGATTTGAACTTTTGTTTAGTAAATGTTGAAGTAGTCTGTAACGACGAGCAGTTTCTCGTCGTTTTAGTCTTGTATGTGGATTCCAAGTAAAACGTTTGTCCAGTTGGAGTCCTAGGCAGCGGGTCTGTTCAAATCCTGGATTAGCGGAACATCGTTGAAATCTAGTTTTAAATTTTTATATATGAGTTGGTAATGCAGATAATTTCAATGTTCATTGGGACCCAGATGTTTAATAACAAATTAATATAATTCAATTTTATTATCTATTTCAAGCGCTTGATAAGACAACAGCATTGCCAACTTTGTCGAGTTTCAAACTATACTTGAATCCACACATTTTTCGCATTTTTAATAAAAATTAAACTGCAAAGTAGTAAAGTTTTTAATTGCTCAAACTTGTTTAAACTAGGAAGTTAAAATTTGGTACAGCGGGTACACTCTCCTATGGGAGTCCTAGGTAGCGGATCTGTCCAACCGGGATTAATGGCATATTGTTAAAGGATACTGTAGGACAGGAAGTCGTGGGTTTATGACGAAGGGTAAACGTTATTTGTTGGAATTTGTTTGAATTTATTTTAATTCTCCAATTTCGATACCATTTTTGAAGGTTATTAATATGAGATTGTGGTGATTGTGATCCAATGGAAGGATTATTATTTACTGTTACTGGATTTTGTGCACCAGTGACGCAGCTGAAAGAGAAAAGCTGGGATCTCTCTATGCCTGGCTTGTCCCTTCATAAGTTGAGGGACGGGCCTGTTGAGGGGATCCCTAGGATGGGTTAAATTGTAAATAGAGTATAATTGTATTTTTACCTTTGTTTTATCTTTTGTTATTACCAATATTACTTTAGGATTGATTAATTAAGTACCACTTCTATAGAGATTATTTTATTTGAAAACTAGTTTCGAATGCTAAACATTCATCTTCAGTTCTAAAACATACAAAATGTTTTCAACACATCAGTACTATGTTACATAGATTATATAGACTAAAGTTTTTTAAAAAGATAAGACAAGAAATCAAGCGTAGGCACTCACCTTCGAGGTAACTAAAACACTGAATTTGTGAGAAGTAAAAGGTGGGAGGCAGGTAGGTTAAGTGTCAGATTTACAATGGGGTTTCCCTTATGACTCATTGGGTTTTTCCGTTCCTATGGGAAACAAATTTAAAATGGGGATATTGGATATGTTAATCTGATCATTTAAACAAAAATCTGGATCGGTTTTTAAACGATTTTATTATTTCTAATGATTTAAAAGTATTTAATTTTAGGCTATTTTCTACGTGATATAATATTTTTACTCCAATCTTTATTAAATTTGTGGTTATTTTCATTTAGATGGATAGCGAAATTGGAATTTTGGGTCTTATTAGTGTATGCTCTTATATGTTCATTTACTCTTTGATTTACCGATCGTCCGGTTTTTCCCGTGTATTTTGCTTCACAGTCATTACATTTTAATTCGTATACACCGCTTTTTTGGAAAGGGTCTATTTTGTCTTTCGGTGAAGGGAAGTATGATGACAATGGTTTATCTATTTTAAATGCAGGGTTTAAACCTAATTTTTTTAATTCTTTCCCGACTTTAGCGGATATTGGGCCGTAGTGTGGTATCAAAATATATTTTTTAGGGGTAGCTTTATCCTCTGGGGGTGTTTTGTATATATTATTCATAGTTTTTTTATCTATTTATTATCTTAAAATATTATCGATTGTGGTTTTACTGTATCCGTTGTTGTTAGCTATAGTGTTAATTGTTTGTATTTCTTTGTTATAATTTCGTTTATTTAGCGGATTGTTTAAAAGGCGGTATATCATGCTATGAAATGCTGCGAGTTTGTGTGTTAGTGGTCTCCTGGCATTGTTGTCTATAACTACATCTCTGTGTGTGGGTTTCCTGTATATATTAAATTCGTGTTGTTTATTGTTTATGGAGATTTCTATGTCTAAAAAATTTAAAGTTTTATTGTTCTCTAACTCTAGTGTGAATTTTATTAAAGGGTGGATTTCGTTTATTTCGTTAAAGAAACTATTGATTTGTCTGGTCGTCCCAGACCGTAGGCAAATTATGTCATCAACATACCGATACCAGTATATGATGTGTTGGGCTAATTTTGAATGAAGGATTTTCCGTTCTAATTTATCCATAAAAAGATCTGCCAGAAGGGGTGAAAGAGGGGACCCCATTGGTAATCCTTCTTCCTGTTTATAGAATGTATTGTTAAATTGAAAATAATTATGTTTTATGCAGACTGACATTAAATTGTAAAAGTCTAATTTTTCTAGTGGTTGAAGATTAGACCGGAAGATTAGTTCTTCTAAAATTTCTATTGTTTCTGAAGGTGGAATACTGGTAAACAGATTTGTGACATCGAATGACAATTTGCATTGTCTGGAACATTTACGTTTTTAATTTTGTTGACTAATTCTATTGATTTTTTATTGTATTTCGTGGGGGAAAAGAAATTTTCGTTTTGAACATGTTGTTTAAATAATGAGCAAGTTTGTATAGGGAGCTATTAATGTAGGTAACTACTGGTCTTATTGGAATGTCTGCTTTATGTATTTTGGGTAGGCCGTAGAGACGGGGCGGCAAAGGATTCATTTCAATCAGGTTGTATTTTATATTATCAGGTATTAAAATACTATTATTTATTAACTCCCGAACTTGACTGTTAAATTTTTTAGTGGGGTTTTTTATAGTGGGGAAGCTGTTTTTTTCGATGAAGTCATAGATTTTATTTTTGTATAACTCTTTTTCTATAATTACTGCGGTGTTCCCTTTGTCCGCTTTTATGATTGTAAGGTCGTTTTTTAATATTTTAGTTGATAATGCGCGTGCTATCTTGTATTCGGATGATGTCTTTATCTTAAAGTTCTGGGCTTTTTCTATTTCTGTTTTTAGTATGTTTGCGCATATTGATTTTGAAAGTGGGTTTTTGTCATATTTTTCTAAACCGGATTCAATATGGACAGCAAGGTTTTCGAATGTTTGTATGGTCACCGGTGAATTTATAGAATGTTTTAAACCTTTGTTGAGCAAATTATTTTCATTTTTAGTTAATGTTATGTTGCTGAGGTTGAGAATACGTGGGGAAAATTGGTTATCGTATATGGGTTTTTTTGCACTGTTAGATGGGCGATTAACGGGGTTATTCTTGCTAGACCGCAAGTTATTAATTTTCTTTTCTAATGTTTTTTGTTTTTTGGTTACGAGATATTCAACTCGCGTCCGGATTTGATTGTCTAATGAGTCAAACTCAAGTGGGTGGAGTACAGAAGTGAGTTTATTGTGGAGGATATAAATATATAATTTTAAATTATCTCTCACTGAGTACCAATGGTTAATTTCAAATCTTAACCATAGAAGTGGCACTTAATTAATCAATCCTAATTGTATTGATCCTTCTATTTCATTTTGTATATAGTATATGTTATATTGTTTTTATGTATAGCATAGTTCTTTTCTTTTCTCTTTTTCTTTTTCTTACATTACTTATTTATTTTATTTTAATTTTTTATTTTTCCTCATTGCACATAATGTGTGAATGTAATCATACGCTATCTACATTACTTATTGCCCACATTTGTGGCAGATTGTAATAATTATTCAATGAAAGGTACAAAAAAAAAAAAAAAAAAAAAAAAAAAAAAAAAAAAAAAAATTACTGATAACACGCATATTTCATTAGCGTAAGTGGTGAGGACAGTGGTAGGATGAGTCGGGATGTCAGTTGTATACACCGTGCAGAGGATGGGTTCTAGGATACTACCTTGAGGAAAACGAGCAAATTGGGTAAATAAGAGAGAATTCGAAAATTTATGGTTTACTTTGAAGGTAATAATGATATGAAAACGTAATAATATGTATTGTAGAATAATTTATATTAAACTTATAAACGATGTGAGGCTGGAAAATTTATACTTAAGAAATATGTTTGCCTTAAAATGTGCATATAATGTATTATGATAATTATTAAAAGGAATTTCTGTTTTCTTAATTTATGATTAAAATGTATTCTACTACTATGTTTTTGAAATTAAAAATTAAATGCCTTACCACTGACAAATAAAACAAAAACTGTCCTGAAAGACATCTGCGCTACAAAAAAACAAAAAAACCTCCTGGAATTGACATTGTCTCCGGTCATTTTCTTTTCGGTTTAAGCTAAGTGCTACGGTGTTACCTCCCCCCCCCCCCCCCCCCCCTCCCACCTCCTTCCTTCGCTTCTTTCCTTCCGAAATGGCTTGAAGGGGTCACAACCGCCCGGATTAAAAATTCAAAGACGATCTCCTTTTTTTTTTAAGAGCTGCTCCTCCCAAAATCTCTCTTTTTTTTTATTTCACTGCATCTAACACTTACTGCCTGTTTTATGTCAAGCCTTGAGAACCTTGTGGTTTTATAAATCAGGGCCAAACAAATATCAAGTATACACTTGTAATATTATTTTAAATATTATTGAACATACTCAATTGTAAAATAAAAAAAATATTATATAGCCACTTAATAAAAAATTTATTTACCAACTAAAATTAAATTAAACAAGCTCGAAAAATAGGCCACCCCTTGTCATTGGTTCGCCCACTCTCATCTCAAAGAACTTAGATACTTTTACTTAAAATCGAGATGTACAATTAAGCATTATTTCTTCAATATTTTTGATGCATAGTAGTAATTTTTAATCTGGTCAAAATGGCAATAAGTGTTGGTAATCCAGACGGACAGAGGCAATTAAGAAACTCTTGACGATAATGGAATGCGTTATGAGTCCTTAATACAAAAGATCCATAAAATCATTATATTACACACAATATAAAAAACATAGCATTCACATTTTGATTTGATAATAATTTTTATTCGGCAGAAATAATTTTATTGATTTTAATCTCTAACCATAAAATTATATGACAGTGTGGCAAATGCCACTCAACATTGTACATATAAGTTTTTATTATTGTAAATTTTATAATTTCTGAACTTTCCTTAAACGAAAATGATTTTATTAAAATTTGGTACCGGTAGATTCAGTAGTTTTACCTTCTTAAACTCTTAAACTCAATTGCGGAATGGCGCTAACCACATATCCATAGAATTCCAAATTTCACTGGAATCCACATGTTTCAGAGCATATTTAAATCTTTCTTAATTATTTAATTTAATATAAGTTAATTTTATTATCAATCTCAAGCTCTATATAACACCGTAGCTTTGTAACCTCTCATATAGAATGGCGCTTGCCTCCTATCGGTCAATTTTCAAACTTCACGGTTATTTACAGATTATCATTTTTTAAATAAAAAATTAGTTGAAACTCAGTAGGTTTTATTATTGATAAAGCATCCTAGAGCTATAAAGATGATGTAGTTTACATTTGGTACTGATTGGTTCTGTAGTTTTTGCGATTAGTGAACACAAACAAAAAATGGCTCGTCCTTTTACAATATATAATAGTATAGATGGGGTGGTGATGATAGTTCAGAAGAAATAATAAAATTAGAAACTTAGGAATTCGCCACTTATATATTTTTATTTTAAGACTAGTTCGGATGTTAAACGTTGATTATTAGTTCTAAAAACATACAAACATTTGATGTATTCAATTTATAATTTTGAGGTAAAACAAACAAGATGGTTTACACTAGGAGAAGGGAGAGACATGTATAATTTGTTGTAGCTCTGGTATAAGGAGTAAAAGATGATAGGAAGAAAGAGGTAAGTGCTAAGATAAATTGAGAAACCTCAAGGTTTTCCTTATGAATGGAATGGATCCTGTCATCCTACCTCATAAGCAGGTAGGTACCCAGGTTGAGGTGGGAAGGTACCTACCTATTAATGTTTAAAATAAGGCAGACTTTAAGAAACTTGAGGTCTACATTCCCTCAGAATTTCAAGAAGTGTTTTACAGAAATATTTTCCACTAACCGGTGACAGAGCGGGGACATTGATGCTGAAGTCGAAGACGATTTATGTATTTATTTATTTTTTTAGCTTATTAAAGATTTTTTTTTAATGAACAATATTTGCTTCCATCAAGTTTTATTAACTATCATCATGGACTTCAAAATAAATAAAATACTCTGTTTCATAAAATGACGGTTCTTAAAGCGGCCCTGTCGCCTTAAGTCTCATTACTGGGCCCGTGTCAATATTTGAGTCTTGTCTTTCTAATAAGTCGTTTATAAATATCAAGAAGGCTCTCTGTGATAAGCGAATATGCACTATTATTTAAGTTGGATATATATATTTGGATATAGTCCTCTTCTTCTTTCTTCCGTCTTTTACAACATTTCTAAAAAAGAATTAGGAGGTAGTTTACATTACTCTCCTTACACGTGTAGTTCCTGAGTGTATTGGATGACAGTTCTGCATCCAAGACTAATGAAACACAGAAAGGTCACACGCAGCTCACGAAACAAATAATTAAAAAGAGCAGATAAAAGGATATACGAGGTGTGATCAAAAAGTTCCAGGACTGAATTTTTATACATTAATTCATACAACATACAGGTTATTCAAATTTGTCTCCTTCGAAGTACTCCCCTTGGGAAGCTACACACTTTTCCCACCGGTGTTTCCACTGATCAAAGGCCCCAGAAAACTCTTCTTTTGTAAAGGTGTTTAGCAGCTCCGTTGTTTTTTCTTTAATTTCGTCAACTGTTTGAAATCTTCGTCCTTTTAGGTGTCTCTTAAGCTTCGGGAAAACAAAAAAGTCGGCTGGAGCCAGGTCAGGTGAGTAGGAGGGGGGGGGCTGAGGAATGACAATCATTGCGTTTTTTACACAAAAGTTACGGATAACTAATGCAGAGTGAACAGGAGCATTGTCATGGTGAAGAACCCAATCACCACTTTGCCACAGCTCAGGTCTCTTTCTTCTCACAGCATTACGCAATTTTCTGAGGGTTTCAAGATAAACAAAACGATTAATTGTTTGACCTTGTGGAAGGAATTCATAGTAGACAACACCTTTACAGTCAAAGAAAACCGTAAGCATGACCTTCACATTTGATTTGACTTGGCGTGCTTTCTTGAGTCTTGGAGAACCTTTTGATGTCCATTGTGATGATTGGGCTTTTGTTTCAAGAAGCTTTCGTCGTCATTTGCCTTTTGAAGAAGTTCCTTAGAAACATGAGTTCGGTGTTGTTTTTGGTCTTCAGTCAACAGTTTTGGCACAAACTTTGCTGCAACACGACGCATTTGAAGTTTTTCAGTCAAAATTTCCTGACATGACCCAAATGAAATGTTACACTCTTCTGCCATTTCACGGATTGTTAGTCGACGGTCTGATCGTAAGAGAGCGTTCACTTTAGCAACATTGTCATCATTGATTGACGTTGAAGGGCGTCCGGAACGAGCATCGTCGTCTGTGGATGTTCGGCCATCTTTAAACCTCTTGAACCACTGATGGCAGCATGATCGGCTTAGACATTCTTCACCAAAAGCCTCTTGTAGCATCAAAAAGGTTTCAGAAAACGTTTTGTTCAGTTTCACACAAACACGTTGCTCTTCTTTCTCATTCATTTTCATAAAATAGCTAAACTCTATAAAACTAACCTCAAAAAAACTGTGCTAATGTTACTTTCAGTGATGTTATGATTTATCTGCAAACACAGCTGTTGAGTCAGGCAATACAATGCTGCCAACCGCATCGCTGTGAGACATTGCATTCCCATAGTATATAAAAAGTCCTGGAACTTTTTGATCACACCTCGTACGTAGAACCTCGATAATCCGAGCTAGTTGGGACCGGGGGTGGTTCGGACTATCAAATCGTTCGGATTACCAAACAAAGTGCTTTCCAGGCATAGTGTGTAGCATACAAAAAATGAACACTGACATACTAGTTCCCATAAAATAAGAAGCACCTTGTATTGCTAAACGTAAATAGTTTGTTTTATGAAAGACTACTGTGCTACAGTAAGGTATTTACCAAACTTACATTTAAATAGTCGAATATTTCAAAAAAGTGCCCTTTTAAGGACAACAATGGCGGAAGTTATACTTCGAATAATTTAAAAACCGTTAAAACAGCATCCTTAAGGAGGAAAAAGCTAATTCTAATTGCGGATGGAGAGAGTGGCCAAGGATGTCCTTCGGCCTCCAAAAATCGGATGATCCCGGCAGATCTGTAAAGACACTGAAACGACGTTCGGATTGTCGACCGTTCGTATTAAAAAGGTTTTGGATTATCGAGGTTCTTCTGGCTATAGATATATATGTATGTATGTATGTATGTTTAATAAGTTCAGCCAATATAGTAACAACTATATTATGGAGACGTTTCGAGACTATATCGTCTGCTTGTTGGTAAAAATCATTAAGTAAAAAAATCAATTTTTATCCGTTTCAATATTGAAATAGGATTATGCTTATTAAAATTGTCTCAGATAGTTATATTGTGATTTTTATCATTCTATAATGTCCAATATACAATATATATGTCTAATATACAACAGCAAAACCGACAATAATGGCACTACGGCCCATGCAGAACCTTGGGATAACATCAACAAACAATGACTTTTTGTCGAATTTGGAGAAAATTTCGCTTGGTGACTTTAACCTCCTAGCAGACCATATTGTTCTCATAATGATGCCCTACAGTGAACAAAATATGTTACAATAAAATTATATAAGTTTACAGGTAATTTTAAGAATACAGTTAGCAACAATAGAAGTATATAAAATACATAAGTTAAAATATTTATCTAATATTTATATAATTCTAAAATATGGAGGAGTATAAATCTACTTATAATGTTACGAGTCGATATTGCTATTGGTTACTACAAGAATGTGTAGTGATTTAAAAAAAAAGTGAGGGTATAAGTTAACGTGCTTTTTTCCAGACATCATGTTATTCCTTGGTTTTAGGTAGAAGGAAATATCGTTTGATGTGTAATCGTTCAAATGGATAAATAGTTCTTACTATGATGTATTTTGTATGTATTAATGTATAATATTAATCTGAATGTATTAAATTGGAATAACATTTGTTGAGATTTAGGACGTCTGATTTTTTGTTAAGTTCCCCTTTTTGTATGGTTATCATCTCTTTAATATTTCGTTTAAAATTATGTTATTTTTGGTATGTAATTTTAGGAGAATCAAATTTAAATGCATGTGTTGAGCTGACCTATAGCATTTTGTAATATTTTAAAATAAATTTTATTAATTTTGAATAAAGATTTCTAGAATATATGTTACTTAAAAATCCCAAAGACTGGATATTAAAATATGTTAGGCGTGCCCTATCTCAGGGGGACACGGCTGCTTACAATGCAGGCCTTCGGTCTCTGAAAAAGATTTCGACCTTCACAAATTAGGTTGTTCTTTGCTAAGGTTGCTCTCCTTCCAATGTTTTCCCTTCACTCCCCATCCCATTACTTATTCATCGACCCCATCCACCATTTTTATCGGATAATCCTAAAAAAACAAAACAATTTTGATGTTTTAAGAATCATTAAATAAACTGTTCTTATAAAAAATATCATAAGTACAGAAAAAATAATAATTGAAGTGGTAGTTTCTATATAAGTTTTTATTTCTATGTTGTCGATACAAGTTGAAACTGGCATGAATTATCAGCAGGGTCTAGGATTTTGTTATAATTAAGATAATAAAAATAGTATTGTTGGTTGAAGGGAATATATTTTATGAAGAAGATGTTCTGTGATGCAGCCAAGACTGATTAAATGCATGTTCGCGTGTAAATAATTTCAAGGAGTGGTGACGTTTAGAACCTCTTCAGGGTCAAACTAAAAACAGCATAAACTAGATGTAACCAACTGATAACAACAATGAACAAATAAACTAAAATAAATTATTTATTTATTTTTTAGTCACTAGAGTTCAGGTTTACAAAGTAAAACGATAATCGCCCGTTTTAATTGTGAGATATAAAGGCTGGTTATTTGTTTGCAGCATTCAAAAAAAGTTTGCAATGATTGTATTTCATCTTCGAAGTAATTTTGTGGTTTTCATGTAACTAGTTTTTAAGTATAATTTTATATACCTTGTCGTTTGTTTGTTTGTTTTTTAAAATTCGTTTGGGTCTTTTGTGGACCAAGCTATTTTAACTGTTTTTGGTATTTTTACCACACTTCAGTATTTCTGCATTCTCATTCGGTGAGCTTCAGTTCATTCTTCAGTCCATATCCTGCCTGTTTTCATTTTGGGTTTTGGTTGAAAACTGTGCTTTCTCGAGTATCTTCTTGAAAGGATCACGTCCTATGATGCTTTGTGTGAGATACCAAGTTCTTGTAAGTCTTTTTCCACTTCTGTAAACCAGCTCCCTTTGGTTTTGTATTCGTCAAAACACGGGCATATGCGATTGGACAATCTTTCAGTTTTCATTCGTCTCAGGACCTTTAGAAGGAAATTCTCCTTTTGTGCATCACGTAACTGAAGTGATGCGCAAAAGGAGAATTCTTCTCGATATGGAGATTCATTTCCTCATTGTGTCGCCTCCTGTACTCCCCTTCATCTTTCACCGGGCTCAAGATCTTTATTAAGATCTTCCTCTCCTTTTTTTCCAGTTGTTCTGCCAATCCTTTTCTATTCATCGCCATGCATTATTGTGTATATAGTACTGTCCGGTCGAACGACACTACAGGAGAGCCTAAGTTTGGCCTTAAAGGATACTGATCGCTTATTATAGGTGTCTTCGGTCAGATGGTAATCCATTCCCAATTTGTTGATTCGTGACACGAAAGGTTATATAACTAAGCTTATCGTTTACATAATGTAAAAAAAAAAAAAAAAATCTGTGCTTCTTAAGGAGTTGTGAAAAAAAAAATTATTATTATTAATTCGTCGTAAGCCTACGACCTCCTGTCCTACAGTATCCTTTAATGATATTCCTGCAATCCCTGTTGAACAGATCCGATACCTAGGACTCCACTTGGACAAACGTCTTACTTGGAACCCACATACAAGACTAAATCGACAAGAAACAGTTTGTCGTTACAGACTACTTCAACATTTACTGGACAAACGTTCAAAGCTCCCAATTAAGTACAAAAGACTCATTTACATGACTGTGATTAGACCAATATGGACTTACGGAGTTGAGCTTTGGGGCTCCACGAAACCATCCAATTCATCCCGTATCCAATTATTACAATCCAAAATCCTTCAAAACCATTCAAATCCACTAGTATCTCAACTTGCTTCTTATTCTATTCCTGACAACCCTCTGAGGCGTCTGAAAAGAAGATAGCCTCGGGACCTTCTCAAGTAGAACTTATATTCAAGTGCTACCAATGGGTAGTTGCTTCACAAGCAATTGTCATTTTATTATTTTTTGTCATTATTAAATTTACTGGATGTATGTTTTTATGTACAGTTGTAAATTTCAATAAATAGACATATAGATATAAATTATTATCAGAAATCTGAAGTAATTTATCAACATAATGGCTGAACAGAAGAGGCTGATTAAGGTGTTGGAAATCTAATCCAACCGTATTTTAGAAATGTAACTGTGATTATCAAGTCCCAGCTAAATACAAAAAAAAATAACACAAAGAAACCTCGAGAAATTAATTTTGAAGTTTAAAAGCAAAGAGCAGGCAGGTGCATGTGGTAATTAATAGGTGTTGTTGTTAAAGGGCTAAGATTGATGATGGGATTGAAATGGGAGCGTAGTGGAAGGTGGGACCTGTGTGAGGTGGGAGGTGGGACCTGGTGGGGTGGGACCCGAGCCTAATTGGTCCCACCTCGCCGTGGCTATTGCTACCGTGCTGGATAGTTGTTAGCATTGCTACCATTAATTTTTCAAATCCAATATCCTACCGTCCTCAATTGAAACGGATTTCTAATTTTTTTTTTTCGAAAATGGAAATCATGTAATCCTGTAATATCTGCAGGGTTTCCTGTCAACTGATTTTTTTTTTCTTTTTTAATGTGAAATACACGTTTATTTTATGATTTCAGGAACTAAGAAATTGTGAGCTATTAGTGATTTATTTTCTTCATACGCACAATGAGATCTGAATGATCCATATATTTTCATTTTCCTTACATTTTTTGTTCCATTCCTCCCGGTTACTTTTTTCTTTTGATCACATTTATGTATAGTAATCACGATTTTAAAATGTCATTATTCAATTATTAAACTATTATAATATCCAGAAATTAATAAAACCTCATAATATTACTTCGAGAATATTCCTTCTCTTATATTGACATTATATGTGTACATTCACAGAGATAAGACTTTAGAATTGTTCTTCAATCTCGTTTCGCCTCTTCGCTACGGACCATCCCTTTTTCAGGTCAAGCATAGCTATTTAAAAACACTTAAATTCACTGTTATTTTCTTTTTTATTGGTCTAATATTGAATTAATAAAAAAAAAAAATTAAAAAAAAACTATTTTCGTTTATAACAATTTTGTTTTTTTTAAGTTCATTTAATGTTTTTTAATGATGAGATCTCTCTAAACAATATACCAAGTTATGGCGTACTGTTGTACCCTGTGCCTTGAAAAGGGTTAACTCTATTCGTTCTGTGTGTGCCTGTTAAGATATCATTAAGAAGTGAACAGATTCGATTACTTTGAAAATTAGAAACTAACAACCTTTAAAGCAAAATTTTTAACATCTGCGTTGCAAAAAATTGGTTGAAAAGTTGTGCTTCTAAATACGGCCTTAGAATATCTGTTTTGCCGCAAATACTATTTTTATATTATAGGTATATAACGATGAAAACGCCCTGCTGAAAAGTGCACAATATTTACTTACCTGGTTCTTCACGGTGTTCAGGGCCTTATTGCCCTGTAAGGAATGTTGATATTTAGAGACTCAAGAGGCTTTTTCTTCGTTATTTTCCAATTTTATTAACCATGTAATTATTTTAGGTTAAACCGCCTCAGTATATTTGAAACTGTTCATATATAGCACATTTGAGTCTGCAAACAAAAACAAAAAAATACAAATAACCTCATGAAATGAAAAGCTTACGAACTTGAAATTTTTAGAAATTGTTATTTTTTAAAATATTTATGTTATTTATTCAATTAGTAAAATATAAAATTTTCAATTGAAGTTACGATTTTAATTATTGATTTATGAGAAACTAGTAATTGTATTCAAATTATTTAAACTTTTAGATTTTACGAAATATTTTTTTACAAAATTACCAAACTTTTCATAAAGCCTAGAACAATCTAGCAAACCTTATCTTTTTATTCGGTTGACACGATTGAAGATCTGTGGCGTTCTTGGAGACATTTCTTAAAATTATAATCAAAGGTTATTTCCCCTGTTTTATGTTTCTAAAAACAATGGTTGCTATATTGCAGTGGAAGACCGCTAGCTACCCGGGGGTTGAAAACCATTCCTTTTAGGACGAATCCAAGGAACCTAGTTCCTATCGGAGTAGATCTTCGAGTTATGGCTGTTGAGGGTCGGGTTTAGGACTTATATCTCTTTCTCCGAACGGACTGTTTTCATGAACCCAACTCCTGGCCGGCTATTTTAAAACTCTGCAAAATAACATGCTGATTACAATCCTGCTACGATACTCGGAATAGTATCATTTATTCAAAGATCGGTGTCTGTTGCCTCCGGTATTCATACGGTCATCAATTACTTTCATGTGGAGAGCAGCTTCAGGGTAGCTGACTTGAATTCTGGACAATATCTTATTGTCGGCCTTCTAACTTACCTGTTCGTTTTGTTTTTTTTTAAACGTACTTAAAAGCCGGTAATGCTTGTTATTTCTCGGTTGCAAAATTACTTAGTTCGCGCTTACTCTCCAAAAATTTAAAAATTAGGATATACAAAACTATTATACCACGAACAGTTCTCTACGGATGTGAAACATGGCTGCTGACGTTAAGGGAGGAACAACGCCTTAAATTTTTCGAAAATAAAGTACTGCGTAGAATATTTGGCCCAAAAAAGGATGAAGAAACAGGAGAATTTAGAAGGCTTCACAATGCGGAACTGCGCGAATTATATCCGGTAAATATAGTTGAAGTAATAGCTTGTGCGGCGGTTAAAATGGGCATGTAAAGTCGTTGGGTTTAATAATGATCGAATTCCGAAAAAAGTAATCAGTTATGAGCCGTCGGGTAAACTAGTGAGGGGTAGACCGAGACGAAGATTGCGTCAGGGCCGACCTGGGGAGGAGTGGGTTGGAGGGAAGTGTGTGGTCGACGGTTGGTGGTGTCGGCATCGAACCTTCGGGTTCGCTAAGCCTTAATTAAATTAAAAAATTGTAAACGTACATTTTAAAGCGATTCTTTTTTTCTTTTTAGGCCTAGATTTTGAAATAGCACGAAAAACAAAAAACAGTCGCTTAAAATAACAACTTTTTTTTTTTGTTTTGCTAAATCTTTAAAACTGAAACGTAAAATTGAAGGAATTACAAATAAATCTAGCCTAGAGGTCATATTGAAACAAATATACACTTATGTGTGTATAATATAATTTGTATTATATAATATAATACAATTTGTGTAAATTATAATGTGTAGGTATAATATACCTACCAAAAATAATTCTTTCTCACTCTGAATATAACATTTAGGCTCTTCTATTTTATATAATAAGTATTGTATCAAAATAACCAATTTATTATTTCATGCGTAGAATGTTGTCTTATTTTCCTGTTTATATATTTAATTATTATCTCTGTATACATTATCATTTTTATATTATTATTTCTTCTTTATTTTATATTTTTTTCCATTTTATTTATTCATTATGTCTTTGACCAGATGCTACTAATTTTATTTCTTTCTGTACTAAGTTTTTATTCTTAAGGGACTTGGTCCCAGAATAAAATTATTTTTCTATAATATTTTATAGATCTTTTTATTTTATTTATAGATCTTTAGAACTGTATAAAATACCGAGTAAATGTTTGGAAAAATGATTACCATAACATGTCAATAACTTCTGAAGGTCAACTACCCATTAGCAGCACAAATATATTAGAAGATCCTTAGGCCATCTTCTTTTCGGAGGTTTATCGAGAGTGGGAACTTGACTTATGGATTCGTGTAGCTACGGATCTTTTCAAGGACGGATATATATATCTGGTTTGGGCCGATTCGACTACTGAGACAGTTAGATCATTGTGGACAAGTTTATTTGTGACATAATGAGGGGTCGCGAGGATTTCACTAAGCATTTTGGATTGTACGGATTGGATACAAGAAGGTTTAAATCGTGGAACTGCTCAAAAATTGAAGTGGATCACTCGTCAATAGTTAAGTAACACTCTTTTTTAACCATACTTCTGTGTTTTTTTATTTTTTATTTATTAACCATATTTTTTTTAAATTGAATTAACAATAAACAAAGTTGAGGCAAAATATGGGTTTCAAACGTTACCTTTTTTTTATTTAAACCAAAATATAGCTCCTATATTAGATTTAATATCCAATTTTTAGTTCATTTTCAACTAAACCATCTCGTTTTCAATCCTTACAATCCAAAATCCTTCGAAAAATCCTCAACGCTCCTTACTTTGTCACCAATAAACTTATCCATGAAGATCTTAATGCTCCATATCTTGCTGATATGGCCCATACCAGATACCTATCCTTTCATAGTAAGCTCCATAACCACTCAAATCCGTTAGTTTCTCAACTTGCTTCCCACTCCATTCCTGATAATCCTCCGAGGCGTCTGAAACGAAGATGGCCTAGAAGAGACCTTCTAGTGTAGAGTTTTTAATAAAGTGCTACTGATGACTAGTCCTTTTCAAATTTTGACTTGTTATTGTGATCGTTGTCAATACATTTACTTGATGTATATATTCTGTACAGTTGTAAATTTCAATAAATTGATATAATAAAATATCTTAAATATATAATTATAACAATGTAAACATCTAAGTCGGCCACTTAGAGAAGTTATTATTTATTTAGACGAAACAACAACCAGACTCTTAGCTCGTTGCCAGAAAATATCTACATGCCTCAAGTGCCAATAATAAATAAAACTTTACTGTCCTCTACAATACCTTTATTTTCTGAATAATAAATTTATTTTACATATCCTCAACATAAATAATCTTCTTCCCCTTCGAAGAAGATTGAATAGAAGATGGAACTATCACCAAGGGAAATCAGAGCAGTTCTATAAAGGAGGAGGGGAGAGGGGAGGAGGTTAACATCAACCTTCCTCTGAAATATTAAATAAATAAATTCAACAAGACAGGTAGCTTATAGAGAGGAAGAGAGAGAGAAAGAGAAAGAGTGTGAGAAGTAGAGAGAGAGAGAGAGAGTGGGAGAGAGAGAACTCCTATACAGCTACAGCCAATAACCATTCTGAAATATCCGAACCAATATATTTTCTAATTCAGTGCTCTCTCATCTTTTATCTGCAAGTAATATCTCTACCTACGTTGGAGCACAATACATCCGCTTTCATACAAAGCAATCTTCTTTGTTCAACAATAATCTAACACTTCTTACTTTTACCCCCTTAGTACCCTGTTTTTCTGATACCAATCTTTAAAAATAAAAAATATAAATAAAGAGGGTAAAAAAATTCAAATATTTAGGAGAAATAATTCAAGAAAATGGCTTAGAAAAATCTGCAATAGAGGAAAGGTTGCATAAAACGGAGAGAGCATATGGAATTACCAAAGATCTTTACAATAAAAAATGCCTATCCAAAAATGTAAAAATAAGGCATTACAACACAGTAGTGAAGCCGGAATGGCTTTACGGAAGTGAATGTCTGGCATTAAACTATAATTTGAAAAAAAATAGAAATACTAGAAAGGCGAATCATGAGTGAAATATTATGCCCACAAAACACAGTAGAAGGTTGGAAATTACGAAGTAACGCTGAAATATGTCGAAATGCAGAAAGTATATCAGATGTAATGAGAAAAAGAATATTGATCTTTTTTGGTCACTTATATCGAATCCCTGATAGTAGATTGACAAGTAAGATTTTTAGACATCTGTGGGGTAAGAAATTAACAAAAAGCTGGGTCAATGAAGTAAAAAGGGATTTAGAAAAAAATAATAGAGAAGACTTTCGGCAAAAAGTATTGAAAATGGAGGGATTTCAAGGCAGGAAACTGAAAAGGACTGGTGCAAAATGGTCTGAGGACAGAAAGAGGAAACATGGTGAACAGATGAAAGCAAACTGCAAGGAAAGAAAAGAACAAGGGGGGAAGAATTGAAATTGGCACGTCGTCCTCTGCTGGCCCATTTGAAAAAAAAAAAACAAAAAAAAAAAATATGTTAATAACACTTATTCAGTTAGTATTAAGTTCTGCCTCAAATGTAGGCAATAAGTAATATATATAGTTTTATGGTTTCATTTATACAATAATAAATCAATGAAAAAGAAGTAAGGGAAAAAATGGGATGAGGGTCTCAGCGCGCTCTCTGCTGAAGGTCGCGGGTTCAAACCTCACCTGGGTGGGTAAAAATGTTTTTGATAGCGGACTTTCGAAATGAATCTTGTCTTTTCCAAACCAGCTAGAATAGGTCGGTAACCGGTAGGATAACCCGTTCTCCCTGCCCTACTTGGACTACATAAGCCCAATAAATTTGGGTAGAGAAGTTGGCCATTGCCAGAACTCCAGTAATACATATTCCGTCAGTGCGATTGAGAATTCCGTTATGCGAATTTTTTCGTTATATGTTTTTGATTTTAGCCCAAAACATCATTACATGTGTACATCAAAAAAGATTTTGTATTTAATGTCATAGAAGTTTCTAAAATGCACATAGCGGGATTGGCAATCTCACCAATTTGTCAAGGGGCCATTACCGTTATAAGGATGTGTGGAACTGAATAATGATTCATCCAGAGGATTACGGTGGTTGGAAAGTTGTTGATAGACTCCTGAATATTTAAGAGGTATCAGGTCAAGTACAAAATGTATATTAAGATCTTTATGTGAGGTTTTGTTGGATGCATTGTAAGGGGTGTTGTTAATGGTTCTCTGGAATTAGATTGGAAGGATTGGATACGTTTGATGTTCGGTTATTATGCTTTATCCTTGTGCTTAAATGATAATCAAGACAGCCTCTTCTTTCTCCTTAACATTTTAGGAAGAAATATATTGTTTATCACAACATTGTGATTAATTGTGTTTGATATAATAATTAATGTTGGGGCTCAGACAACTGAGTTGCATGAATCTCACATTTATATTTTATAGGATATCACATTAATTGACAGGTGTGAATAAAGATCAAAAGTTAAAATAAAATTGATAGCAGTATCGAGAATTTAAAATAATTAGTACTTTTTAATTAATTATACTTCATTAAACAATAATATTTAATATAATTCTTAGATACACTTTTGTTTCAGCTTAAACTTCTCAGATGACCATTGATCACTCAATGAAGTAACATGTTTCGGGACAACTATTCCATCATCAGACATTTCTTCTCTGCTGCCTCACATTATGATGAAGGAAGGAAAATAGGAAGATGATAAATGGTCGTTTGAGGAGTTTAAGCGGCAAAAATAAAAATGTATCTGAGAATAATAATTAAGTAATTAAATATTACTTTAATGGAGACTTTAAATATATAAAGAGCAAGGCAACATGAGGAGTCAGCCTTTTATAAGTTTTTACAATTTATTGTGATGAGTCTTTGTATTTTGATTATATAAATTTAAAATAAATAACCACAGGATGGAAACTGAATTATTAAGATATAGAACCAAAAAGAGCCCATTTACAAAGAGAGATTGACAGATAAAACTTGATAGAAATAATCTCGAGGTAAAAATTGCCTGAAGTTGAAACTGAAAGAAAAACAAATTTCATCTTACCTCAAAAGGACCCTCGACTTCCGTTGTTGGCAAACTTTTAAGTTATGAACGACTTAGCTGGAAACAATGGTATACCAACAAAGTTAGAAGTGAGAGAAGGAGGGGGTGGTTAGGGCTTCAAGTATTATTTGTTACAGAACAACTCCTTCATAAAAAGATCAAAAAGTTCAGCTTGACCCTCAAACATAATTTCTTCCAATTTATTAAGTGTAATACCATTTTTGTTTCTTTATAGTTGAATAAATTCATTATTTTATAAATTAATCCGAGCTGTTGAATAATAAAAAGAATGAGGATACGGGGACTACGTGCAAAGGATTCATTATTTTTTTCAATTAATTAACTTAGGCAACAATTTGCCTTAAGAGGATTCATAATGCTTTTCTTTAAGAAAGATTAACTGGCTCTGCGCTCCCGATAGTCCCTTCCATAATCTTATTATTGTTATTTCATTTTAATATTATTACATTATTATTATTTCTTAGAGTTAGTTTATTGCCAGATAAATTTAAAAAAAAAATTAACTATGAGGAATGATAAAGGCCGTTTAAAGTTTTTCTTTGTCTTATTTTCAGTTATTGTTTATAAAAAATGGGGTTTTCATCATCTTTTGACGAGGAGATCATTGATTTTCTGCTGAGTGTGGAACGACCACGACTTCTGAGAACTCGCACTGACTGGTTTTCATTATTATCAGACGGAACATATGAATAAAAATATAGAATGTCTAAAGATACAGTCATGGTTTTGGTAAATGAGTTTGGGGATCCCTTACAACCGAAGTCGCCCTTTCACTCCGATGGAGCAAATCTTACTCAGCCTAAGATTTTATGCTACTGGCTCTTTACAAATTATATTTGGTGATTGTGGAGTCCACAAAAGCACGGCTAGTCGTTTTGTAGCAAGATTGCGAGATTGAGACATCAAGTTGTTAAAATTCCAACAACCATAGAGTTAGAAACAACCATAGAACCACCAAAGCTGGATTTTTTGCATGTCTGCATTTCCTGGAGTTTTAGGTTTTCTTGACGGGTCACATATTCGCATATAATCTCCAAGCCAAAATATAGGAGAAATTTATAGAAATAGAAAACTTTTTCTATTTATATAAATTTCTCCTTTCGTTTTTTTTTGGGCTGGATAGCAGTAGCGGCCATGTTCCTTACTTACGATAAGGACATAGTCTAGCAACCGGGTATAAATGTTACTGTTAATCCCAGATAATATCTAATTAGTTAACCAGCTAAGGTAGAGGGGAGAGGGCTCATATGGGCAATAATTGAAGGCGGGCCGTTGGCCTTTGTAGAGGCAGGCCAAGACAAGGCCCCTCAAGACGGGCAGATCCTTGTCAAGTCAGTAATAGTTCTCTGTCAGTTTGGGACCAGCCAGGACCTGCCAGGACTTGAAGCAGGATTATGCTAATTCTATTCTCTAATGAAATCGCTAAGGGGGGAGGGGCAGTTAGCAGTCTAATTGGCTGCTAGGAATATTACAAATGGCAGCTAGCTATATATATGTATATATATATGTGTGTGTGTGTGTGTGTGTCTTTAATTAGATTCTTGAAGTTCAGTTAATAAATAAAAACAACTATTTTGGTGACCTTTCGAGACTATATTTTTCTCATAACACAGTGAAAAAATACATATAATAACTACATATAATTGCAAAGTATGCAGGAGTATGAAACTAGTTACAATGTTACTGGCGGATATGATATTGGTATCTACTACTGAATTATAAAAATTAAGTATACAACTGAATTTTTGTAAAAAAAAAAAAGGTAAGGGTTGAGAGGTTTGGTATTTCTAAAACTGGTGGTATTCCCGGATACAAGTAGATTTTCGTATTCTTATTTAATATATATACTGGATAAATGATTACTATGATGTATATTATTTTTTATGTATAATATTGGTCTGAATGTATTAAATTGGAACAACACGTGTTATTACTCACTAGCTGGTGTTCCTCAAGGAAGTATCCTATGTCATATCCCCTACACGGTTTATACAGCTGACATCCCTACACATTCTATTACTTTTCTCACAACGTATGCAAATAGCACATGTGTGTTATTAATAAATCAAGATCCCTTCTTAGCATCCCAAACACTCCAATCTCATATTATAAACCTTCAAGAATGGTGTCGAAATTGGAGAATTAAAATAAATCCAAACAAATCCCACCAAATAACCTTTACCCTTCGCCGTAAACCTACGACTTCTTGCCCTACAGTATCCTTTAATAACATTACTGATCCCTGTTGAACAGATCCGCTACTTAGGACTCCAACTGGACATACGTTTAACTTGGAATCTACATACAAAACTAAAACGACAAAAAACTGCCCGTCATTACAGGCTACTACAACATTAAAAACTTTTAAACTACAGAAGACCGTTATTAGACATATGTAATTGAGCTTTGGGGCTCCAATAAACCATCTAACTCATCTCGTATCCAATCCTTAAAATCCAAAATCCTTCGAAAAATCCTTGATTCTCCTTATTTTGTAACCAATTGACCTCTAAGTTCCATATGTTGCTGTTTTTTAGCCCAAACCAGATACCTATCCTTTCATAGTAAACTCAGTAACCATTCAAATCCACTAGTCTCTCAACTAGTCCTATTCTATTCCTGACAACCCTCCGAGGTGTCTGAAAAGAAGATGGCCTCGGGACCTTCTCAAGTAGAACTTTTGTTGAAGTGCTACCAGCGGGTAGTTCCTTCATAAGCAAGTGCCATTTTATTATTTTATGTTATTATCACATTTACTGGATGTATTTTTTTTTTTGTATGTACAGTTGTAAATTTTAATAAATAGATAATTAATAAATAGATAACCATTTATGTTATATATGTTGTTGCAGCTTGCGGGCAGGTGGAGTCCGGGGTGCAGGGTATGTTCGGCCCCTGGGAGGCCGGGCTGGGGGCCCACGTGCAGAGCTTGTGCGAGGCGCTCGACTTGCCTCACATCGAGGCACGGCTCGACCTGGACCCGGGCTTCAGGGAGCTCTCCATCAACCTCCACCCGCCTCAGGGCTACCTCAACGACGCTGTCAAGGACCTCATCTCCTTCCTCAACTGGACCAGGGTCGCCATCGTCTACGAGGAGGACTATGGTAAGTCTTCAAGAACTTACTACCTTAGAGTATATTTGGAACATGTTTGAAAATAATAAAAAATGAGAGGTTAAACATTATTTACATTATAAAATTAATTTAACAGTTATTTTGTCTTTATTTTGTCAAGAAAAATAAATACATAAAATGATGAAACATAAATGAAAATTAGGTAAATTTAGATTGAAGACGATCTACATAGGAAATAAAGGTCGTTACAAAAGTCCTTGTTGAAACTTATAGCATTGCTTCAGATTAAATAATTTTAAATAATATTGAATACAACTCCATCGTTTTCAACTAGTTTTGCCCATATATCTCCCAGTAATTTACTGTGTGTTTTAAAATAATTCTATTTGCTGCCTCTACCACTGGTGTTTCCTGTAAACAAGTAAACAACTCTTTATGTTAGGTCGTGGTTTTATTTGTCCCCGTGGTTAGTGTTAGTGGCATTAAAATAAAACGTGTTGTAGTGCCATTGGATGAATCACTGAAAGCCATAAATGGGATTGCAAATAGTAAGATGCTAAAAAAGATATTTCTAGGAGTTAGGTGTAGGAGGTAACACTGGTAGTTGCTGGGTAAGATGTGGAAAAAAGATTGAAAATAATTCTCTTCATTTAGTCTCCAAGTTGTTTTAACAATGAGATAAATATTGAGAAGGCGGAAGATATTCTGGATGAAGCATTATTTATTTCTTAGCAAGAGCGCGAGGATTTCCAGTAAGGGGGTCCATATTACCGCAGAAAGCAGTAGATTTTTATGATAAATTGGATTGCATTCTTAATTTTGAGAAAACAACAAAGGATGGTTTAACAATTTAAAATCACATTTTTCTTACCCTTTATTAATTCATTTCCAATTCAGCCTGGTTAGCCTTACATGGATGTTTTAACAATATTAATAATGATTTAACAATAGTAGAAGGAAGGGTATAGTCTCCTGCAAGGAGCGTCCATAACAGATAAGTTATCTTAACATTTTGGAATAATTTGTAGAAAAAATACAATATATAATGTATTATATACATGTATGTATGTATGCATGCATGTATTATATATATGTATTACATTATATACAATATAATGTAGAAAAAATGCAAAGAAGTAACAATAAAAAAAAATATAATAATAAATAAATAGGAAAAAGCAAATAATAGTAATATACTAACAAAATCCATACCATCTTAGCGTATAAATCCAGATCAAGGCTTATATTTAACTGATATTGATTTACAATGACTGCACATCCAAATTATCTTCATCAGTTCTACAGTCAAAACAAACCACATCAATAAACTCTTTTAATTTACTTATCTGTTATTATTATAATCATAATAAGTATTATTTTGTTATTAAATAGATTGTTATAGAGTATTATTTAAAATGTACTACATTTTTTTTTAATGCACTTCCTTTACTTTTTTTTCGATGAACCAATGATTCAATTACCAGAACCTATTTCGGACCAGACCAAGTCGGTTAATCGAGTCCCTAGTGTAATACTAAGTGTTCATTTAGCCATTTATACCAAATGGAAATTGCTAATTCCCCTTACTGTCCTAGGTTAACTTCCAGGAAATCAATGGTGGTTATATCACTTAGAGTGGGGACGATGGCTCTATAGAATGTTACTACTTGTTCAATTATATTCGAGGTCTGTTAGTAATTCTCGAGTTCGCCGGCCCAACCATCAATGTCTTCAGCTAAAGGCGCCACGGTTACCCCCCTTAGATCTTTTGGTGTGTTGTACAGAAGGATTATCAAAAACTATACTAATATCTGAAAGTTTATGAGTTTGTTATTATGTGTCATATTTTCATGGTATCCTGGGACTTAAACTAAATTATTGTCATCAGTCTGATTTGGTTTGAAGTACTACACTCAGTTATTCTCGTTGAGCTGAGAAAATATATTACCCTCAGGTCATAATGATTTTAGTTTTAGATATCTTAATAAAAGTCATCCTTTTATATTCTCACTTAAATATAACTTTTTGTATTAGTTATTTTAAATTTGAACTGTCTAGTCGATTCTGCTATGTCGTTTTACACTGAAGACTTGAACTGTTTTATAAGTAAATTTATTCAAAATCATTCAATCCATTTCTTATTAGTTTAATATCTTTTCTTTTTTTTTGAGAAAGTATTGCAATATGTCTTATATACTTACAATAAGTAACATAAATACAGCCTTGCCCAAAAGTATTAGGCATCTACATAAAAGTATTAGGGAATAAATATAACATCAACTATTTAAAACTTTTTTTTTTTAATCATAAAAAACACGATTTAATACTTCGTCATCAAACCATTTGCTTTTATTACCCCAATTATTCTTTTTAGCATTGAATTAACAAGTTGTGTACAATCTTCTTTAACTATTTTTTCCCACTCTTTTTTAATAATGTAAACAAATTGTCTTTGTTTGTAGGGTTACGTTTACCAACTCTCATTTTTAATTTAGCCCACAGGTGTTCAATTGGATTGAGGTCTGGGGACTGAGAAGGTCAGTCAAGAACATTGATATTTGTTTTTTTCGAACCATTCTCTACAAGCCCCATACAACCCCAAAACATTATGTTTCCTCCACCATGTTTTACACTAGAGACAACACAATCTGGGTGATAGGCTTTGCCTTCCCTCCTTCGTACAAAAACTGCTCTAGGAGTTCCAGAAATCTGCACAAAATTAGATATTTTAATGAATTCATAAAAATAATTATATTCTTGCAGCTGAAACTTATTTTAGGGATTTTTTAATATTTTTAATTTCAATTTACAATTATTTCATTACATCAAAGTTGTTTACATCTGATCAAATTACCTTTGCCCAATCTTCAGCAGTCCACTTTTGGTGAAGCTTTTCCCAGGCAAGCCTCTTCTTGCGATTGGCTTCACTAAGCCACGGTTTCTTCCTGGCTTTACATCCCTCCAGACCTTTCTCTCCTAGTCTTCTTCTTCTTACTGTCCGAGCAGAAATATCGCCAGAACACAAGGTTTTAATCTCTTCAGTCAGTTCTTTTGATGTTTTCTTGCGATTTTGAAGAGATGTTCTCAGGAAAAATCTCTCCTCACGTGCACCTGTTTTTTTTTTCTTTCTATTGTAGGTAGCGAGGAAAATGTGTTAAAGGTCTGCTGTCTCATAAGTGTACATTGAACAGCACATCGGGAGCACTTCATAGTTCTAGCAATCTAAGATTGATTATACCCTCCCGACGACATAAAATCTTTGCACGTTCAATCTCACTCAGGTCTCTGAATTCAAAAAAGCCCAAAATGTAATTTATTTGTAATATTCACAATTAAATACAACAAAAATTTTCACAAGTTGAAGTAAAGAGAGCAGCGACTGTAGTGAGTCCTTTAGTTTATGTTACATTATTGTTTCCTCTGTTGTATCGTATGAAGTAGGGGGCAATGGTTGAAAATAATCTATTTAAAGGAAGTATTTTTGTCAACAGAAACGAGTTTTGGGTGTAACAATGATTGAACAATTACTTATTAAAATTAAAAAGAGAATTTTTCATGGTGCCTAATACTTTTGGCCTAGGCTGTAGCTTTGTGGATTCCTTCACACAATATGTGCAATAAGAAAGGAAATTAAAATAATGAACCACATTATATTTAATACAATAAATAAAGTGAAAACTGGCCCTTGAGTCTTTAGGCTAAAGAAGGAATATCACGGAACATGTCTTAAGGGTTGTCGTCTTGAACGTCAATGAAATCGTTTGTGAGATTTTCAATTTCATTATCAGCATTTTTTCGATTTAGGTTTTCTTTTTGCAAGTTAAAATTCTGAGTCAAATATAAAAAAGCGAATAATCAAATTCAGGTTGGATCAGGTTTTGACAAAACACTTTTGTGTTTAAATAATTACACATGTGCAAAGGAGCTGAAACAAATGACTTTTTTCTTTTTTTTTTTTTTCTTTTACTTGTGATTCAGTTTTCTGTAATATTTGTATAATAAACCTGCTGAACATCTATGCCCTTACGTTCTTTATATCTTTTTTCGCTAACCTATATGATCGTATTGTTTATTTCCAATCGATAGTAATTTTGTATACATAACAGCCGAGAGGGATCCAACAAGATCGGTCAAATCCAGATTAAAATTTTTTTGTTTCGTATCAAGAGAAACAGAGCCAAAAGCTCACTTAATGAGCTAGTGTGATTTAAGTAAAGCGAGAGTTAAGCTCTTAACTTTTCCTACTCTCCTAATATCAAACTGTCAAACTGCACCCTATCAAACTGTCAACAACTAACACTCGCGTTCCTCCAAAATGTATAGGTCACCGGTAAAACCTGTTAAATGTTAAAAACAAATAAAATAAATAAATTCTAATTATACAATATGCAAATAATGTATTGCTAATATTAGTTTTTTAATTAATTATTTATTCATTAAATAAAAAATTTAATTTACATCTGAGAATAATGATGAATTTGTAATATGTGAGTGAACATAAATATAATAATATGGAAGAACCTGTAAATAACACTTGATATGGAAGTTCTATGCGAAGGTCGTATTCGATCCCGAGGATACGTCGTATAGGAAGCGAGTAATAAAACAAGCCGCTTTGAAAGAGTTGACAGGAATAGATCCCCTTAGGATCAAATCACCAACATATGAAGCACCAACATTATTATAAATACCTTAATTTGTGAAATAATAACCAGCTTTGATGATGGCTTATAGCAAATAGGATTTATATTTAGTAAATTAAATTGGGGCATTTCATAGAAGACTTGAGCTCCAAAGCACAAGTTGGTTCAAATATTAGATTATATTCATGTTGATGAACCATTGCAACTTTATTAAATTTTAATTGAATGGAATAACAGTTTGAAGTATACTTGTTGAATAGGAAATTAATTTTCAAGGGAGAAATTTTTTTAAAAAATCTTTTTATTTGATTAATTACATGCTGCCTCACTCAAGGGCAATGAGTAATATTGATGACAGTGACTCATTCATTCAATATATACACTGATATAAAATAATAAGTAAGAAAGTTTAAAATAAACAATTTAAAGATTCAAGAAATAAAATAATATATACAAGAAATAAGATAAAATGTACAAGAAATTGAAAATAATAAATAAAATAAGAATTAAAGAAGAAAAGAAAGGATCATAACTACATTCGTACTCTCTATACAATATTCACAAACGCTCCGAGGAACACCCCGATCCAAGCCTGCCCCCCAGTTTGAAAGGCAAGCCGGGCTCAGAGAGTTCCCTGCGCTGTTCTATCAGCTGCATCTCTGATATAATCCAGTGGAGGCTGAGAGAGAGCGCTATGGCACAGTCGCACAGGTCTTGAGTATAGAAGCTGGCCATTGCCAGCACTCCAATCATAATTATTTATAATAAATCTCGGGGCCATTGCCGTTTTAATCTACGAGGTGGATTATAAGGATGCGTGGAACTGGATAGTGAATGAGCAAGTGGACAAGGGAGAAATAAAAAAAAAAAATAATAAATAAACCCTTTACTTCATGTACATTGCGTTAAGTAACATTAGAGGGTCCTTATGTTTCTTAACCAACGGTTTTCAAGTAAGTGAGATTTGGCGGTAATCCCGAAGGTTTTATCCCCATTTGAAGGTATCCACATTATACAGTCTTATTGAACCACAGGGCCTCCTCAAACCTGAGTCGATTTTCAACTGATATTAGAAATTAAATAAAAATCTGATAAATGCAATAAGAAGGTGATCCAGGGATGTAGTCAGATAAAAAAAAAACTGAATAAAACGTTCTTTCAGGTCTTCTTCAGGACCATCGAACCACAGAGAGGAGATAATCGATCAACTGCGAGGGAGGTCGAAACGTCGCTCTACACAAAACATTTTTACTGGGACGTGTTGCTTTCTTTCCTCTTACGGCGTCCCTGATCATCTTCTTCTTGCATTACTTAACATTCAACTATATATTTCTTAACTAAAAGCTAGAAGTCCAGAAATTGAATGAAATATTATGTATCGTGAAAGGTGGCTACTTCCAACATACTGGGCTACTTTAAAAAACCCTCTGGTGGGCTTAATTTGCAAGCTAGCACTCTCCAGTTTGTTCAATACTTATAATGACTAAACATAGAATGTGATGCGATCGCGATACATGTTGGCCGTCCTTGGCCGCTGTATGCCTTTTTAAGGTATCAGTGTCAACAGGTGTTTTTATAAACGTGTCCTAACCTCATCTGGTCTGGCGTATGTAGCAGCAGGATTGTTTCATATGAGTAATATATTGATCACCAATCTATCCAGCTACATTTTCTTTTTCGTTTCATGTATGTAACTCATTTCTTTAATTTTACATATTTTTTTTTATTATTTCATGATGATTAACAATTAGTTTAATTCATATTTATAATTAAAACTATTTTAGATTTCCTGTAATATATAACTAAAATTGATTTTGATTTAATGATGAACAAAAAGGATTTTAGTTTATCAGGCACCAGTAAAATGAACAAATCAAGAACAATATAATAAAATTTAAAATAATAATTAAAATCTGATTCAAAATCGTAAGCTACATACGCAGTTTTGTTCCTTTGATTCTTGTAATTTTGTCATTCTATACCAGTTTTCCTTGTGTTAAACCAATGTTTCTTGAAAACTAAATCAAGTCTATGTAATTAGATAATTTTTAAGTTCTTAATTTAAGAGCTATATTTTTATAAAAGCTATCAACATAACTAAATATATATGTGTTTTTATTATTCGTGTCTTCAAGTATCAACAAATCTAGTGATAAATAGTAACCAATTAGCGGATTTATAGAAGCATTTTTCTGAAAAATTAATTTTTTCAAGGTTTTTGGATTCAAAATAAAAAAAAAAAAAAAAAAATAGAAAAACTGTAAAAACATTTTTACAAAACTTAAATTTGATAATTAAATGGGTTGAATTTAAAACTCCGAGACAAGCGTTTTTGAGGAGAAAATCAGTCTTGTTCAAAGTAATCCCACAAGTTGGGGGTACAGAAAATTACTCTCCCCTCTCTCGTATTGAAGATAGTGGAATCGCTCATACGTGTATTTGAGTTGTGTAGCTATCATTAGGTCAAACAAAATTTAAAATATCTACAAAACCGATTGTGCTGCAGTGCAATATGTGCAAAACCTGTTCAAAGTATCCCGCGTTTACGGTATATGGAATTGTAAATGTAACGAAATATATTTTTCATTATTAATTTTTTTTCACGGTACGGCCTTAGAGACGACGCAAACATCATTATTTTCACTTCTGTTCATAGCCCTCCTCTCCTTCCTTCTCTCCTCCCACCTCATCCTCATTCTTTCCGATTGCTTGTTCGTTCTTTCCTCGATCCACGCTATTCATTTTCTCTTATCTCTCTTTCCCACAAGGACATCAATTTCTTTTAATCTTTTCCTATAGTCATCCCTATCCCTATCCCTATTTCTCAGTTTCTTCCTCCATCACTGTTTGGTATACCCCAGCACTCTAATATCCTCTCATTTTATTGATGATTTCTCTATTTAATCTCTCTGGGTGGATCCTCACCATATGCTCATAGAACCTTAATCTTTTTATTCTTATATCCGTTTCCTAATCATTTATTTATTTCTATATTTCCGTATTAGGTCTCAATCTATAGCCTTCTTGAGCCATAAATTCTTCTTGGTATTCTTCTTTCTACCGCTAACATTTTCCTTAGGCTGGGTAGAGAAGTGGTTTCCATTCCGTACAGTATCACCGGTTTGACCACCGTGTTGTATTGTCTTGTCTTCGCGTTTATTGGCAGGCTCCTTTTATTATATAAATTGCTTGTCACGAAGCTTAGTCTTTCCAATTTACTTATTTTTTCTGTTATGCTTTTCTTCTTTTATTTAATGATATAAAAAAAAATATTTGTTCCCTAATAAAGGCAGAATCATTTTCGATACTTAATGTATAGTTTGTGTCCTTTAGTCTAGTAAATAATCACTAGAACCTCTCATTTTTTTATTATTTTTTATTTTTTATTGCTACATCTGATTTTTTTCTTTGTGATATAAAAGAACATTTGGTACATATCTCATCAGGTTAATTTTGTGATTATATTTATCTGCATATATTTAATAAGAAATGTTTTACTAATGTAACAGGATCAATATTTCCTGAAGGTTCTCAAACATGCTTATTGTTTATCCCAGAACTACAATGAGCGCTCTCTTAATACATCCATAATGTGTTATAAATGAGATTGGAAAATTAACCTCCTTAAAATGTCGATAGGTTCGAAATATATTTTAAGATGGCTGCCCCTGTGCTGACTCGGCAGGAACCATTTATTTGCTATGAAGTGCCCTAGATCGGCAGTTAGGGCAGAGATATCCTTCGCGGTACCTCGAGAATAAGAAGAGAGTCCTCACTAACTGCTCGCTGGAGTGCTGGAGTGGGGGCACCTCTGCGGGACCACTTACATACAAAAGGCCGTTTTATCCAGATGTGCCCTCAAATCCAGGCATACTACCTGGGGGGGGGGGGGGGGGGAGGTAACAAGTAGCTTCTCCAGGTCCTGGAGGGTGGGGTTCCAGGGGAGTAAGGATATTCTGGAAGAAGGGACGATTTAAAAGGATCGGGCTCATCTTTTCGATCATAGAATGGTTTTCATCGTCCTTCGGATTAAGAACAAGGAACAATAAAGACAGAATTTATGTAATTCAAATAATTCTTTTTATTCTGTTTAATATATTTCTCAATCCGTAACATTTTTCTCAGAAAATATTAGAGATTAATCAAAATATTTTAACGTAAGTAAAATTTATTTAATACTCTACCCTTGCCAATGTAGTGGGGTAGTGGGTCTTGCCTGCCTTCAGCTAAAATTTTAACTTCTGAAAAATTCTAACTCGCTCTCTCTCTCTCTCTCTCTCTCTCTCTCTCTCTCTCTCTCTCTCTCTCTCTCTCTCTCTCTCTCTCTCTCTCTCTCTCTCTCTCTCTCTCTCTCTCTCTCTCTCTCTCTCTCTCTCTCTCTCTCTCTCTCTCTCTCTCTCTCTCTCACTCTCTCTCTCTCTCTCTCTCTCTCTCTCTCTCTCTCTCTCTCTCTCTCTCTCTCTCTCTCTCTCTCTCAAAAAACTAAAACTTCTCAAACTTAAAAAAAAAAAAAACCTAGCAGTCATGAATTCAAAAAACAATATTATTGGTAAATAGACTGATCTCCTATCGATTGTAAAATTAAACAAAAAATGATTATTACCTTTTAACATCTTAAAGCTGAAACAGTATTAAGACACTTTAGGACTAACACAAGCAATAGTTCCATTGTCGAATCCAGTATTGGGATGTAATGATAAGGCTTTGAAACGTGTTTGGTGGATTTGTGGCAGAGATAGCAACCTGACTCCTAGTCCATTAACAGCTCTGTCAATATCGCAATATCAATACGAATACCACAACATCAATACAATTTTACTAAGACAACACTTACTTTGCATATAACAGCTTTGGGAAACTTCTATCGATTGTATACCTATAATAATACAACTACCATACTGTATTTTATTATATAACAAATTCCCCTTATGTTATAATTAATCCTTAAATAAATATAAATTTTTTCATAAATATATCATTGCTTTGTAATCGAACGTGACTACATGAAGTTTTATGGAATCCACTTGTATTATTATTAGGAGTAAGTACCAATGTGCCAGTTGTACAAATCATGATCACATCTGATTGTTATCACGGGATAAGCGACTGGTGAGCATTTGAAAATCTGAGAAGATTTTTATTAAAAAAAAAAAACTGTTTATAACTTACTCAAGTTAGTTAGTTAAAATTTCTCGTACATGTAAATCTGGTAATACTTTTTGATGTTTACTAAAGCATTTTGAACAAAGTGATGAAAATTCAGATTGCGTTTTCCCTCTGCTACGCATCCACTCATCGACTCATATTGAACCATCGATATAATTCATACGATTTCAGTATTTGAATTATCGGATGGCTTTGTAGGTGTTGTTGGATTGGGCTCGTTAGATTCTTATTAATCAGAGAGCGCCTTGACAAGGTCGGGGAAGCATTAATCAACACTTCCATTCTGGATTCCAGCCACGTCCTCCAAATTGATAATTTGAATTTCCATTAAGCCTTCACCGGGATATAACTTATCAACATTTCAACGAAACAGTATATTCGATATTTGATATGCAGATTTTATTGTAGACTTATCATAGGTTTTCGGTGTTAAAATTTAAAAGTAATGAAAAATATAGTTGAGATTAAAATCTGTCGCTCTATCACACTCATTCGTCAGTACTAAAAGATTTAAAAACAAAATCCAGTAAAAAGGGGCCGTGGTTATACTATTTTGCATAGCTTTAATGTCGTTCTAAAGTGTAGACCCCAAAGCGCCTGCAATTAATTATATAATTAAAATATTTTCCTATTTATCTTTACGTTTTTGTTTTTATCATTATTTGTTTTAAACTCTTTTTTTATTCATAACCCTAAACGTTGATAAACTCAATTTCTCTTTGAAGGGGAAAAAAACAATAAATCATGGATATGTATTTTAATAATCCACTACATTGGGCAATTCACATTTTAGAATTAAAATGATAAAATTCCTTAAATTTATAACTAAATTGAATTAACAATTAATGTTTATTCGAGATAAACAATGTTGAGATAAAAATAGGGATTTCAAATGTGACTTTATTTCATTCGAAGCTATTCAGCTCCTGAATGGTTGGTCATAGCGACCAATGTGATATAAGAAAAATATATATATATATATATATATATATATATATATATATATATATACTATATATATATATATATACCAGTAGGTAAAAAAAGTATTCGTACACATAGTTTTTAGGAGTGAAGTACGCCTAATTAATTTTTAAATTCGTAACAATTAGAGTTAACATTGTATAAACTATATATACATTAATTCATGTGCCTCAAAAGTTATATACCAGTTTAGTTTGAATAACACGAAAATTTCAAAACCGAGTCAAAAAAAGTATTGATACATATCTTGGGAAATTTATTCAACAATGGTATTTATATTTATCTAACGAAATTTTTTTTTTTTTTTTAACAGGACAATATTTGGTTGGATAATCTTTCACATTTATCACGGCCTCCTAGGCATCGGTTCAACAATTTGGTAGGTCTCCTCAGGGCCGATTTCTGCCCAAGCTTTTTGGAGATTGAAAATTAGGTCGTTCCATCATCGCTTCTTAAAATATTAAATTAGCTTTCATCTGAATGAGAGTGGTTTGTTGGAATGTTCCCGGGGCGAACTGAAATATTTTTATTACATTTTTTTTTTCATTTATGAAGGGTTCTTCCCTTTACGCTTTTCCTCTGTAACCTGCTTCATGGAGTCTATTTCTGACGGTTTGAGGTGCAATATGTTTACTGTATTTTGTTGCGATGTGTTCCACTATTTCGCAGGCACTTATTTTAGAATTTTTAACGCTAATTGCACAATTTTTTGTGATTCTCACATCGATAGGGGTCCAGAACGTTTTTTATTGTCCATTAATCCGGTTTTAAACTCTTTAATAATGTATTGCATTATATTCATGCAACGATATATCAAAGACTTGTTGTTAACTTTGATGGAAAGATTCAAAAAGTTTTCCTTTGCAAGCACAGCTCAATTATTTTGTTTTGCGTCCCATTTTGGAGGAATTGTCTTTCAGTACACGACCAAACAAGTGCATCCACGTCATTTTGTCCACATAAGAGCGAAGAAATACTATTAGGTGAAAACATTGATATGATAACGAAATTAAAAATTATAATTAGATGCATCTTTTGCTGTAGGATTTTTTTTTTTTTTCATAAATTAGATTGTTTGGGCTTTTTATTTCCTTGCTGGTTAGCATTAATGCACAATGCTGTTTTTATACTGATTATAAGTTTTCCGTGTCCAATTAATTATTATTTGTACTTTTACCGAAAAAAAAATGTGTACGAATATTTTTTTACCCACTGTATGTGTGGTGTATATATATATATATATATATATATATATATATATATATATATATATATATATATATATATATATATAACATACAAATTATCACTATGTATAATATTACTATATATTTCACATAAATATATGTTATATCCTCACAATTAATATTTTTAAGCGTCGTAAAGTTGAAATTAGTAGATTCAACTTCTGTATATCACCTTCTAAGCTAGATATAGACCTTAAGCAATAAGTAAGTACTCATAAAATAAAATAACCAAGAAATGAGCCTAAATACTTTTTAAGTATCGTTATATTTTTATATTTTATGTCATATTTAAAATTCTGATTTAATAGAGAATATTTATCGTAGTGGCTCTTTTTTTTTTCTGATAATAAAAAAAATAATAAAATCGAATCTTGGCAAGTTCGTCAATAATAAGATGCTGTATAAGAGATATTTATGACAGGGTATAACTGAATAACTTAGAGGAATACCCTTTCCTTGGCGCGGCAATCGGGGAAAAATGGAATTCCCTTATGCTGCTTATTATTAGTAGGTTATAGCCAAAATTTATTTGTATATTTTTCTTATTATATAATAACTCCACATCCACAAATTGAAAATAGGAAAATTAGAATTATTTATCTATAAAAATAGCTAAATAAAAGTTTACTTTTATAAACCGAATTCTAAAATAAGTGGCAAAAAAATTAATGTTTTTTTTTTTTCTTTTTTTCTATTTTTATATTCAAATGTGTAATTTATAGTAGCAATAAGTGAATTAGTTGAAAGTGTAATAACACATGCATTATAGAGTAGCTCTTAACAGTACCTCCTCCTGGTATAGATTAAAATGGTATGGAACAAATCTCTCATCCAGCTTCTTCTTAGCCTTCTGAGGGTATTTCCAGGTATGTCAGTCGTGGCCATGTCAATTATGAGTATGTTGTTATGTCCATGAAGTCTGTCCTGAAACCTTTATAAAGGTTATGTACATGTTTCACTCCCATACAATACGACTGGTTTTAGGATGGTTTGGTAAACCCTTATTTTCAAATTTCTAGGGAGACATTTTTTGCCTATTATTTTGCTGAGGGCCCAATAATACTTACTTATTACCAGCCTTTAATCTTTCTTTTTATTTCATCATCTATTTCATTTCTTGCAGTAATGACCCTTCTAGGTTTTCCACCATATTTTGTTCCTTCGACGTCACTAGGTATTTCATCTTTTCTTTGTTTATTTGGAGGCCGAATTCTCTTGCTTTTCTGCTACACTCTTCAAATGCTCCTAGTAGGGAGTTTTCTGTTCTGCCAGTGATTACGACGTCGTCCGCAAATGCTAGATGCTGAGTCATACGGGTATAAACCTGGACTGTAAAGAATGAAAGCATTATAAATAGATGGGAGAGAAACATTTTGAAGAGGATATACGGCCCTACTAAAGATAGATATATATATATATATGGAGAATAAAAAGCAACCAGGAACTAAGAGAACTGCACAAAGCTCCAGATTTGGGTGCTACAATAAAGCAAAGGAGATTAAGATGGCTGGGCCATGTTCAGAGAATGAGCCCCAACAGAATGCCAAAAATCATGCTGAATGGGCGTCCCGAAGGAGGCAAGAGAGAAAGAGGAAGGCCTAGATTGCGCTGGGGGAAGACGTTGAGGCAGACCTAAAGACATTTGGTGTGAGGTATTGGAGGAGAGCAGCTGGTGACAGGAACCAATGGAGGGGAATCGTGGAAGAGGCCAAGGTTCTGCATGGACCGTAGCGCCATTGTTGTTGTTGTTGTTGTATGTACATGTTCCTATACTGTTGCTACTTGTAAATCTGAGTGGTGTTGTGGTTTGAAATGTACCAAGGTGAATTCGTGATTAGTTCGAGTATTTTTGATTGGGATATATGTATTTTTTAAGGTGTGTATTTTTTGCAGTTCTGTATATTTGTCTTACCCTACGGCATTATGGGTATAAGCATGTAAGTGTTAGTATTAAATCGTTGTCGGAGTTTTAATGTTGACCATTTGTAAAGAATTGGATACAAATGTTTTAGGCTCTTGTTTAAACTGAGACATTTTTGTTTTAAATGTAGGCCCCGGGTCATTCTATCGAATGTGGTTCGATTGTCGATGAAGACAGGTGGATAAAAGTCATGTCTGAGTATAAGTGCGTGATGTGCTGTAATTTGGTGTAATTTAGTTGTATATTCCATTTTTTGAACCAGTCTTGTTATATTTTTAAGTAATGTTGAAGAGTTAATTGTGGTATAGTGGAGTTATCTCAATTGACTAGGATTAAAAAATAATAAACATAACAATGTTTACTATTAAAATGTTTATGTGTGTATCAAATGTTCTTTTGTATTTTTTTTTTCAATAAATATGATAGGTGTATATTCATATATATATATTGGTGTGTTGATATATTTGTACATTATATTCATTGTTAAAACAACAATGCAGGAAAGCGCAATTTTATTTTAATACTAAATGTTTTTTTTTTAACAGCTAAAACAATCTGCGCAAAAGGTCAGGATAAGGAAGTTACGAAAAATAAGTTAAATTTATTCCTTTCTGTTTAATTCTGCTTTGTAGTTAGTCAGATCTAAATTCTCTGAGGCAGTTTCATATTTCTTCTGGTAAAGCTTTGAACCTTTACTTCCAATATTTCCCTTTTAAAAGTTTTTAATCAACTTTTTCTTTTTAAAATAAAATTATTCTATGTTTGTGTTATGTGTGAGTATCATTTGTATTGTTTATTTATTATTTCACAGATCTTTATTATAGTGGAGAGATATTTTTATTAAATCTAGTTTAGGAGTAAAGTAGTTGGTGACAGCTTGATAAACAATTTGGCCGAATGTATATTTTAAATTTAGTGAAAATATTTTAGTTTATTATATCTGAAAGTATATCCTTTGTATTTATTCAAAACGTTTTTATATTTGTTTATGTCCTGTCAGGGTTAAAAAATGCATGGTATTACATTTGAAAATTTGAAGACAGCCTGGCATTTTTCACTATATTATCCTTTAATAATTGTTTAGTAAATTTTAGATTAAATTTAATTTATTATGACTATTTTCTCTTTTAATGTGTGGTATAGTATATTCGCTTTTTTTATCTAAACAATTTATTTTTTTTTTTTTTTTGGTTTGATACATTTATAGTGATTATAATTTCAAAAATTTTTAATTTTATTTTAAGTTTGAATATTTCCTTCAAATTATTAAGTTTTTTTTTAACGTATTATTTTATTCATAATAGGATATGTTATTGATTTTATAATAACCCAAAAATACCGAAATATCTACTATATTAGTCAGACTTGTATTAAATTATTATTTTACAGCCAGATTCCTTTTTTTTTTTTTTTTTTTTTTTTTTTTTTTTTTTTTTTTTTTTTTTTTTTTTTCATGATGTAGCATGTCTCTCTGATAAATAATATTAGGTATTCATGAAATTAGCTGTACTAATTCATACGTAATAATTTATATAATTGGCCTACGAGACAGATAATGTTGAGCCTCAATATTTAAATTAACTAAATGGACAGCTCTCAAGTTCCATAAACCTTCTCTCTCCTCATTATCGATGACCCATAAATATCTGTGAAGACTAATAAAGAAACCCGTGACAGGATTTCCTTACTCACTACTTATTTGAAATTAAATTTTTGGTTAAGTCCCGTTATCTTTCTTATGACTAAGCTTACCATGACGGGTCAAATAACGACTTTCGGAATTTTTGGCTGAAGTTCTTTGAAACAACATTCATTACGTTGGTTGCTTTTTGACTTTACTACTTTTATTATAAAATGTATCAAAGTGTTTTGCCGATATCCTTTGTTATTGTTGAATTTTTTACCGAGAAATTGTGGTTGAAAATGTATACATGAAATTTTGAACACTGCCTCATCAATATGATCCGCTTGTGGTATTAGAAGCCTGAGAAGCTAACAAATAGTTCGTGAAGGAGTGGATGAGTCCAATTAAAATGAAAACTATTATATTGAGTTAACTAATAGGGCGTATAAAAAAAAAAAAAAAATGACCGTTTTATCAAATTCCAGAGTTGAAAAGTATGTAAATATCTTAATGCTATTTATTATTTACCAATACTTAATAATCCCTTTAGAGCATTCTCTAAGCTTGTTTACTAAAAAACTGCACTTCTTCAAAAAAAAAAACCTCAGTTCTGTTATTTATTTCAAAGAAGAAGAAACATGACAGTGTCCTACAAAATCCTCGTAATTTTAAGACATTACTGGAAAAAAAACTTTAACAGCCGCTGAAGCAACTCATGAAATTATTAAATATGAAGGGAAAGGTGTCCTTGAAGAGCGCACTGCGCGGCGTTGGTTTGAAAAATGTAGTAGTTGAGATACGACGTTGGAAAGGAAGAAGGGCTCCGGGCGGCCAATAATTGATATTGATGAGGTTCTGAAGGAAGCTGTTGAGTCAAATCCGTCCACAAGTATTCGCGAACTTGCCAGGGAGTGTGGTGTGTCGAAAGATACTGTTAGTCGCCATCTTCTCTCCATGGGGAAGGTGAAAAAGACCTATAGACTGGTCCCTCACGAACTTACTCCTCAACAGTCAGCAGAAAAGTTTAAAGAACTTCATGGGTTTGAACTCCTGCCTTATCCACCATATAGTCCAGACCTCGCAACATCGGATTACTACTTTTTTCGATCCATGGCCCATTTTCTTCAAGGGAAAAAAATTGATAATTTTACGGAAGTTTTAAGTGCTGTCCAAGAGTTCTTTGACAGCCATCCTAAGAAATGGTATCAGTTTGGCATCGAGCAATTGGCTAGCAGATGGGTAATGACGGTAGATAACAATGGACTATACTTTGCGTATTAATTGTATTTTATATCAAAGAAATAATAGTACAAATATTTGTTTAAGAAACGGTTATTTTTTTGTATGCACCCCATTATTATATTAACCTTCAAAGCAGGGTTTATAATATCTGGGCAGGGAAAATTTGTATAAGTTGTCTTTATAATGCTTTAAGTATCTATTTGAACGCAAATTTCATATTTAGTGTACTTACAAGATTTTGGAAAACTGTTGAAAACACCACACTGAGAAGTGCTTAATATTGGGTTGACAAATAAGTCTTTTCGGTTTTTCTGTTCATGGGGATTCCTTAACCGAACGCACCTTTCAAAATTGGTTTCGAAATTTTCGTTCAGGAAATTTTGACATAAATGACTCTCCACGGTCTGGCCGCCCACAAGAAATTGAAACGAGATATTGCCATCAGGAACAATCAATTGATTCAACTCTATACTGTTCGCAATTAATGAGATCAATTAATTAAAAAAAAGCTCCTAGAACTGGTAAATCGAAAGCGTGCTGTTTCCCAACAAGACAAGGCCCCACACCTCGTTGGTCACAATAAACTATTAAGCTTTGGGACCTTTCGCCCCTTCCTCCGTATTCACCAGACCTAGCTCAAAGTGACTACCACTTGTTCCGGTCTCTGCAGAACTCCATGAATAGAAAGCAATTCCAAAACTAATAGGACATCAAGAATCACTTGGATCCGTTTTTTCTACAAAATAAACCCGAGACGTTCTAAGAACGTGGCGCTATACAATTGGTCCAAAGATGGGAAAATAATATTCTAAATAATGGCCACAATATATTGGAGATTAAAATAAATTTGATGTCTATTACACACAACGTTTTATTTCACCCTCAAAATCCGAACGGACCTATATGGCAACCCAATATATACAGAGAGTCAGGGCATCGTAAAAGAAAAAATATTCTTTCCAAAATAAAATTTCCAAAAGGAGTTGAATACGAGATCTTTTGTGATTCTTTTCCGAGATAGCAGTTTGGTGAGTGACAATCTGTGAAAGTTTAGAGGAATATTATATAGGAGGGAAGGGAATTATAAGGAATTATAAGGGAATTATATATGTATGTATATATGTATATACCCTCTTGGAATCCTTCCACTAACGCCTTCAAGTTGAAATATTGCCCGATTTAAGATAAGGAGATAAGAAATTTTTATAGTCGATGTCAGGAATAGGAACTGCTTCATCTTGATATAGTTCTTTGCCCGGAATGAAATATATTTTATTGTAAACTTCATGTCACTGGTTTACCGCTCAGCCGGCGGAGATTGAAAATGGAAGATAAAAGTTCCAAGACTCAGTTTTCAAGTAGTATATAATATATTTATATTGTTACTTTCTCAGAACCCAGACTTCCATGCCTTTTCTACGAATAGGGTTATTCGCGGGTAAACGAATGCTTCGACACCTTCCGAGAAAAACAATTTGTTGTAGCTTGTACCTTGCTATAACAGTCTTGCGATTTCCGGGAATATGTTATTGTATAAGGTGTCGGTTGAATGGCTAAGAGGTTGGAGGTACTGGGCTCATTGTCTCGTTGGCACTGACACAAAGCTCTGTACATTACGTCCCACGAGGAACACCTGCCGCCAGGTGAACTATACACCTGCCTTTACATTTTGAATATTATATATATATAATATTATAATTTTATTAATTTGATTATTAATTGGATATTAAAAACAATAATGGGTAATTGTAGTATAGAATAGGTCAACTAATTCAGTTATTCATTCACAAGTGATTTTGACTCGAGTAAATCAAAGCATATGCTAGTTTTGTAGTTAGCTTTCTATTATGTTTTCATTTTAATCAATTCCTAATTTTATTATTAATCACTATTTGAATTACTAGTTATATAATTATTCAATATTACCAAAGGTATCCATGGTTATTTGCGAGTCTATGTTGATCTCATTTTAGTAAGGTAGAAAAAAAAAAGGAAATATGCTCGAAATTAATGCAACACTTTTATTCACAAATTAAAATATCATAATCCAGATGTAAGTTCCAAAAGAAAAAAAAAAAAATGAATAATTGAAGCAATTGTTACAAAGCTCAGTGAAAAATGATAGCAGCAATGAGGATAATTGCCGTCAGCTGGGATGAGGAATCTAATGGATTAACTATTTATTTAATGAATTAAAAAAATGGTAATTATTCAATATTGATGTAATAAAATAATTATAACTCAAAAAAGCATCTAAATAAAAAATGATGAGGAAATAATAATTTTATAAAGTGATGCGACAGAGACAAATCCATTTCGTATTGTCCGCCAGCTGTCAACGTATAATCCCCACCACTCAGTGCTGTCCAGCTAAATAAAAATGTGGATCAGGGTGTTGAAACACGCCTAATAGATTGGAGCGAAAAAAAAACGTAAATAAATAAAACATTGGGAATCCAAAAATCGCTGAAACTGGAAAAGTCGAGACATTGGCTGAAATGAAATTGTTCGGACATTCGTATTAAGTTTTCTGTAGTTAAAAAAAAAATAAAAAATATATATATATATATATATATATATATTATATATATATAGATATATATATATATTCTAAATGTTATTAGCCCTTTACTTTGGATTATTTAATTTATATTGAAAACTGATTTCCTTGTTCAATAACAGATACTAACCCAATAGAAATCGTAAGACCACATTAGCTGTAAAACGAATAAGCGTAGCAGTGGCACATTTTAATGAGGTGAGTTCGTAAGAAATCCAGGAAGCAACTTCCTCGATATGACGCGTATAAAAAATATGAATTCAGTAAATAAATATTAATATTAGTTCCATATTTTTCAATAACGTGTAGGGTAGAGTAGGGTAGGGTAGGGTAGGGTAGGGTAGGGTAGTTAGAGTAGGGTAGGGTAGTAGTAGGGTAATGGGTAGGGTAGGGTAGGGTAGGGTAGAGTAGGGTAGAGTAGGGTAGGTAGATAGTAGGGTGTAGGTTGAACAATAAAAAAAAATAAAGCCCCCCTAAATTCCAGTACCGCTGGGGGGGGGGAGGAGGCTTTAAATGGTCCTTTTTTCAGTTTTTTTTCCAACTTTTCCGGAACCGATAGATCGAAAACAGTTCAGTTTTTAGTAAAAATGTAAATAACCATATTTGTAGTAAATTTAATAACCTTTCATTTTGTACCAGATACTTTTTCCATGCGACGCATTATTTCGAGATATAAGTGAAAAACTTGTATAAGTAAAAAAAAATCCCCCCCCCCCCCCACAGTGGAACCAGTATTTAGAAGGACTTTATTTTTTCTTGTTCAAGAGACCCTCCCCTACACATTACACAAGAAATTGGAACTAGTGTTTTTTAGTTCCTCATATTTTTTATTTTGACTGGACTATAAAATAAACTTCAAAACGATGCGTGCGTCATAAAGACTGCTATAAATATCTCTCTAACCTTTACGCAATTAATTTTACCCAATTTTGCTCCTATTGTTTTTTCAGGGCTTTACAGATTCTAAAAAAAAAAAAAAAAAAATTCTGTTTTTGGTCCTCTCTATTTACGTGTCGAATATATGAAAAGTTTGAGGAACCTTCTTGATAAGAACTTAGCACAAGAAAGTCATAACAATTGTAGAAAGATTGGGTAGGTTTACAGTTCACCGAACCTATTGTAGCAAGAGTGGGAAGGGTAAAAATCATTACGCCAGGCTACTACGAAATAAAATCATCGAACCCACGACGCACAGTGGGGCAAAACGGCTAAACAAATCTTTTTCTCAGGATACAAATAGCATCATTCGATTCAGAATGAAAAAAATACATAGGAATTGTAATTAACTTTTTTATTAATTAATAACTGTAATTATTTTATTTTTTAATAGGATTAGCAAAGCAAGTGCATATATTTTAAATTATTTTGTAAAATTTAATTTAAAATAATTTTATACTAATCTAACTTCATTTCAATAAAATGTTGGTTCCATTTTTCGATTTTCACATTTTAATGTCGATTTCTTTAGAATAAGCTGGTTCAGAATGGCTCAAAAGAATTCATTATATACCTATAGACCTTAGGCATGTTATGCAGAGATCTGAATATTTTGGCAGCTTACAAAACACACCCTTGTTCATGGCTGTACGGGAACATTTCCTAGTAAAGTACTTAGGGTATTTGCTCATAGCTAATTCATAGCTAACTTGAGTTATTTAGGCAGTTAAAGATGCATTTCAGAAAAATAATCTTGATCTATTCGCGGTGTTACTGGAACCTTATCCTTGCTTTACTAAATCAACTTTTATCTATAATTCAGTAATAGGCCGTTTTTGTATTCGTTCCTTTGCGGCTTCTTTTATTAGGACAGTAATTTTGATAGTTCTCCAACGCTGAAATTCCAGAATATAGCCTAGGTGATAAATATATTCCATAAATTTAATTCTAGCATAAAGTAAAAATTCCCCAACTTAACTATTTGTTCTTTGTCACACTTAAGTTAACTTATCCCTATTAAATTAAAACAAACTTTAATTTTTGTTCGTAAGAAAAAAAAAAAAAAAAAAAACACTTATTAATTGTACCATTGATTGAAGTTAGCGAAGCATCAGATACCGAAGTATACTTCCCGAAAATAAAAACTACAGTTTATAACGATCCGTCACTAGAAACTACATTACATGCATTGGAATATTTTGTTTTATTAGTCTCTATTACGAAAATATCCATGTTCATACTCTTTGAGAAGAAAGCAGACTGATAACTATTTATTAATTGATAAATAAACATAGAGACCATGAACTACCAATCCCAACTTTGTAAATAATACTTGTTTTTGTGTACGGTTGTCATCAGTTGTCAATGAAATTTATAGAGATATTAAGTAGTAGTATAAGCTTTATGAAAATGACAATTTCATACCGGGGCTCAGCGGAGCTTTTTTTGTAGAACCACACATGTTAAAAAACTCTGGTTACTTTTTCCCTCTCGCTCTAGCATATTTTTTTATAATCTATTTCATACATTGGACCAATGTAATATTTTTCCTCTATTTTTTGGTGTGTTTTTAAATACAAATCTGTCGTTTCATAGGTTTATCCACAAAAATAAATCCACAGTGACCCAAATTGTAGCTCATTAAATATAGGCCACTTTGGGGTATATTTTCTAACTTGAGTCACAAATAAAAATTAAATTGAAAAAAGAACAAACTGGAAATGTTTGCAACAACTAGAAATGAATACAATAGTCCATTAAACACGACAAAAATATTTATTTTTCTCATTTATTGATATTTACAACTGTACAAAAACATATACATTAAGTAAATGTGTTGATAGTGAATACAATGGCATGTAAATAACTTGTGAAGAATTGCTTAATAGAAGCATTTCAAAAAAAATCTACACTAAAAGGTATCTAGGATCTACTTTTCAGACGCCTCGGAGGATTATCAAGAATGGTGTGGGAAGCATTGAGAAATTAGAGGATTTGAGTGTTTATGAAGCTTGCTATGGAAGGATGTATATCTGGTTTGGACTAAATCATCAACATATGGAAAATTCAGATCTTTATGTATAAGTTTATTGGTCACAAAGTAAGGAGCATTGAGGATTTTTCGAAGGATTTTGGATTGCAAGGATACGAGATGAATTGGATGGTTTAGTGGAGCCCCAAAGCTCAACTCCGTACGTCCAAATAGGTCTAATCACAGTCATGTAGATGAGTCTTTTGTAATTGGGAGCTTTGATCGTTTGTCTAGTAACAAAAAAAAAAGAAGTCATTTTTAGAGTTTTTTCCGTGTTTGCCCCCACTGTGCGACGTTTCCCGTTATAAATATTTGCAAGTATACAAAATAAACACATTAAGTAAACACGAGGAATAGCGATTAAATATTTTTAAAAACTAATCATTGTGTACTTTGACAATTATCCAATATTAGAAAGTCCTCAGGCCATTTTCTTTTTTGAGAGCTGTGATGTTTATCGGGATTCGAACGGTAAGAAATCTGAGAGAGTAGTGTGTTTGAGTGGTTAACAACTTGTAAATGGATATTACATAGATTTTCATTATTTTTTTTTTTCTACTCACACCTGTCAATTAAAGCGATTAACAATCAGTGAACATTAATTTAATTCCAATATATCATCTAAAGGAGGCCCGGGTTCAAGTCCGACTGAAGATAGAAAATCTGTTATTTCGGTCGTAACTCTACTTTAAAGTCGGACACCCTCCAGGGGCACACCTGGATTCTAAAAAGTGGGTACCCTTAAAAAGGGAAAAACCTGGTGCTTGACCGTAATTTAGGCCAAATCTCCTTCTTTCGCAACCGTTGACCCAGTTATAGCACATCCTTAGTACTTAACCCAAGACCCTTCATAGGTTGTTAATGGTACAAGGTTTATTTTTTATATCATCTAAAAATGTTAATTTCAATCGATAATATTTAGACTATCGATACTCAAGATTTAAATTCAAGAATAAATTTAATCTACTTTTCTTGTTAATTTTCTTTTCTTTTTACTTGCAACCAGGCTTATACTCGGAGACATTCTAGTCGATTAATTCCTAACTAATATTTATTTCGACCTAGAAAAGCATTTGATTTGTTTTGCTTTTTTTTTTGGAGACAATATTTCACAAGAAGGAGCTTCTAGGATAATTAAAATTCCGAAATAAATTCGGTGAAAGATGGACGTGAAGAATTTTAAAATAAAATTAGCGACAATTGAGATATATCGACGCCGGAGCCGAACAAAACGACTTTCGCCTGTTTTCTACCATCGAGTGGGGAGGGGGGATGAGAGCCAGGGAGGGGGGAGGCTGATTTGTAGAAGGGATCCGCCTTTATAATTACATTTCCTCCCAATCCCCTTGGAAAGGCCCTTAACCAGCGCTAACCAACTTTTTTTTTTCTTTAATCAAATCGACCTCGAGCAAGTTAATTTGGCTCCTAAATTACTTAGCCAATATCTGGCCAGTTTAACCGATCAAATTGCTAATACAGGGCACCTAATAGGCCATCTTAAAATACCTTTTAACGGAACGAGAAAACTTCGAATTATCGAGGATTTTGATATATCGAGGTTCGACTGATTGAGGTTTCGACTGACTTCGATATATAAAGGTTAGAGGATTATAATAAAATACTCAATGTAACTATAGAAAATATGTACATATTCTATTGAAATAATAATAATGAAAGAATAATTATTAAATTCATGAAAGATTTAAGTGGACCTTTGGAAAAAATATAAAATAGAAGTTTGTCTATCTGAAAACGAAACTTTGTCTAAGTCGATATCTTAGAACTCGGGCCCTTTTAACCCCATCATTTAAAAGAGACTTTTTTGCAGAACTAAGGCAAAAGTATCCATAACACGAAACAATATTTACTGATGCATCGAAAACTGATGGAGAAGTCGGTTGTGCAGTGGTTTTTAACAATAGCTTACCAAAATTTAACCTACCGTCACTAAATAGTGTTTTTTACAGGAGAACTATTTGCGATCTACCAAGGTCTTCTATTAATACAATTACAAATACAAAACATGCTCTTTAGGTAACAGACTCTCTAAGTTCATTATTGGCAATAGCTGAAGGCAACTCTGAAAATGCCCTAATACGCAAGATTAACAACTGCCTGTGGGAGTTGCACGAGTCGATGGGTGGGGGGACTGTGTTAATGTGGGTACCCTCACATTGTGGCATCTCCGGAAATGAAGCTGCAGACAGTGAAGCAAATCTCGCGAGACTGAACCAAACAGGAACCATTATTACAGACATTAGAACAACTTCTGACTTAAAAACATACTGTAGAAAAAAATTCTGCAACAATAGAAAATAAAATGGAACCAAATACGCAGCAAACTTCAAGAAATTAAACAAGACACCCGACCCTGGACAACATCTTGTAGAAAATCAAGAATAGAAGAAATAATCTTGACGAGACTAAGAATAGGACATTCAGCTTTCACCCAGGGTTACCTGATGAGAAGCCTAGAACCACCGATTTGTACAACTTTCATGACAACACTGACATTGAAACACATTGTAGCAACATGTACACTATACTCTGACGCCAGAACGAAGTACAATATACCCTCAAGTATAAATAAAGCACTGGAAGACACAGAAGACAAAATCAAAAACATTTTTGAATTTCTAAAATTTTGTAAATTGTTCGACAAAATCTAATATGTATATTAAGCCGCTAATGACTCATGTGAGTAGATGCGAAAAGTTATAAAATAAATAAATAAATATCATCTTTAATGACGAAAAAGTTTGATTTTCATACACTAGCCTATTTTTTTAAAATTGTAAATAAGGGTGTTCGCTGGCATTCCAAACTTTTTTACATTATCGCACTTTCTGTTAACCCGGCATTTACTTGAATAATTTTTAATTTTTCCTCCATACGAAAGGGTTTTACGCTTTACCATTTTCGAGGATTAAAACAATTTAATTAGAACAACAGAAGACGAAACGTATCGCATAATTGTTTTATCAGAAACTGAAACAAACTGGAAACAGGTTTTCCGATAAAAAACTTCATTTTGTAGAGGTGCGGTGTAAGCTATGGAATCTTGGAAAATTCGATATATCGAGGTCTTCTGGACCCATCCTTTGATATGTAGAGGTGAAAATAACATAGGAATGGTAGGCAAGTTCAAGTGGAATAGAAAAACTTATATTTATCAAGGGATTCGCTATATCGAGGTTACACTGTATTTTCAGTCAAATTTTTAACTCTATGAGAAAGAAATACATTTTAAGTTAAGTGCGAAACCTAAATGTGATACACATTTACCAGCGGTTGACATGGTAGCCATTCGAGACATCAAACAGAGGCCGAAAGACAAACTTGATAATTTTTTTTTTTAATAAAGACATACACATATTTTGGAGCCTCGTTATAGTGAGTACCCTTGACTGGGGAAAACCTGGTGTTTGAGTGAGTATTCCGGGCAATTTCATTTCCTTTCACAACCGTTGGCACAGAAATAGTACCTCCTTACCAAAGTACTGAACCCGAGACCCTTGGGTTGTTAGCGGTACAGGTTTTATTTTTTTTAAATATAAGTAGTTAAGTCAAAAAGCAAAGAAAGGAATGTTGTTTCCAAGAACTTCTGTTAAAAAGTCCGAAAAGGGTCATTCGACCCGCCATGCTAGGTTTAGTCTTAAAGCGCTATAAGTGATGACCAAACTGTCACACACCGTTTGTTAGTCAGGCATCTCTTCCATTTCCCTTATGGTATTTCGTTTTCATATTTGTTTGGCATTTAAATTGTGTTTCTGCCATGACTAAAACTGTTATAAATCTCATATTATAACAGCTAGTCTAGTAGTGATAGTAGGGAATAGATACTACTAATAGTACTGTTGGTTGATCCTCCAGGACTGTTCAAGCTGCAGGAGCTAGTGAAGGGGCCGCCAGGAGCTAGGACAGAGATGTACATCCGCCAGGCGAACCCCAGCAGCTACAGGCACATCCTCAGGGAGATTAGGCAGAAGGACATCTTCAAGGTCATCGTGGACACCAACCCCGCCCACATGAACCACTTCTTCAAAGCTGTAAGTACTCGCAAAATATTTTATTATAACCTTTCCTTTACTAAGTCTTACCACCCGCAACAAATCTTACGCTCTTAAAATCGGGTGTGTTTTATCATTATGCTCATTACAAATCTATCTTACTATACTTCATTAAATCTTGTTAACGCTCCTAACAGCTGAAATAAATTTTAAAAATATATATTCAGTATATATACAGTTTTATAATGTTTTTATAATAGGCATTTGATTTTAATTCTGGGATGAAGGCAGTAGCCACGATTATACAATATAATAAATATGTTTTCTTAAAATCCTGGTAGTGAGCAGATTTTCCACCCAAATCTTGTGCAAGTATAGAGCTCTCACTCAGCCTTCACTGGATATTGTTACTAATGGTGCAGCTGAGAATGTTGTTCAGTTATGAATTTTTATATAATAAAGTATGTTATTCATATTATTTGAATTTCGTTCAATGTTGGACATATATATTTTATCTTTAGTTTTGCTAGATTGTTTTCTAGTATCTTTTTTATATATTTGTATTATTTAAGATTAAATCAAAACTTGAAGAACCACAAAACCACTGTGTTCACAATTCAGTTGTGTACTAGAATTGTTAGTCTATTCATATCCACCAGTAACATTGGCATGATTATGAGAACAATATAGTCTCGAAACGTCGCCAAAATAGTTGATTTTTTATTTTATGACTGAACCTCAAGAACCTTACTAAACATTTAATAGTAACAGTCAAGAAATTTATCCATATATATATATAATCGGGAGGTTAGGGTACAGAGGTATAACTAAGTGGTCGGAACTGGTCGATGCTAACATGGCGGTCCCCAACTACATCCCCTCAAGTAGTTGATATTCCCCCAAAGCAGCCGCGAGTTCCTTGTCATCTCCGACACGTATTAGAGAAACTTAGCAGTTTGCTTTAAGTCCCTTCCCAAACTATGATTTAACTTTTTAATGTCATAAACTAGAACAACGTTTACGGTTCAATCTTCATCGACCACTTATTTTAGTATTTTCCGAGCCGTCAAAAAAAAATTTATCCAATTTTCAGGCACCATAATTGTTTTTACCTATGATGTTCCCAGATCTTACCTCTATTCAGCTGTTAGATTAGAATAAGAAAGAATTAAATTTCAATCAATTTTTTATCGTAAATATTTTGACTGAAGAATGGGTGTTGTACGAAAATTTTTTCAGCAGGAACGGATGGAACGGAAACTTTCAATAATTTTTGTTGATAACAGATCATCAAATTTATTAAACAGCATATTTTTTTTCGAAGAAATATAATAAATAAATAAAAAAAGAAAGTAACTAGAACACTGAAGACCAATAGAAGATAAGCATCCAAAATACAATTCATCACCTGAGAGGTACACGGCTGATGGTATAGAAGGATCATTACAATTAGGATTGATGGATTAATTGACACTTCTATTGAGATTATTTTACTAGTTCTTAGGAGGTCTAAGAAGTAACTGCTATGTTATGTTAGTTACCTCTTAGACCCCCTAAGAAGTGAAGATGAATGTTAATCATTCGAAACTAGTTTTCTAATAAAAAAATCCCAATAGAAGTGGCAATTAATTCATCAATCCTAATTACAATTTATCTATCAGTCTCTTAAATATTTTACAAAAATGTTTCTCGATGTTTTTTTATCCTGACATTAAACAAAATCATTATAATATAATATCAGTAATGCTATTTAATAATTAAGTACGGGCCTATGTACATTTTGAATATCACGTTTGTATCATAGATGTCTTCTGGCGTCACGACAACCGTTAAAATAAACCAAACTTAAGAAGTTTGACTTCTGATTTCCTAGTAGTTACTTAGTACTTACATTAGTTCCCCGTTTAACTAACATTTAACTATTTTTATTAAAAAATCCAAACTTCAGTTTTCTCGTGACTATATTTAGATAATATATTATTATGAAGGGTAACTTTGTCATAGCGCTGCCGATACCAACAAATCAGTTTTACTGCGGATTGTAGCGAAATTTCTCTCGTTTTCCCCAGCAATTTCAAAACTTCCTACCGATTTCTCCTAAATGACAAATGACTAATGCTACTTTTCAAATTTAATAATGAGGTATTCAGTCCATAAATATTAGTTAGAAATTAATATATTATTCGTATATTTATTGTAATTTATGTAATTAGTGGCCAGTGACAGAGACTGTTGGTTCAAAATTGTAAATAATCTATAGAAAAAAAAAGTTTTGTTTTGTTTTTGTGGTTTAGAAAGAATATTGCATATTTTATTTTATATTGTTACAACTCAGTTTCTATTCTGTAAAACTATTTTGGAGCTGAACTCCATTTTACCTTCTAAGGGAGAAACTTTTGTCATAAATATGTTGCCAATAAAGCTTTTTATTATAATATGTAATTAGATATTGTTATAAATTTAAAAATGGATACTTAGTATAGTCAAATTATACTACTGGATCGAATCGATTTTTTAAATTTCCCCAAAGGGAGAAAATATCCTCCAAATCGGCAGCCCTGCTGATGACGTGTAACCTCCGATTATTGCTCGAATTTCTCCCGAATTATCCCCAAAAAACATTTCCCCATTTGGGTGCAAAGCCATCTAAAATCCCCCCCTCCCCCCGGGAAAAATTACCCCCAATCGACAGCACTGCTTGATCAGTACACAGCAGTTTAAAAGTTAAATAATTTTATCCGACAATGAGTAGATTTCTTAACCCACTCCTTTTTAGCCTTCCTTATGTATTTTCTGGCGTGTTTATCGAGGCCATGATTCATATTAGATTGTTAATATGTCCTTTTTGTATTGTTTTGTATATAGTCCGGTTGTGATCGATTTTGTACCATGGGTATGCGTCTGTATTTTTTAAATTTATATATTTTTTTAGCTATTTTATAAATTGATGAGGCGGTAAGTTCATAGTGGATTTAGTTTTCTATTTGTATTTTTCATATGAAGTGGATGTAAAATTCGTAGTCCTTAATTTAGGGCTTTGGCGATTCTGTTTCACATGTAGGCCCCATGTTATCCTTCTGTCGAAAATTAGTCCTAAATATTGAACAGTGTTGTCTGGTTGGTTAAAGGGAACATTGTCGGGGATTTGTTATTATTGAGTTTAATTTTCAATTTCTTACAAATCAGTCGAGTAATAGTTTGAAATAATTTTGGAGTCAGTGAACATTGAGGGATTTCAAAATGCCCAGTCAGGATTGCCGTATAGTGTGCTGATATTAAAAACAATATATCGCAAAATGCTTCTTATTTGAACAAATAAATAGAAAAAAGGAAATAGATCTTACTTTTACTTGAAAAAACAACTGTAATTTCTCTGGAAGGGAAAATAGAGATAAGGCTTTGAGATTTAGCTGGATGATAGAGAAGAAGCAGTTAGATTTACATATGGCGGGAAAGTACAATGGACTTGAATATCTCAAGGGGATTTTCTTATATAAATTTCCCCTTCTCTTGTTTATAGTTTGCTTCCTACACAGTTCTTCCCTTCCCGTCAGTGGAGCCAAAATTCTTTTTTTACTTTTCGGCAATAAAGTAGTTTATTTATCTGTCAACCCAAAATTTATAACAATGCTAACGATAAACATTGAGTATGGATAAAAACAGGTACAATTTAATGTCTATAATATGAAACTCAAAAAACAAGAGAAGAGATTCGAATCGGGTAGATAATCTAAATTGATAAGAGATCAAATAGAGTATTGTAAAATATCATCTTTATTTTAAAATATATAAATATTGCATGTATTTGTGTATTGTAACAGATTTTTGAGTTGTGTCACTTTATAAACACGTGTGCAATATGAAATTCTGTTATGATGAAAGTACATTCTCGGCAAAATGTCCATTTTCTATAAAATCACTTGGCAAATGTTTCTATGCCTTTAACAATATGTGAAAACCTTTAATTTAAACTAATTAAAGTATAAACCTCTGCGTCCTCCTGTGGCGAGGGTATTGGAACCTTTTTTTTTATTTTTTTTTTTTTTTTATATATAATTTGTTTTTACAATTCACAAAATTACATGTGGTACCAAGAAAATAAGCCAGACTCAACTTAAAATACAATACTAATAATCAACTTAAATATATGTAATGTAATTATAATTTATAATTATGTATCATATATATTATGTATTATTATTTTGTATCATATATATTATGTATTATCATATATATTATGTATTATCATATATATTATGTATTATATATTACATATATATAAAAATATATGAAGAAAAAAAACTTTCAACGAATAAACAGAAAAATATAACATCCTAGTTAAAATAAACAATAATTGTGGACTATACGTTCTTAAATATATCTCACTCTCTCTCTCTCTCTCTCTCTCTCTCTATATATATATATATATATATACATAGATAGACTACTCATGCACACATATTTATATACATATGCAAATTTTTATACATACACATACTACAAGCATATATAAAATAACAATAAATAAATTAGATTAGTATATTACAATAATAAATGCTTAGTTCTTTTATGTACATATCGCTTTGTACTATTTTTTGTGGAGTTCCCAATATTTTTTATAAGTGGGTTTTTATTGTTTTTACACTTAATAAAAAATGGTTAACATATTTTCTCAATGAACACTTTAATATACGGTATACAACAGTTCTTTATGTAAAATCTCAATTTTTGTGTAGAATGCATCGTTTCCTGCGATTCTAAGGCATTTTGTTTTGGAATAGTTTGTAGGTTTTTTATAATTTGTTTCAGACATGGAGCTAAATATAGGGCTTGCGTATGTTAATATTAATCTTAAGCAAGCTTTGTATAATAATAGTTTATTATCTGCGCTTAGCTTAGATTTCCTATTAAAGTGTGGGTATATAGTACACAGAGCCCTGTTTGATTGGAATCTTAGGCCTCTTGTGTTGTGGATAGATGGTTCCTTCAAGACCAGGTAGAGATAAACTGGCAAGTTTCTGATTATTTGGGCTTAATAATAACTGACCCAAATAATCTGAAAGACTATTTGGGAAGACTGAAGGCGAATCACGAATTGTACATTTGGAAACAGTCAACACTAGTAGGCCAGTGTCAATGCTGGGCTGTAGCGCCACGGATCATCATCATCAACACTAGTATGCGACGTAGGTGGCTGGAGTACTATGGGCACCTCCAGAGAATAGACAACAGGCTTACCAAGATCTTCTCACTAATTAAAAGCTATAAGACTCCAAGTCTGTGGCTTGATGAAGTACAAAAAGACCTACATTCCGCTAGAATATCTCACCTTGGTGTGTTGGATCCATCAAAATTCAGAGATGAAATCTTGGTCCCCGCTACCCAAAATTAAAATCAGCCGAAAACCTATAACTTAAAAGAAAACGGAAAAACTATTGGCTGGTCACCAGAAGTATTGGGAAAAAAAGAAAGCATCCAAAAGAACAATTCATAAGAGCTCCTAAATCGGCTTAAATAAAAAAAATAAATTCTTCTCTTAAAAATTATACTGACAAGGAGACGTTTTGCATTGTAACGCAGATTTGTATGGCAATTTTTGTGTAGGTAGTAGGGACCTATAACAGTGCAAAACTAGAGTTATAGCCGCCAATGAGCATTAGGAGCCGAAAGGAATAAAAAAAAAAATGAAAATCACGTTTTATTCTTTTTCTCAGCTCTCAATCAAGATAGAGAAATAATTCTATCAGGTTAAATTGTAGTTTTGTTTGCTATTTAAATTAAAATGCTTAATATTTTTAATATTTGGTGAAAAATTAATATTGTTTTATTTTGATAAAATTTCACATATTTGAGGTCAAATTTTCATGAAAAAAATTGTCCACAGATTTACATTGGATTTCATTAGAATTTTGTCATTTTTTCAAGTTTTTGGGCACCCTAAAGTCGGGTCGTGTCTTGAGAATAACGAAAGTATTTTAATTTAAATAGAAAAAAAACTACAATTTTACGTGAATGAATCATTTCTCTATCTTGACTGAAAACTGAGAAAAATAAACCGTGGTTTTAATTTTTTTTTTTCTCGGTTCCTAATGCCCATTGGCGGCTAAACTCTAGTTTTGGACTATTATAGGTCCCTACTACCTTCACAAAAATCGGCATTCAAATCTGTGAGTTACAAGTCAAAACGTCCCCTTGTGAGTAGTTTTATATTTTTTTGAATATTTTATTATTTTTGTTTATGCATGTGGAACAAATAATTAACACTGATATGTTTTTCTTTGCCAGTATACTCGTTAACTATTTTAAAGGTGTGGACAATGACATTTATGTGAACGTTGTAAGTTTTATCCACAAACTATATGATACAAGTTGAGAACTAACAAAGTTAAAACTACTAAGGAGCCGACTTGATGAGAACGGAAGCCGGAGAAGGGATAAGATCTAAGATCTAAGATGTAAGCTAAGGCTAGGCTAAAGAACATCTAGAACTAGAACTCGAAGAACATTTTCATTAGCGGGAAGAGATCAGATAGCAAAGGCCTGGTTACGGAACTCCTCTCTCTGCGGAGGAGCAAAAAGAAGATGGTTGAAATGTTCTCTGGATAACTTCCTCCGTTGTTTACTTACAGTGCAAAATATCAAAAAGACAAGTCCTTTATCTTATATCATATCTAGGCTCTTATCTAATTCAATTCTATTTATGTTTAATATTGTATTATGCTTTAGTAGTTAACAATAACAATAATGAAGTTAAAATATATAATCTTAATTTAACAAAAGAAACTAAGTAATCTAGTCTCTGTGTGATTTAAGGCAATTGTAAAGAAATGCATACATATACACACACAAAAAAAAGTACTTGAGGTACACCATGATGATATAGAAGGATCAATACAATTAGGATTGATTAATTAAGTACCACTTCTATAGAGATTATTTTATTTGAAAAACTAGTTTCGAATGCTAAACATTCATCTTCAGTTCTAAAACATACAAAAATTTTTCAACAACACATGAGTACTATGTTACATAGATTATATATACTAAAGTTTTTTAAAAAGATAAGACAAGAAATCAAGCATAGGCACTCACCTTCGAGGTAAACTAAAACACTGAATTTGTGAGAAGTAAAAGGGGAGGCAGGTAGGTTAAGTTTTAGATTTACAATGGGGTTTCCCTTATGATTCATTGGGTTTTTTCCGTTCCTATGGGAAACAAATTTAAAATGGGGCTATTGGATATGTTAATCTGATCATTTAAACAAAAATCTGGATCAGTTTTTAAACGATTGTATTATTTCTAGTGATTCAAAAGTATTTAATTTTAGGCTATTTTCTACTTGATGTAATATTTTTAATCCCGAGTCTTTATTAAATTTGTGGTTATTTTCATTTAGATGGATAGTGAAATTGGAATTTTGGGTCTTATTAGTGTATGCTCTTATATGTTCAATTACTCTTTGATTAACCGATCGTCCGGTTTTTCCCGTGTGTTTTGCTTCACAGTCATGACTGTACAGACTGTACAGACTCACAATAAATATATATATATATATATATATATATATATATATATATATATAGAGAGAGAGAGAGAGAGAGAGAGAGAGATAGAGAGAGAGAGAGAAATTATATTTAAAAAATGCATTTCGTATTTCTCCCTACGAGAATATTTTCCCCAGTTTTTGTTTCTACTGACAAAAATATAAGATGATGGATATGTTCATCTATAATCTACTCAGTGTCCCAATTTAGATTTTAGAATTACAAGAATTAGAATTAGAAGGATCAAATTACAAATAATCCGAACGTTCAATTAAGGGAACCGTTTCTTTTTTGTTTTTTTATATTGTAATTTTAATTAAATTTATGATATAATTACTTAAAATGTGATCATGTTAAAATATGATATAACGGGAATAAGAAATAATAATTTCTCAGAAACTGCAAAAAATTAACTTAATATGAATAACTTCGTGTTCATTTAGTTGGTATTAAATAGCTCACCTTCTGTTTTAAATTGTTCTTTGTAACGAACACACCGCATTTCTGATCAGTTTTTGTATTTAAATTACTAGATTTTAAATTAATAGATTTGCAATTAGATTTATTTTAAACTTATTTCGGTCATCCGAATTTCTGATCACCTGAACCACCCCTGATAACATTAGTTTGAATAATCGACGCTCTACTGTACTCAAATTAATAATTCAATTAAATTAACAAATAACGTAAGAACACAAAATCGATTGAAGGACGGATACTAAAGACCCTCTATGTTGGGTGTCCATTGTAAGTATAACCAAAATCTAACCATAGTTAAAAAATGTGGTTCATTTTTCAGAAAATCATTATTTATTTTCCTCTGTGACGCATGAGAAACTCGTCACCGAGGTCGTGATACTATGAATAGTAACAGTTATCTCATTTAGTATGCAGATTCAAAGGTTCGTTATGAGGTTGCGATTCGGATCAGAGCATATCGTTTAGCTATACAAATATATGTATATAAACATTGAAACAAAAGAATTTACAAACGTTTTTATCATATAGGTACCTATTTAAGTTTATTTTGTTGTTTATTATAAACAAAGCTTTATTTGTAACATGGATATGTCTTTTTGCTGGGTTTCTACACTTTTTTAGTGTTTTGCTAGTTTTAACATTCAAAAATTTAACATTTTGAAACGCTCTGCCTCTGCTGGTGTTGCTCAAATGGAAACTTTATCGACCGTTCCGTCAAAATCAGAAATTTACGGAAAATATTTTTATTATGTAACATTTGTCGCTAGGACCTACCGTTAAGAAGGAATATTGGTTTGAATGAAAAAAAAAAATCATGTTTGAAACCATTTTTTTTTATTCAACTTTGCTTCTTCTTTTTTTTTTTTTACGAATAATCATTAATATTTTTAATAATCTTTTAAATGTAAAATATAAATTGATCAAAAAAAGGAAACGATTGAGAACGACTTTGAATTGTAATGGACAGTTGATTTACATAGATGTGATACAAGACTGATCGGTTCAAAAGTCCAGGAGGCGAACCCAATGAAAGCAATAGATGGAAATAGATATATAGATAGACATGTCCATGGTCGATTCTTTTTTCTCCGTCAAACAGAAATTGATTATTTTGTGTGTGTGTGTGTGTGTGTGTGTATATTACAAATTATGAAGATGTAGATTGATTTTCCGCAATAAAAAAATATTAAGATAGCTCAGGTGTGCGGTCATTAAGAACGCATATCTGCTGTATCGCTCGAAATTCTAAAAAAAATTTCGTAAGACATAGATGAGATTCTGGCCAATAAACAGCATAACCTTAACAATTTCTTAAACCATGGGTTCAGCTTTTAAGGGGTCTTATAGTAATGGTTTTATATTCGGTTAATGAATAATGTTGAATATAGAACATAACAAAACTAACCTTACTCGTTTTATATCTGTGGCACCTTTGCATAGTGGGCTAAGTCGAATTTCGAATTATCTACATCACCAGATTCGTAATTTTTTCCTCTTTTTTTGTGTCTAACCGGCTAATTGTTCCGTCCATTGCAATGAAGGATATTCCTTTGTGAATTGTGGGCTGATACTCCAAACATGAACTTTTACTTGTGAAAAGTGAGTCAAGTTTACCAAGCCCCACAATTTTTCATAATTAAAATTTTTCGTCCCTTTTAAAAAACCGCCTTAGTTCATAGAAAAAAAGATAAATAAAAAGGCAATATGCATTGGGGGAAGGTAAGATGGCTTAACTATAACAACGATAGCTGCGGTGTTCTCTACTACAGGTCGACTCTCGATATAAATGTTAATTTTAAAACTGTAAGTTTTTTGAAAAAGGACAGGCTACAAAAATTAGAGCCATCAATCAGATATGTTGAATCACTTCCAATAGCGGCAGAAAAGAAGAAAGATCTGTTAGATCTTCTTCCCTAGATAAGCCCAACATTTAGATAATTCTATGAAGAACTGAAATCTACATCATGCTTAGATTTAGTACCCAGATTTTGGTGGAAAAGAACACGAATGAAAGAAATTTTTTTTTCAATGTTTTAAAAACTACCAATAAAATAGTTATTTTTTCTTTAGGCACGCTGTTTATGTTATTTTATTTTCTATTATTTTCTTTTATGTAAAATATTTTATGTAAAAAATACAAAATAAATTTTTGAAAAAGAAAAAAATATTATTAATGTATACTTAATTTTTTCTCAAGTCTAAAAATTATTTAAACACTTGGCTTTCAGAGTTTTATTACGTTAACATTAATCACTTTGCCCATTGCACACAAAATCGATTAGTGTAATCCGGGCTAAGAGTTCGATTTTTTTTGGAATGATTAGTATTAAATATTAGAATATTGGCAAGAACTGAATGATACCTCACTAACTTAAATAGAAATGTACTGTCAAATGTTTAAGCCCCACAAATTTGATTTTTTTAACTGGACGATTTAGGAAAAAATCTCAAAAATTCAATTCAGTTTTCCTAAAATCGCAATTTTCGCACTTAGCCCACTATGCACAGGTGCGACACATATTTATGAATAGAATAGAATTTGATATATGTATCAAGCTTTATAAAATACGTAATATTGTCGTGATAATGATAGTAAAATTAATACCTGGCTAATAATTTGTGTTCTCAAAGAAAATGGATTCTCTTTTAATAATAAATCATTTGGCTGACACAATGAGCTGGGTGCTCAGAAGATGTCAGAGTATAATTATGCTCTAGAAAACAATCTGTTATTCTAGAACTTATTCTATAAGGGAGCTCTTGGAAGCCTTTTGTTTAATTATTATAATATTACTCTGTCTCCTCGGCTGTTATCAATATCTCTATCTAACTTCAAAACATTTACAACAGTTATCCTTTGTAGAACTTACTTTGAAAACTATGTTCCTTATAATTTTCCTGTTTTAATTAGTTAAGTACAGTTACAATTATTATTTTAACAGGTTAATTGGAAAGGTGATTTGTTTAAATCTTGAATGCAATAAGTTTACAATAAAAAGTTTTTATTACCGATGTTAGGGCCGAATCAGAATTACGAGCGCTAGGAAAGTTCAATACATCAAAGTCTTATTTTGAAGTAATAAACGTTGTATTGGAATATCCTTTGGAGGTTTAGTACCTTTATCCTTTACCAGTCAAATGGCAGTTTCCTCTAGGCTATATTGAAAACATAGTGTCATATTTGCTCACATTTCAATCGGCAGTCTAATAAAAAATTTTATCATCGAAAACGACACACTGAACCTATCAACTTTTCATGTAAACCTATTTTTACCACAGTTTCTGCTTTAAAAATAATACATAAGAGGGGAGTGGATGGCAATAAATTGTTCAATGTATTTCGTTTAGGGTTGAATTGAATTGAGAATTGAAAAAAACAAAGCATTGAATGTTGTTCCCTAGAGCTTCTGCCAAAAAAACTCAATTACCCTGACTGAGGAAAACAATAGAAAATGGACATGTCTTTCTATAATCTATAATCTACTGCTTTTGCTAATTTACATTTCAAAATTACAAGACTAAAACGACAAGAAACTGCCCGTCGTTTCAGACTACTTCAACATTTACTAGAGAAACGTTCAAAGCTCCCAATTTATAACAAAAGATTTAAATACATGACTGTGATTAGACCTATTTGGACGTACGGAGTTTAGCTTTGGGGCTCCACCAACCATCCAATTCATCTCGTATTCAATCCTTAGAATCCAAAATCCTTCGTAAAATCCTCAATGCTCCTTACTTTGTCAGCAATAAACTTATCCAGAAAGATCTTAATGTTCCATATGTTGTTGATTTAGCCCACACCAGATACCTATCCTTTCATAGTAAGCTCCATAATCACTCAAATCCGTTAGTTTTCTCAACTTGCTTCCCACTCCATTCCTAATAATCCTCCGAGGCGTCTGAGAAGAAGATCTAGTGTAGAAGTTTTAATAAAGTGCTACTGATGAGTAGTTCTTTCCAAGTTTTAACATGATATTATGAATCGTTGTCAATACATTTACTTGATGTATATATTCTGTACAGTTGTAAATTTCAATAAATGTATATTAAAAAAATAAATGAATAAATAAATATATAAATAAATAAAAAAATAAAAAAATAAAATAAAATCAGAATTGAAAGGATCAAAATTACTTAAATTAATAATTAAATTAATTTAACAATTAATGATCATTCGATATAAACAAGATGACAGATGTTTTATAACAAAAAAAATATTCTCTAATACATTTTTGATCAAGATACTAACGACTTATATTCGGTCCTAGCAACAACAACACAGCTAGACGTGTCAAAATGTTACATTTTTGAGGTTAACAACTTTTTTCATCTAAACCAATATAGTTCAATAGGTCCAAGCGTCAAATGCTAATAACAAAAATTTGACAAGGAAACTATAGTCGAATTTTTTATCCAAGCAATTTATAAAATGTATGCAAACGTGACTTCTTTTATACAATCCAATACAGCTCCCAAACGGTATGGTGTTAGGGACGAATGTTATATTACTCAAAATATTCTCCATTAAATTTTTGTTCCGGGAACTGCCTAATTTTCGATCCGAACAATACTAAGAGAGCTAGAGCCTATCATAATGTTTCATTTTTATTTAAGAAAACCACTCGTCGTTTTCAACTTCTACTACATTCACTAAACCGACTAAACCTTCGTTCAAACCTTCCAATTTATTACTAAAGACTCCTTTACATGGCAGTTATCAGACCTATTTGGACATACGGAGTTGAGCTTTGGGTCTCAAATAATCCTAATTCTTCCCATATCAAATCCTTGCAATCCAAAATCCTTCGGAAAATCCTTAATGCTTCTTACTTTGTTAAAAATAAATTTATCCATAAAGATCTTAATGTTCCATATGTTGCTGATTTAGCCTAAACCAAATACCTATCCTTTCATATTAAACTCCATAACCACACAAATCCACAAGTCACTCAACTCCCCATTCTATTCCCGTTGACCTTCCTAAGCGTCTGAAGAGAAGTTGGCCTAGAGACCAAAGGATATTCCAATACAACGTTTATAACTTCAAAATAAGACTTTAATGAATTGAACTTTCCTAGCGCTCGTAATTCTGATTCGGCTCTAACATCGGTAATAAAAACTTTTTATTGTAAACTTATTGCATTCAAGATTTGAACAAATCACCTTTCCAATTAACCTGCTAAAATAATAATTGTAACTGTACTTAACTAATTAAAACAGGGAAATTATAAGGAACATAGTTTTCAAAGTAATTTTTTTTTTTTTTTAAGTGCTACTGATGAGTAGTTCTTTTCAAGTTTTGGTATGTTATTGTAATCATAATCAACCGATTTACAAGATGTATATATTGTACAGTTTTAAATTTCAATAAATAGATTAAAAAAAACAAAAATGAGAAAAAACGCAACAAAAAATCTTAGACCTCCAGCCAAATGACCCGCCATGGTTGGTTTAGTGTCAAAAATTGTCCTTCTTTATTTATCGTTATCTTGTACCTTTTTAACTTTTGTAAAATTGCATTCAGTGGAAACTAAAACCAAATACCTATCCTTTCATATTAAACTCCATAACCACACAAATCCACTAGTCACTCAACTCCCCATTCTATTCCCGATAACCTTCCTAAGCGTCTGAAGAGAAGATGGCCTAGAGACCTTTTAGTGTTGAATTTTTTTTTTTTAAGTGCTACTGATGAGTAGTTCTTTTCAAGTTTTGGTATGTTATTGTAATCATAATCAACCGATTTACAAAATGTATATATTGTACAGTTTTAAGTTTCAATAAATAGATTTAAAAAAAACAAAAATGAGAAAAAACGCAACAAAAAATCTTAGACCTCCAGCCAAATGACCCGCCATGGTTGGTTTAGTGTCAAAAATTGTCCTTCTTTATTTATCGTTATCTTGTACCTTTTTAACTTTTGTAAAATTGCATTCAGTGGAAACTAAAACCAAATACCTATCCTTTCATATTAAACTCCATAACCACACAAATCCACTAGTCACTCAACTCCCCATTCTATTCCCGATAACCTTCCTAAGCGTCTGAAAGAGAAGATGGCCTAGAGACCTTCTAGTGTTGAATTTTTTTTTTTAAGTGCTACTGATGAGTAGTTCTTTTCAAGTTTTGGTATGTTATTGTAATCATAATCAACCGATTTACAAGATGCATATATTGTACAGTTTTAAATTTCAATAAATAGATTTAAAAAAAAAAACAAAAATGAGAAAAAACGCAACAAAAAAGCTTAGACCTCCACCAAATGACCCGCCATGGTTGGTTTAGTGTCAAAAGTTGTCCTTCTTCATCCATCGTTATCTTGTACCTTTTTTAACTTTTGTAAAATTGCATACAGTGGAAGCTCGTTAGTTAGTCACTCGATAATTCGTCTTATTCTGTTATTCGTCAGGTTTACGTATGTAGTTCATTTTTTCCCCTTGCTACTTATTTAATTTTTAAACCGCCTCATTTAGTTTGTCAATAAAAAATACGCCTATATTTATACATTTTGTAAATCATTTCATAGAAAGGAAGTATGAGTGCAGTTGACGAATTCCCGGAATCAGTTAATACTGGAAAGCTCTTCCTACAAAAACATTAGCATCTGGCTCAGCAACTTCTGCTCCAGGTTATAAAATGAGAAAAGATAAGCAAGAGGTAAGCAGCTGGTTAAACATGGATAGTACGGATGTGGGATATGAAATTTTTAATGACAATGGAATTATAGAACAATTACTGAGTGCTCAAAATGAAGCTAGTGATGATATAGATGATGACGACGACGTTTCTAATACTTCCACTATTCCATGCAAAGAAGTATTGGAAATGTCCCCTAAGAATAAGACAAAAGAACAATAAACAGGTATCATTGTCTGGCTGCGTACATAACAGGCAGCAACTTATATAGAATGTAAATTATATACATATAAATATATAGGGTATAATTTTAGATTTGAAAAAATAAAAGTCTTTGGGTTTATATAAGAAAAACAAGGTAGGAAAATAACAAAATTAAAATACAATATAAATAAATAAATATTCTAACACTAATATATTACATAATTTCGGAAGATTGATAATTGAGGATGTAGATAAATAAATTATGTTTAAAGGAAGTGAGAGAAGGAGCATTGCGGATCGAAATGGGCATGGAATTCCAGAATAAAGCTGCACGATTAATAAAGGATTTTTCAAAGGAAGCATTTTATTATAACTATAAATGTATTTTTCTTTAACCAACGTCCCATTCTTCTTGGTTTCGTTTCACAATAATAAACATTTTTTCAAATGTACCAATGGTGACCTCCAAGCCATTCTTATGATATTAGTGTCCACCTTGAAACTTATCTGTTCATTGTGTTTTTCGTTGTTTTTTTTTCATCATATTTTTGTATTATGGTCCAGTTTCCTGTAACGAATATTGTTAAAAATAAATGTTATTAAAGGATTTTATCCTTTTCCACCCGCAATCATTATTTTCATTTCCATATCAGAGGGGCTGAGCGTTATACTGACGATGCCAATATACTTCACGTTCAGAATTATTTTCAATGCACCCTCATCTAGATTCGTTTCATTATTACTGTTATTCGATATGTTCAGGAATAATTGTTTATTAATTCCGATAATAATTAATACAACCCCGTATCTGTGTACTCGCATTGGAATATGTTTTCCAACAACGTAAACAAACAGCTTTTATCTGGAAATACAATTTAATATTGATGCGTATCGCGGAGCTTCGTATTGTTTCATTAATTAATGCAATATCTCTTTTTTGTGTGTGTGTGTGTTTTGTTGTTTGTTGTTAAGAACTACAAATAGGGAAGGTAACGACAGGTCATCCGATAAGTTATAAGCTACAAATGGGCCTTTCGCCTATTAGTAGCTACCAGGGTTTGAAATCGATAATTGAAAAAAAAATAAAAAATAAAAATCAAATCCGATCAAGATTTTTATCTGGGATTTTTAAAATCATTTGATGATTTTTATTAACATTGATTTTTATTTTTGATTATAAGTTATAAAAATCAGATTCTGATCATTGTTTTTGAACAAAATTTTTACAATTAACAATAATAATAATTTTAGAGTAATTCCTTTCTAAATCAGAAAGTTAAATTTTTTTAATTATCTCCGAGATGTATTTTGGGTATTTTATATACAAACATATTAATCAATTTGTGTGTAAAAGGTGATTTTTATTTTCTGACCAACATTTTTTTGATAGCAATTTAATCATTATTATTTATGCAATACCATATTACTTAGTCAGTGATCATAATTTTTAATGAAATCAATAATCATCAAAGATCAATTGAAATTTTTTTTATAAATCAGGAATGATTTTTAAATAAAAAATCAAAATTAAATAATTATTCATTTCAAACCCTGGTGGGTACAACTAGTATTACTATTAGTTTTACTATTAGTCGGTCATTTTAATTATTTCTTCGCTTAAAAATAGGTTTATTAAAATTAAAATATGGCCTCAATTAGACGGCACACAGTGGTTCAAATTGACAGAAATACATTCTCCCCTAAAGCATGTTTGTCTTACTCTTTTGGCTATAACTCCGAAACTATAAGTATGAGGGTCATTTCGATATAAATGGCAATTTAGTTTTCTAGAAAACCAAAAAATCCTCAAAAATAAAGTTACTTATTCATGTTTTGTGGCATAATAGGATGTTACCACACTACTTGAGAATATATAACTGAGTTGGTTCGTCAAATCTTTATGGGTTTGAAATTCTTGGACACAAAGAAAATCTTTTCTCAAGCCCCAAAATTTTATATTTAAAAAAAAAGTTCTATTTTATTTAATATACACACAATTTAAGAAGAAATGGCATGAATAATAAAATGAAAACAAATTTCTATACTCTTTGTGAAGATTAGAAGTTGAAAACTTGACCTGTGCACAGTAACGTACGTCAAAATTTTCAATAATTAATTTTATTTCTTTCTTTAAGAAACATTTAAATTGAAGTTTTAAGGTCTAAATTGATTTTTAAAACTAAACTCGACAAGATAAAAATCAACAACAGTGAAATATTGGTAATATATATATATTTTTTTAGCCATTCAAAGTGCTGGGACAGCAAATTGCCATTTTATTTGAAAACCACCCATGATCCAAAATTTTTTGTTATCTTAAACCTGGTTAAATTTACTACTATACCACATTTTTAAATATGGGGAAATTTTTATCAATTCCCTTAAAACACCTATGCCAGCACCATGAGAACCTTAACTGTTGTGAAATCCATGCTTTATTTTTGAGCCTATTTTTCATGGGCTATACGTCCAAATATAAAAAATATATATCCGATTCAAAAATTTTTTTATTTATCTCAAAGCTGGTTAAATTTACTATTAAAACCTATACATATAAGTTTGATGAAAATCCTTAAATACCCATGCCAGCACACTAAAAATCCCATAATTTTGTGAAATCCAAATTTTTTATGAAACTGGTGGTAGGAATTTTCAGATTCGGATTCATGGCCAAAAAAAAACAATATGATCCGTGGAGAATAAAAGTTCGGCTGTTTTATTCTTGAAAATGGCCTTTTGGAGCCTTGTTTTACTGGACTATAATACGTAATATCAAATATGATACTATTCTATCCATATGTAATGCAATAACATCGCTATTTTGTTGTATTTTTTTATATATTCCATAAAACATTCTTGCTCTATTCCTTAAGCCTGCCTGAGCCGACTCGCTGAAGATGGCCACCCATGGCAAATAGTTTATATCAGTTGCTAGACCGGCCCTGGACCGAGCGAACTGGGCAGTTGTCTTCCTGCCAAAGTGGAACCAGGCCAGCGGCCAGCCAATCTCAATCAGAGGTCCCAGCACCTTGGCTCTTCCTAGCCCTTTAGTCTCTTCTACTTTAGTTCTTTACTTACTTTCAATTAATCCCCAAACTTTTTTGTAAACTCTAATTGACAATCTGTTAGCACTATCTTATTAATTAGTCAATATTAGTGTAATATGCCGTTTAAAACAATTTTGTTAAAAACACACAATGGTATTTAGTTATGTGTTATAAATTTTATAACGTTATTTAGCTATATATGTTATAAATTTTTTGAAAGGGGTTCTAAAGAATAACTTTTTTTAAAATATTTTGTTTTTCTTGTCCTTAAGTACTCCAATTATCGTAGGAGCTGTGGTAGGGTGGGTTATCCTATAGATTACTAACCTCTTATAGCCAAAATGGGAAGACACTTGAAGTAGGCATGATGGTATAGAACGATCAATACAATTAGGATTGATGAATTAATTGCCGCTTCTATTGGGATTATTTTATTAAAATACTAGTTTCGAATTCTAAACATTCATCTTCACTTCAAAAACATACAAAATTTTCAACACATCATGCATCATATATACTTAAGTTTTCAAAAATGTAAGATAAGAAATATTGGTTCTCACCTGAGGAGATCTAATAGATATCTAAAATATATCCATTAAGGGAGGGAAAAAACTAGTTTTCTAATAAAATAATCTCAATAGAAGTGGCAATTAATTCATCAATCCTAATTGTATTGATTCTTCTATACCATCATGGTGTACCTCAGGTGACAAATATTAAGAACCAACATAGTACTCGTAGAATTCACAGAAAACTCCGAGTAGTTACATAATTGTTTGTAAACAAACTATGCGATAAAGGCTGAATAAGATTCAATTTTTGTCGGTATACTGATAAAGGCGCTTTTAATTCTACATTTAAAAAATATATATATTTTCTAAAAAAGGGACTGGTTTTGATCCTGAACGACTAGTATTAATAACACTGTAAACATAACATTCAATAGCTGCCTCAACATTCTGCATATGTTAACCATATTCTACGCTGAAACTATGTATATACTATTAATATGTTGATAATAAGGATTTCAGAGTTCTTCACATAAATTGAGAATTAAAAGATTTTGTTTCACTTTGTTAAGTGGTGGAAGGATATATATTGTTTTCCACGGAATAAATTATGAGACATTCGTGGCTTTGGTGTGAATGTCAAAACTCTTCCCATTGGTTATGAAGTCTATTTAATACATTCAATTTCCTAAAAGTAAATCAACTCTATATTTCCAAAGGTTTGTTAACCTTTAGGTTTCATCGGAATATTGGCTTACAACTTCACCAACTTATAAACATACAGTTAATATAATTTTTTCCGAATATTCACTGCTATGTTATATCGTACGCTATTCAACCTATCCAAGCCACTTCCAAATGACTTAGAGTATTTTTTTTTTTTTTTTTTTTTTTTTTTTTTTTAGTTTTAAATTTTAGCCTAGAGTTATTTTGGCGGTTTTTCGCACCCAACATTATTTGATAAAGCTACATTAGGGGACTGGACCTGACGATAGAGAAAAGTTAAGTTCCAAGCGATGGGTGTGTGGAGTGCGTACAAATTCGATCCACAAGGGACACCGACAGGAGGTGATGTCTCCCCACGAAGGGAAGGAGTTGAGGATTAGTTAGATGGTCATGTCATTAATTAATTAACTTATCTGTTGAATTAGCAGTGGATGAACTTGCTGAGACTGGTATACTTTCGATTTGTAGTGAGTTAAACTCACGAAACTAAAATAAATTCAGGTCAAATTACTTATTTATTTTATTTGTAACCGACTTCAAAAATAAGGTCCTCAATTCAACTGGATTTTGTTTTGTTTTTTGTATGTTTTTTACGCGATTATACCATAAATTATGAATCAATTTTGTTGATATTTTTTTTTATCGCGAAGTCATGGTTCCGAGATGGTCCCATAAAATGTTTATTGAAATCAGCACATTTTAAGAAAAAAAAAAAGGAACTAATAAGAAATCACTGTTATATAACCTTTCATTATAAACATATTACTCTGTGGTAACTAAATCTAAATTATTAACACTATTAATTTAAATATATAAACAAAAATACACTCACCACTAAAAATTGAAAAATTAATACAGTTAATTTTTAAGAAAAAAAAAAAAAAAACAGAACAAAAACCGACATCAAGATTAAACCTTCATGTAAAATCTTGAACATAGGGGAGGGGGCTCGATGGCCGAGTGAGTTGGGAGGAGGGTCTCAGCGCGCTCGGTACTGAAGGTCGTGGGTTCCAATCCCACCTGGGCGGGTTAAAATGTAAGGTCTTGGCGAACCCACGAATAAATCTTGACCTTCCCATCTTGGTTAGAATAGGATAGTAACCTGTAGGATAACCTCTTCTTCCTTCCCTAGTTAAACGTTAAATCTAAATAAACAACAAATCTTGAATTAAAAAGTAAAAAATAATATTTTAATTACTTCGAAACGTTGATTAAAGGAAAACCAACGAAATCATCGATAATTATATACATATTCACAATCAACGATCAGTTATTTTTGGAGTCGGTGCCATCAAAAACAAACAGATTTTGAAAGAAAGCGGGTTCCTAATTCTAAAGATCTCTCCACTATTTCGTTACCACCACACCGCTGTTTCGTGCCATTTGAAAGTTTTTTACAAAGCCAGGATTAGACAGCCCTTCTTGGCGGGCACCAACTACAAAATTAAATGATAATAAATTGTGAATAGGTGTATTAGTAATTAAAGTGTCATTTTTTACTTTTTAGTTAAAGATTGTAAATGAAGGTTTAATATTGAAGCCGTTTTTTTTTATATTAATAACTTTTTATGGTTAAGATGGTCAGAGATGCAGCCGAGTTGATAAACTAGTTTAAACTTCAAGTTTAAAAATTCAGATTTCATGTTTTTCGCTCCCTTTTTTCTACTTAGATTTTACCCACCAAATATTTCTATTCATATGTTACGAGTATACTAGTCACCGCCACCTCCTTCCTTGTTTATCCCACTCCCCTTTCCTTGATTTTATTTTTGAACTGTCATTGTTGGCCCTGTCCACAATCTGCAACCAGACCACAATCAGTAAGTCGATTTATTATAATTTTGCAAATTTCTTCAGCCTCTTCTTTCGTTTATTATGATGCCAACTTGGCTTTCTTTCTTACCTTTCTATCTTACCCTTTTCGTTTTAATGTATTTTTCTAATATTTATTTGAATCATCATCATCATCGTCTTAAGGTATCTTATGTTCCTCGCCGAACCCTGGCCTCCTCTACAATCCCCTTCTACTCAGAGCTATCCTTAGCTGCCCTTCTCCACCCTCTCACACCCAGAATCCTCCACATCTTCGAGCCAACGAATTCGAGACCTTCCTCTCCTCTTTCCGTCCGGGTGTCCATACATTTATTACAGGGTGTCCATTTTCAAAATAAAAACATATCCAGTAATCTCAAAATAAGTCTACAACAACCGGTGGGTATGTACGAAAGTGAAACATGAACCTTGACATTACACAAGGAAAAATTTATTTAGAAATTTTTTTTAAGTTTTAAAAAAAAAAAAATCATTCAATTGGCTTAGTCAATTTAAGATTTTTATCATTCAACCAAAAAAATAATTCAATTACAAATTGTATATTTTAACTAGACCTTCATACTATTTCATTTTCAATTCTGTATTTAAAGCTTTAGATATTCTTTCAATTACATAATGAATTCTTTCAATATTCTTTGGTAAATAATTTTTATTTTTTTTTTAACTTGGATGTGTAATTTATCAATGTCACTGCATCTCTGACCATCTTCTCAACCATTATATCAATTCTGTCAACCATACTTTTTTCATATATTTTTTTTATTTATACCGGTACACTAATAAATAGAAAATGCAATAAATATAACGTTCTCTTAAATTTAAATTGTTTTCTTTATATATTCTACATTCAAATTGTTTGTTTAAATTATAAATTAATACTCCTATTAATTTTATTTTATTTATTTATTCTTTTTGGCTTCAAGATTTGTTAACACAAGTCCTATATTGCCAATTTAGTCCTATCTAATATTATGCTCAGTTGAATTTTGTATGCCTTTTCTTTGGTCATATTTCTTAAAAATTCAGAACCGTCGTGAATTGTTTGTGTACCCAGCGCTCTTATCCTCTCTTTCACAAACCGTTTGCAACTAAACACTACTCTTATTAATGTTTGATCTAAATAAACTTTTGTTTCAATACTTTTAGTTTGATGAGGTTTATTATTATTTTTATAACATTTCTGTTTCCTATAACGAACATCAATCCTAAAGCTGGTTTGTGAACCAGAGAAGGAAATGTCAAAAGCGCAAAGGTTCCAGAATTTGCAAAGGTTGCGCTGATCCTGGCAGAGCGGAGAGCTCTATCGTTAGGTTGGCCCGCTTCCAGTTCTACCGCCACTGTTGCACCAGCTAAATGTTTCATCTTCCTTCTCACATGTCTTAAAGTAGTTTGTTTAAAAAAAGAAGCTACAATGTTCTTAATAGAAAGAATTTTTGTCCCCGATCCTTTTTTCTATCTATCTACACAGCAAACATCGTTGAAGCTAAATACCACAAAGCCAGTGTTACCGCTTTTGCTGATGACTTAGCTATCACAAGTAGCAATGCCACAAGGGCCCTCGGTCTAGCTGAAGAAGCTTTTTTTTTTTTTTTTTTTTTTTTTTTTTTTTTTTTTTTTTTTTTTTTTTTTTTTTTTTTTTTTTTTTTTTTTTTTTTTTTTTTTTTTCTTCTCCCCCTTCCTTGCCTTTTCAGGCATACGGGGTTTTGACAGCAGCGGGTTCAACATATGGGTTTTTATGTATGCCGCTGCTGGCAATAAAACGCTTTATTAATAAAATTAATTTATTTATTTAATGATATTAAATTAAATTAAATTAATAATTTATTTACATTATATGATGAGGACATATATATTTCTTGGGAACAATCCTATGGTGCGGCCCGGCAATGCTTTGCACGCCTTAGCGACCGCACCTTCTTTTATTTTCTGTGGTGCGGACTGGCCATACATTGTACGCCTTAGCGACCGCACCTTAATCCTTCATTCTTCCGGACGGTGAGCCCGGTCCAGTCCTCCTGGGACGCTGCATCCGTCCGGTCCACTCCTTTCAGCTCTCCTTGAGACTGCATCCGTCCGGTCTGCTTGGTCCAGCCCTCCTGGTCCACAGCATCCGTCCGGTCCTCCTCTAGTCCTCAGGGTCGCTGGTCTTCTTCTTCCGCTGGTGGTGGCTCGCCGACCGCGGGGATGGGCCTTCCTAAGGTGAAGTGCGTAGGGCCCACCACTTCCTTCCACCCGTAGATAAATTCCCTAAAATGGGGATAGTTATCTTCTTCCATAAGTCGGGGGAAGTCCGTTTCGACGAGGGCGAAGATTCCGGTTTTCCTTGACAACCTGGCACGGTGTCCTTCCATCTCAGTGCAGGATAACACTACATGTTCAGCTGTTTCTGGGACTCCACAAGTCGGGCACCGGGGGTCAATTTCCTTTCCATGCTCGTTGAGCTTTCCCCGGAACCCTCCATGTCCTGTATGTATCTGCGAGACCCAGTAGTCAGGGAGGACCCATCTCGCTTCTAATCTTGTCTGGACGGTGGGGAAGAACTTTCTCAGCGTGGCGCCCTTCTGGCATGCTACCCACCGCCCATTCCACTCTTCTATGGAATCCTCCCGAAGCATCTTTTTCCATTGGTTAGGGGTCTCGCCGATACGCTGTCGGAGTCCCTCTGGAAGCGCGTCCGGCCCCTGCCTCTTTACTTCATACTTAATTCTGTCCTCTCTGAGGACAAGGTCCAGGGGCATCGCTCCAGCCAGTACCTGTACTGCTTCATGCGACACCGTTCTGTACGCCTTCGTGACCCTGTCTGACTAGCTGAAGAAGCATGTCAAATACCGTAAATGTTAAAAAAACTAAATGTGCAAAATATTTTCATTTCAAAAATGAAGGAAAAAAACTTCCAGTCAGTTTTAAATTAAATGAACATACAAAGAAAATTTCTAATAAATTATTATATCTTGGTATTTACTTTGACAGATCTATGACATTTTCGGCTCATTTTGAAAAGAAACTAAAAACTGTACAAACTCATACAAACTTTATCACCTATTACTGTCAAGGGAGTCTGTCACTACGCCTCAAGCTAATAATTTATAAATGTGTTTTGAGGCCGGCATTACTCTATGGAGCACCGATGTTCCTGCATCTGTGTCAAAGACTATGATAAAACGGGTGGAATCATTCCAAAATGGAATTATTAGAAAAATAGTTAAGGGGACGGTAATAGAAAAGAAAAAAATACCACTTTCTTGGAATAACTTGTTCAATAAAATTATTGGAAGTCCAGTTCTCCAACCTTGGCAGAAATATCTAACCACTTTTTATTCTTAGGTTAGGCCGACACAGAGGAAAGTTGAACCCTCATCATCTAAAAAATAAATGAAAGAATTTTTTTTTTCGAATCTAAATTTATCACTAATAAATTCCTTAAAATGTAATCCAGTTACGGTAAAGGGAGAAAAAAGTAAAATATTATGCATAAACAAAACAAGAAAATAAGGGGATAGAAAAAGCACCGTCCTTAAGCCGTGAGAACTAGCAACTCGAAAATGACAACATTACAGAAATCTTAAAAACATTTTAAAAATTCAGATTTTTGTGGAATATATTTTTTTAATGATTTAACTATCGTTTAGGGTTCTTATACGTATTTACCCATATTCCACAATACGTTGAATTTCTAAAAAAAAAATTATTTTTTATTTCTGTAGTGTTATAATTTTCGAGTTACTTGTTCTCACGGCTTAAACGACGAAATTGTTTATTGAAGAGGTATTTGGAGACTAGATGGATATACTATTATTATAGAATATTATTTATGTATATGGATATACTATTATTATTGTAGAATACTCAGAGGGATCAGTCAAAGAGTTAAAAAAAAGCTACTCAATTTCTTCTTGACTAGGAAAAAGAATAGACCATGGATATGTCTGTCGATAACGTCAATAGATAGATTTTAAATATAGGGTGATAACTTCTTAGTATAAAAAAAAAAATGGTGAAACTAGATCTAAAATGAAGAAAAATGCCGTTAGCTTCTGAATGCTGATGATGTATTCAATTCGAGCAACACCAACTAAGGAGGACCGTGTCAAAAAGTACGGACGTTTTTTAGTGTTCGGACACTTTCAAAATGTAGGCAAAACGTTACATTTTTCATTCAAACCGACATAGGACCTAAACGGTAGATCCTAGGGAGAAATCTGATGTAACAATGAATACCCCCCCTTAAATTTATGATAGTGAAACTGTGGTCTAATTTTCGACCCGATCTAGACCGAATCAAAATATTACATTTTTAAGAGTGAAAAAACGTTACACGAAACAAGCATAGAGCCTCAGCTAAAATTCCTATCCATGTAAAAAAAAGATCATTTTTAAAAAAAAATAAATCAAAGTTTTATAATTTAATGAAATGGAATATATGAGAGAAAGGAATAGAGAAATGAAAGAGGAAGAGATTAATGTTTTATAAAGAATGACCACGACTAGAGCTAATTCAGGTCGTCCTGACTTCATTTCAGGTCTGTTGAAGTTGTACCTCACCTCACCTCACCTCGTCCTCCAATCATCAAAGGGCATCTCTAACTGTATTTAATTTACATCTCACTTTGTTCTATATATTTAAAAATTTGAAAAGTATATTATGGTTGGGAAAGAAGAGGCAATCACTGAATATGAAAGCAGTATATTTCACCACGTATTATCATATTTTTAATGAACACACAGACAACTTTGATTAATTTAAACTTAGACACTGAGAAAACTGAGGCCATTATAATAGGTTCCACCTAACAAAAAAAGATCTATAACTGATTTTCCAAACTTAATCCTTAAATTTGTGTCAACTGTGAATAATGTGTAAAGTGCAATTTTGTGAATTTCTGATAATATAATAAGGCTTTATTGACATATTTACAAAATCGTTTAGAAAACATGTGCCGGTCTAAAGTCCTCTACATGATTAACATAGATTTATGCTTTGGTACATAGTTTTACCCTTTAAAGTTAATCTGTGAACAGTGAGAAAAAAAAAAAAAAAAAAAAAAAAAAGGAAGAAACAATAATTACATAATATAAAACAAAAAAAGAATTAAATACAATCAATAATTAAATACAAAACAATAATAATAAATATAAATAATCAATATATAATAACCAGCATACATTAGTGGTGACTATTTGTATACGTAGCAGTTCAGTAATCTGTGGGGAGGTTTATGTTAAGAGTACGTGTTTGGTTCTTTTGTGCGTGTATCTTTTGAGGGAATTTTTACCATAATTACCAATTTCTTTTACTAGTCAATTATCTGAATTGGTGTTTTTTGCAAAGTATGCTTTAGTTTGTTCGAAGACGTGCTGTTTTAAAGGGAGTAAGTTTAGGTCATGGAGCATGGTTGATATTTTAGTATAACGAGGATAATCATTGATGATTCTCATGCCTTTTTGAACTCTTTCCAATTTATTGTAGTTAATGGAGCAAGTTGAGCTCCACGCCGGAGAAGCATATGGGATTTGTGCTCGTATTACTGTTTTGTATAGAATGAGTTTATTTTTAGGGATCAATTTCGATTTTTTATTGAAGTAGGGGATCATTTTGAATAGAAGTTTCTTAGCTTTATCTGTTTTGTTGTTAATATGTTCAGTGTATGTTAATGATTTGTCCAGTGTTAAACCTGAGTATTTTATTGATTTAGACCAAGGGATTTCTTCTGCGTTTAAATTGATATGCTACTAGTCTACGAGTGGTCTACGTTTTGTGAAGATGATTGCCTCCGATTTGCTTGTATTCACTTTCAGTTTCCATCTCTGGCAATATTTATTAATTTTTTTGTGACTTTGTTGCAGCCGATTTACAATAGAGTCGATGCGGTAAGAAGCTGAGTATAGTGCGGTGTCATCTGCAGGGATATTATCGCGTTAGGGTGTTTTGGAAAGTCTGATAGGAACAGGTTGAACAGAGTTGGGGATAGGCAGGAACCTTGTGGGAGACCGGCGGGAAGGGTAACTTGTTTTGTTACCTTATTTTATAGGTATTATTTTATCTTATTGTATTATTATCGGATACCTTTTTTTTTTTTTTTATTAATGTCTAAGTTGTTGTTAATTGGGGCTTAGCGTCCTTATGTACTTCAACTAGGGAAGGCAGGACGGGTAGTGGCTAAGTTTTACGTTTATCAAAGAGAAAAATATTTCATTGTAAATCATTGTGGAAAAATATTTGAAATATTTTTGAGTAGATTAAAATAATATGAAACAGATTATTTCGCAATGAGCTCTGTACCACACAAAATTTCATTTTCGAGTCAGAATCTATCTTCAAATCTCAGATAAACCGTATCGATCCTTTAAAACAAAATGCATTTACTTAAACATGACTTAACTCTAATACTTATGCTACACTAAGTTACGATATACACAAAAGATGGTTGCTTGGTTTTTTAACAGTATCTTGTACCACTTACAACCCATGAAGGGTCTCGGGTTCAGTACTTAGGTAGACCGTACTGTTCCTGAGCCAACGGTTGTGATAGGAGGTGATTTGGCCAGAATTCACGCTCAACCGCCAAGTTTCCCCCCAATTAAGGGTACCCACTTATTAGGAGGCTGGATGTGCCCCAGGAGGGTCTCCCGACCTCGAATTCGATCCACGGCCGAAGTAACAGAAAATAAATTTTCTGCCTTCAGTCGGACACCAACTCGGGCCCGGGAGCATGGTAGGCAAGTGCCTTACCCACTGAGCTACCGCGCCTCCCTTTAACAGTATCACTTATGTTAAAGAATATCGTCTGCTTGGAGGTTAAAGTCATTCAGTGACAGAATCAATTTTTTCGTTTCAATATTCCATTAGGATTAAAACGCTCATTAAAAATTTCTCAGATAGTAATATAGTGAATTTTCTCATTCTCTATTGTCCATATAGACTTTTTGTACTTATAGAAAATAATAATATCAAACACACACCCGGCAGATGACCTCAGGATTTTTTAAAGGGAATAAAAAATCCTTAGCTATGCCGTCCTTCGGAAGGGACGCAAAATGGGGGTCCCGAGCCTGTGCGATGTCAGGTTTAAGATCCCTATCCTAATTATACCTGGATAGACAAAATTAAGGACTCCCACCGTAGCATCGTCCGATTAGCCATAGCAGCATAAAGTGGCGTTGGCGTTAAACAAAATAAACAAATAAAACAAACAATATCAACACACAGTGACTTTTAGTCAAATTCAGGAAAAAGTTCATTTAGTAACTTTTACTTCCAAGCAGGCGATATGAATACTAAATTTAATATATGGTTAATAATTAGAATTTTCGAATTTTGACACATTCAATTATTCAGAATAACTAACTAATAATCTCTTACATGAAAAATAAAAATACAAATGTTTTAAAATAAGTTTTATATAAAAATATAATTAATCCAGAAGGTATGTTTAAAAATGGGTGAAAGACCTACAACAACACAATTTTTTTTGTTTTAAATTTATTTTGGCTGTGGTCAATTGTTTTTTTTTTTAAACGTTTTTTTCACCTTTAAAGAAGTAACTCTCTAGCTCTATTAGTGTAGTTTGGATTGAAAATTTGTCGACAGTTTCCTTAGTAGAATTTAATAGAAAAATTTTTTTTTGTTTTATAACATCTGTCACGTTTCATTCTTCACATTTAGGCTGGAGAACAGACTATAACCTGAAAAGAAACTTTATTTGGCACAGTTAAGACCCTGAGAGTTTCGTTCCAAAATTTTAAAAACTGTGAAAAAAAAAAAGGAGGTGACCATCGAATATTGAACATTATGTACGATATAAGACGCCAATATGAGGTACTGTTCACCATCCCCACTCCCATATCCATCGAAACTGAGCACAAATTCAATTTTGTCTCTTATTTTTGCAATAAAAGAATATTAATTATAAATAATACTTTTATTTTTATAGTTTTATTTATTTATAGTTTTATTTTTAAACATAAAACAAGAATCAACTTTATATTATATTATATTTATGTTGTTCTTTTTTTTTCAGATCCTGCAGTTACAAATGAATGATTACAGATATCATTACATGTTCACAACTTTCGTAAGTACCATTTTAAATTCTTAAAAGTATTATTTAATTTATAGTACACATAAAACATTTTACGCTAATAAGGTATTTGTAACTATACCTAATTTATAAAACTTTACCTATTTGAACATACCGAAAAATATTTCTGCATTAGTTAAAAGTTAGTACCATTATCAACCTAAGGTGGTAGCTGTGGTAACAAATACTGACGCTGGGGTAACAAACGCAAAAATGCTTCTCCTGAACAATTTAAAAAAAGTGAGCCAATGGCTTCAATTGTTTTTGGTTTCTTCGATAAAGATAATATATAAAATTATAGTTATTGTCAAACATTTTTAGTTATTTTCTTTTCATGCCATCTGCTGATTTCAATGTACATTTAGGCTAAGATTTGAGTTGTACGAAGAATGAAGGCAGATACATAGAGCACATAGTGTATATAGAGGTGAGGTGACCTAGGTAGAGATTGCAGGAACCAGATCCAACAATGGGCTGAGTGCTCTCTTTTCCTTTCTTCCACGTTTTATCTTTCATTTTTTTTTTTCTTCTACCGTGATAGATAAAGAAATACTTGAGCACGTATTGTCTTCTAGAACGTCAGGTTCTTAGAAAAATATTTAATATTTCATAAACTAAATATAAATAGGCATCCATGAAGTAAATTGCTAACTTTTCTTTATTTTTCTAAAAACATCACTCTGTTACTTATCGGCCCATGTGCAAAAAAAGAAGAAAAGATAAAATATACAAAAGCTCTAGCTACAGTAATAACGGCTGTAAAGCTTTAAACGTACTGCTCCCAAATTAATAACTGAGACTGAATTATCTATATCGGGAATTTCCTTCTCATTTTCAGGTTCAACCAACCCAGTTATTGGTACCTTATACATAATCTCTTACAATAAATTTCATTTCTGTAAGCAACATATCATTTAATAAACTGCACTGTTAATTTAAAGTTATACGTGTTATGTAACAACAAAAGAAGTATTTATTAGAAATGGGCCGACTACGACTTTAGCCCACTATTCACTGGCCGATTAGTCAGCCAAGCCGATCGTCGTTTCGGTAAGAATTCGTGAAACATCGATTATTTTCGAGGCATTTCGTTTATTGCTTAATAGTCGTCCGTACATGTAGCTAAAGCTTTTTTTTTTTTTTTTTTTCAAGCAAGCCGGTAAGTGATAGTGTTTTTTTGTTCTTGGAAAAACAAACAATTTACTTTACTTTGTTTAGGTAGTTAATTTGGAAAATTAGAAACGTAGAAAAAGATATCGTGTTTGTGGACTAAACATGTGACACAAAAAAAATATTACAAGCAATTGGAAATAAAAGTGTATGTAAATTGCAAAAATAGTAGCTTCCTTTTCGTGTTCCAACATTTATATTACATTTAAATAAGAATTAATATTTTTTAATTATAACACTAAACATAAACAATGATTAAAAATAATAGTACTCCTTTATGCAGCATTATCATCATCTTAGGTGGCGCGACATCCCGTCACCGACACTGGTGACTGGGCCTCCTCCAAAAGTCTCCGCCAGTTCGCTCTGTCGTTTGCCACAGCTTTCCAGCTCGGGCTCCAAGAAGGGCCCCGATTAGTATTATAAAAGCTATAAAATTTATTTTTTGTCAATATCTTTCTTCTTTTTTTTGTTACTTGTTGGTATTTACGACTGTAAATATAAATCAAGTAAATGTGTTGATAATAAATACAACGGCATGTAAGTAACTTGTCAAGAACTAGTCACTTGGAGCAGTTCAATATAAAATCTAGAAGGTCTCTAGGCATCTTCTTTTCAGACGCCTCGGACGATTATCGGGATTGGAGTGGGAGCAAGTTGGGAGACTAACGGATTTGAGTGATTATGTAGCTTACTATGAAAGAATAGGTATCTGGTTTGGGCTAACATCAATGCAACTTTAACATCTTTATGGATAAGTTTATTTGAGGCAAAGTAAGGATAATTGAGGATTTTGAATTGTAAGAATTGAATGAACTGGAGAGATGAACGAGATGAACTGGAGATCTTTCTTAAAGTTCGATAATTTATTTAAAAAAAAAAAAAAAATTCTTATTCCAAGAATAGATTACAAACTATAAAGGTTTCAGTTCAATCAAGCTATTTTTAAGTGTAGAAATATAAATTAACAAAATGTCCGACAGGTTTTTTTTTTTGGTTTTTTTTTTATCGCCGACTACTAAAGCAGTCTACTAGTCGGCTTTACAAAATAGTTGTCGACTCTAGTAGTGTTATAATTTTTTTAGCATTGTCAAACTAGACCATATTTTAGCAATGTAAAAATTTGATGTAAAGACAATGTTTATTACATCAGTTCAAAAATTCTCTACCTCATTTTTAATTTGGATTTCATTTTTATATTTTTTTTTCAATTGAAAGAAAAAAGCGAAATCACATTGATAAACGATATCTGTCATTTAAAATGAATGAAGAAATAGTAAAAAAAGTATAAAGGATTATGGTGATTAAGCTGGATATCTGTTCTTCTGCTATAGATGGGGGGTGGGTGGGAGAGGAGGGTAGATAGGAAGGGGCTGACAGGGGTCTCCTATCTCCCCCCGCGATCCTATCTTCGTTGGAGGTCGGGACCTTTGATGACCTCTCCCTCGGGAATTAAAGATTTCGTGCCAGGATCTGCTTTTTTCTTCTACTATCAGATTTATATAAGGGGAAAAAACTAAATTTATCCAACCCTAATTACTAAAAAAAAAATATACCTAATTTTTGAAGAACATATACTGACAATCGATTTGACATAGAATGGTGTAATAGCCAAATTATACAAGTAGAACTCCTCTTAATCGTTCTCGAATCAACCGCTACAGATTATAACCGGCCTGCGGTTTTCAATGTACATTGGATGTTCATCACAAATGTACAGCAAAGAATATTTTGTAATAAAGATGAATTAAACAAAGTAGGCGACAAAACTTCGTAAAAAAAATCACCCATAAGTAACTAAGTAACCAATAAAACCTATGATAGAAGGTTTCGAGCCCATCTTCTTTTTATATGCATCGGAATATTATCGTGAATCTACGTGGAAGTAATACACGTGATCGCAACAGTTTATAATGAAAGTTGGTTATTATTAAATCAGCTTAATATCTTATTAAAAAATGTTTTAAAAGTAATTTTAAAATGAGGAAATCTCAATAAGATGTAATGTTGCGTTTCTAAACTAAATAAAATTAAAAATATTAAAAAAAATGTAAGTAACTTTTAATAACACCAGTTGCAAGAGGTCCCAATTCCACAAACAGACCAAATACAATATTTAGGACTTATTCGACAGGAGAATGACATGGAGCCAACATGTTAAGAAGAAACGGACATCATTAAATATGAGACTGACAATGATATACTCACTTATCGAAAAAAAAAAAAAATCGAATTACTTATAAGACCTAATTAATTAATGACCTACACACGCTTACTAAAATCTTCATGGACCTACGCATCACACATTTAAAGAACTGCTAAACAGACACACATAAAAAGATTAGAAAATTTCAATCCAAGACATTAAGACTAATAACACAAGCACCTTGGTACGTTAACAATAAAACTATACACACTGACCTACACATACCAACAGTCATTGAACACATACGGACACACTACAGACTGTTTCATGAAAAATTAAAGGGACGTCCAAAAAACTCATCGATGGAATGGCCACATCTCTCATTCCGGAGAATACTAGGAGGAGACCTACTTACAACTTGCTATGTATCAAACCTTTAGGGTTTAATTTAATAAGCATAATATTCGCGTGTTGCGTGATAGGGTGGCTGACCCCTTCACAGCCTCTTGCGGGTGGTCCAGCAGTTCACACCCTTTTTGGTGTGCCATATTTCTCTTCCTGCCTATCCCTTACCAGGTGATATTCGGGGTAAACTCTGTATTTTGAGTTTTTCTAAAATTCATAAAACTGGAAAGTCGGTGAGCGTGTCCGAGTTCAAGGGGCGGAGCGTATACTTTAACAAAGGCTGGAAAAATATTTTAGATCAGTTTTTGAGAGGAGTATTAGTCGAGCGGTATTTGAGAGAGTATAGGAGATGTCTGGTCTGGTCCCTTCCGAGCTTGTTCCTGGTTCCTTCGGAGCTTGGAAGCTCCCGGCTTACCACTATGAACCCACAACATAGCATCACCCATCATAGCATTATTAAGAAGATAAGTCTAGATTAAGTTATTTGTTACGGTATAAGTTTGAAACCTAAGTTATGATTCTTATTCCTAACTGTCATTTTTATACGTCAACCCAATGGAATATATTGGAAACGTAATGGAATATATATTGTTTTAGTTCAACCGTCATTTATTCACCTACTGCATGCCACTCATTAATTAATATATTTGCTTACCCTTATTTACAATTAACATATCTCAATTATCTGGCCCCACGATCACCTACTGGAGAAGACATTATTAAATTAATTAATTATTTAAATAATACTTATTTATCATTTGTCAGGAAATAATTCCTGGCTGGCATCCCTATAATTAGATTAATGCTGATCCGGGACTCAAACAGAGACGGACATAGCAAACTTTACCTACTTACTTACAACTTTGGTTAAAAAGTAAACCAAAGACAAGAAAGGGGTGCCAATGGGCACTATCTCTCCTGATTTCTAACATGCCAAGTTAGCTCACGGTATATCTAGATATAATTCCAGGTATTTAACAACATTGTCTTATTGTGCAGCAATATCGTTGAGTAGACGTTCCTGGTTAAGGTGAAGGGTATTCAGTCTGACTTATCAGGATTCGGTTTGATTTTTACATTTTTCAAATTATTGATGCAAGATGGTAGCTGATGTTAGATAAAGAAGGAAAAAATCGTGAGATCTTTATGCGAAGACAGGATAGGAGTTCCTTGAGGTTGTAGAAAAGAGCGCTAAATAAGCTGCCTTGATGAACACCTGGATTTGGTGGATTGAGTGGCGAGAAAACAATAATAGAGGAAAAAAAAATGTTTTGATACATAAAGAAATCTATCGTTATGAAAAGATTTATCTTAAGCGCTATTTTTTGTAAAATAAAACAAAGCAGTTTCAGTATAGTTATGGTTATTTCTTTGCCTCGGTAAAATTACTTGGCTCTACACATAGATGTAGTTGATCGTTTGAATAATCTGTATAGGAAAAGGAGAGGGACGGAGAACACAAAGGAGACCTTCTTACCCAAGCGGCCATTCGGAGAGGAGTTATTGTCGGATCTGATCTCTTTGGTTGTAGCCATTGTTTGGACCAACGGTTCATTTACTGCCGACCGCTGCCTTCACAACAATCTTCCCATGAGTCAGCTGTCGGTAATCACTGCTCCGCTCTGTCTTCCAACTTACTGTATTACCTTTATTCTGCGTCAGAGGAATATATTACTTTATTAGGATTGATGGATTAGTTTCCCATTCTATTGGGAATTAATCTGATAGTTAATTTCCAATATAGTCCTGTCAATAAATATATTGTTGAGTGCATAGAATATGCGAAAATATTTGACTTCGTAGCTTCGTTAGTAATAGTTAGAAGGTAAACATATTAAAAGTCCTCGCCACTGGGGGATGAGCTAACGGTGGAAGGGAGTGGAGAAGGTCCCAATTTCGGGTTCTTTTATTATATCACGAAAACGATGGACTCTAAAAAAATTGTTTCAAATCAAATTAAAGTTAATTTAATTTCCTTTAATATTAATTCTATACACATTTGTCGAACTTCCAACGGTTCTCAAGAATTGAAAATCGGTAAATATTTGCTTCTAGTGCCTTCCACAATCGTTTCTAAAAAAATAAAAATGTCAGAATCAAGATTGTAGAGCATTAAATTTACTTTAATATCATATATATATATATATATATATATATATATATATATATATATATATAGCTAAATAAAAGGTTCGCGGGACTGAGTTTTTAAAAAGAGCGTTTTTATTGACTGACATACATTATACAAGAAAAAGCACAATTTACAGCCTAATACAAGAACTGCGTGTTGAACATCTGAGTCCTACGAGTGACGATATCAGAGTGTCTTGGTACTTTTTCTTTAAGAATTTTATTATTTCTTTTACTGTATTGAATTTCTTGTCATATACGGCGACTTTAGCTTTCCCTGTTAATTTGTTTAAAATTGTTAAAACTAATTTGGCTTGATTTTTATATTTTTATGGGTATTATCATTTTTACAATATAAATTATATAAAAATTCGCTATTTCTTATAAAATCAACTAGTTGTAACGGATTTCCGTCATATTCCGGGATTAATGCTAAATCATGATTTTTAATTTCTAGAGCCATATTATTTTCTTTTTTAATTAACGTTGAACCTGTTTTTTTAAGTTACTTAATTTTTCTTCCAAACCATTCATAAAGATAAATGCTAAATTAATATTTTAAATTATTATACTTATTACTAACTTATATTTAAATTACAAAATTACTTAAAAATAAAAATAAAAATAAAATTAATTATACTTTTTCTTGATACAACGTTGTCTTCGATGTCTTCTTGATGACGCTCCCTTTAGCTATATATACTTTTCTGGCACTTGAAGCAAGCAGCTACAAATTATCGTATGTATATACAATATTTACAGTTATTATATACAATAACTATGTATATAAACAATTTTATTGAAAATTTAATTGACTTTAATTTTTACTCAAAACAATTTTTTTTTAGAGTTTACCGTTTTCAAGATGTAATCAAAAAACCCAAAAATGGGACCTTCTCCCCTCCCCCACCGTTAGCTCATCCCCAGGAGCGGGGACTTATAGTATGCTTACCTTCTAACCATTCCTAACGAAGCTATGAAGTCAAAAAATTTCGCATATTACTCTACACCCCTCATTTCAGCGCTCATTGACTAGACTAATAGGCGTGAGGGTATCTGAAATGTATGTATCTAAAGTATACAATAGATTCACCCTTGAAAATATAAACATTTGAAAATCTTAAAGGCCATATCGAATCTGGTTATGAAAATTCACTTTCAAAATCCATAACTATATTAAAAACAGAAATAGAAAAATTACTGAAATTTATCATCCGTACATCCCCAGTACATAAGATGGTCCGGTGATGTAGTCAACTCAAAGTTATAAGATTGAAACCTTATAATCGTAAAAGCAGTTGGAGGAACAGAGAGCTAATTCTAGATAAATATGTTCATGAAAAGAAGGTTTAAGATTTCATAGAAAATAAACGGTATCAGTGAAATGTAACATTTTTGGGATTCCTTGAACCAGAAAAAATATTTCAAAATAATTAATGATATTTTACTGTCGGGCTTTATATTTACACTACACAAGCTATTCATAAAATCAAAATTATTATCTACTTTTTAATGCAGTTGCTATTAAAGCGTTTTTTAAAACTATAATTGTATAGTTTCTCGGCAATCTATAGCTTCTCGGCTAACAATTCATCTCTCACTCTTCCGTTCCTTCCAATATTTCTTCATCACCTCTGCCTGATGTTTTCTTCTTTCATCTGACCACTGTCTTATTATTTGTGTATTAACTACTCTTGGAATTTTGAATCCTGGGAAGTATACGTTCGACGGAGGGAAGAAGCTAAATTAATTGTGAGAGAGGCTAAAAGGAAGAGCTGGGAAAAAATTTGGTAAAAGCTTGCAAAATGACTACAATGAAAACATAAAACTTTTCTAGAAAAAGATTAAAACCCTAAAAGGCAAGAAATGAAAACCCATGAGGAACGTAAGAAATAGTGCAGGAAAAGTTCTGACCAAGGAAAATGATATTCTGGACAGGTGGAAACAGCACTATGCAAAGATGTTCGATGATCCTCAATGCCAAGAAAATACAATGGGAAGTAGAACAGATAAAGTCATGGACTATGACAGGACCATCTGGGAAGAAGTGATGCAGGCTGTAGAGAAACTCAAGACAAGAAGATCAGCCGGAGGAGATGGAATTTTCCCAGAGCTTATAAAATATGGAGGCTGTAAAGTTATTAAAGTACTGCAGGGCTTATTCCAAAAAATATATGACGAGAAGAGCATTCCGAAAGACTGGGAATACAATGTCATTATCCCAATTCATAAGAAAGGAAGCCAAAGCGACTGTAACAACTACAGACCTATATGCTTGTCCCAGGTTGTTCACAAATTATATACTTCAATCCTCGAGAAGAGACTCAGAGATGTAGTAGAAAAGGACCTCGAAGAAGAGCAAGCCGCGTTCAGACCTTTTAGACAAACCCAAGATCAAATATTCTCACTAAGGACCATCATAGAAAAGGCTTGGGATAGGGATATAAATGTATATTTGGCTTTTTCAGATTTGCAAGCCGCTTTTGACTCAGTACCAAGAGTCGAAATATGGAAAGCATTGAAGGCAAAGAACGTCCCTGTAGAACTTATAGACGCCATTAAATCATCCTATAATGGTTCAAAGGGTAAAGTCAGGATTAATGGTAAGGAGTCTGGAAGCTTCGACATGAAGAGGGGTGTCAAACAAGGAGATAGTCTAAGCCCTCTTCTCTTTATTATTCTGATGGACGAGGTCTTAAAAATATGTAAACGAAGGACGGCACGCACAATATTGGGGAAATGGAACTTAAGAACAGTCCTTGCTCAGACACTTCTCTATGCCGATGATATAGTGCTGATAGCGGACTCCGTCCAGAATCTTCAGCAAGCTGTATTGGAATGGGAAGCAGAGCTGGAAAGGAAAGGCGTGATTATAAATGCAAGCAAAAGTAAAGTCATGCAAATAGGACGCGAACCAGAAGATGTGCAGATCACTTGCAGAGGAGAAATCCTTGAAGCAGCAGAAGACTATACGTACCTAGGAACAGTTATTAGAAATATCCAATAGGATTAAAAAAGCGAACAACGTATATTACCTGATCTGCAACACTGTTGTTGGGAAACGTGAAGTTTTTTTCGGACATGTATGCCGAATGGACCACGAAAGTTCTTCGAATCTAGACCTACTAGCAAAAGACCAAGAGGCAGGCCTAGGGTGTCATGGTTGGATAGTATGGCTCAAATAGGAGAGAAAAGAGTAAAGAGGTTGGATCCTATGAAGACATTGGCGAGGGACCGGGACAGTTGGATTTCTTGGATCGAGGCACCTCCACGCTGAGAGGCACTGAGGAGGAAGGAAAAGAAGAAGAAGAAGAAGGAATTTTGATCTTGTTGACTGCTCTCCTAAATTTGTTTCTTATATCTTCTTTCACCATCCGTATTCAGGTATTCGTTTTCTGTTTTTGGAGGCTGTGTTAGAAAGTTTTCTTAGTCAGCCTTCTCTCATTCATTCTCATTAAATGTCCATAAAATTTCGTTTCCTCATTGCATCACTAAATTTTTCTATATTTTTCAATATTTCTGTATTACATTTTAGTTTGAAACCTTCTTCAGTCTTTCTTGGTCCTAATATTTTTCTTAATATTTGTCTCTCCTTCTTTTTCATATTTTCAACTTCTTCCTTTTTTGTTCAGAAACAAACATTCAGAGTCATATAAGCTTTGAGGACAAACAACTGTTTTATAATTTTATAGCTGTTATATGTTTTTTTTTTTTTGTAATATTTATTTATTTTTAAACAGATGTACCAATATCGGGGATCAGCAAAATTTGGCTCCCTCACATATTTCATTATTTCATTTTAAATATTTATTTTCGTAAAAGATTTTATTTATATAACACATACTTATTAAATAATTAGATTTTAGTGCTCCGCCTCTTGAATTATTGGAGAAATACTAGAACTGCTATAATAAAGGCGAAAACAGGGAACAGAGATGACTACACAAATCTGCTGGCTAGATAAATGACTGGTCATTATTGATGACTTGAATGGAGCAGCTGCTCTATGTGGTCATAGACTGGAGCGATCTATCTTTCCCTATCCACTAGGACCTCGGACATCCATTCTTGTAATGGACTCGCTCCAATAATTGTTTATTGACTTCATTCCACGCTCTTTTCAAACGGTTTTATATTTTCTATTATGACAGCAATTGGATCCTTGAAAAATACTGTTTGACTTTTATATCCATATAAACAGAAGACTAGACTGACCTTTGTTACAGACTGCTTCAACATTCACTGCACAAAGCTTCCAATTAATTACAAAAGACTCATTTACATCTCAAAAATAAAAACTTTTTTGAGCTTTTGGGCTCCACTAAACTTTCCAGTTCTTTTCATATCTATTCCTCCAATGGTCCTTATTACTTAATCCTCGGCAATACAGGTCCGGACGACCCTTGGCCTCCTGGATTTTTCTTCTTCATCTATCTCTGTCCTTCTCTTCCATTCTTCAATTTCTTGTTCCTAATTTTGCGCTATCTTTTGCTACTTCATACTCCCATCTGCTTCGCGGTCTTTCCATTTTTCTCTTTCCAGTCATTCTCATATCCAGCAGTTTCTTTGGCATTCTATCTGCTGTAATTCTTCTGATTTAGCCAGCCCACCTCAATCTCTTTACTTTAATGAAGTTAACAATATTTTCCCTTTTTAACATGTTGTCTATTTCTTTATTCGTTTTTATATTCCACATTCAGCCCACTTGTGCTCTTTGTGAACGAAAACATTCAGTTTCTGGACGTCATTTTGGGCTAAACACTAAGTTTCAGCTCCCTATGTAACTGCAGGTCGTATTAATGACTTGTACAGTTTTAGTTTAGTTTTTCTAGACAACAGTTTGGACTTCAATAACTTATAATTCGTATGGTAGGCTTGGTTTCCTGCCATAATTCTCATATCGATTTCACTGCTGATCTTATTTCATTATTGACTGAGCCAAGGTAGACGAAGCTAGGCAATGCTCCTTATTATGTCGCAAAAAACTTATCTATGATGATCCGTATCTATGATATATCATAGATACCATATATGTTGCGGAATCGACCCAAACCAGATAAGTTCTTTCTTCCATGATAAACTCCTTATCCATTCAAATCCACTTGTAGCGTCTGAAATGAAGATGGCCTAAGGAATTTCAAATATTTATTATTGATATTAATTAGGTGACAAGTTAAGTAATAATTTTTTTACTTATTTACTAAATGTATATACTGTTGTAAATATCAATAAATAAAAAAGAAAATACTAAAGTACTAACATTTTGTATCAAAACAATAAAATCTACTATGTTACTATTTTATAGAAGGACAATACATTCTTCTTTTGTGATAACTAATCGCGAAAACTGTTGTACCAATCTGTACCAAATTTTAACCACGTTATTTTTATAGTTCCAGAAAGTTTTAGCAATAATAAAATTCACTCATTTATAATTATTTTTTTACAAAAATAGCGATTTTGTGTGGCAGAATCGAGATTTGCCACACTGTTATATATTTTTATGGTTATAAATTAAACTCTAAACAAGCTGAAATCAATTAATAAAAATTAATACAAATCAAAATGTCAGTCCTTAGCTTTTTAATATTGTGTGTAAAAATATGGTTCAAAGGTCTTTTGTTGTAATGAATCATAATAAAGTCTATTATCCGCAAGATTTTCTTAATAGTCTCTGCCCATCTGGATTACCAACTTATAGATTAAAAAATGATGTTTAATTATGGTTTTAGGTATTCTTCCACACTTGATCAGTACAATAATACAAAAATTAATTAAAAATTATTACTATGCGTGAAAATATCAGTGAGGCTATAATTCTTAATTTTATGCTAATATATAAAATTTGTATTCATAAAAAAAAAAAAAAATCGGTTATTAACTAAAATTATCTAAGTTCTTTACTCGTCAGAACGGGGTGCTAATAAAAATAATAATCAATATACAAATATTTATAATTTCTTAAATTTAAAAGAACAAATACAAAACATATTGATAGACAAAGAAGCATAGCTAGCCAATCTACCACGATTTTACTCCTTTCATGCAAAACATCAACAACACTCTGTAATTGATTTCATATCAGTTCAAGATAAGATTCCCACCCACTAGTATCTCAATTTGGTTTCCACTCGATGCCCGATAACGTCTAAAAAGATGGACTCAGGCCTCATTTATTAAAGTGCTAATAATAGGTAATTCCTTTTCAAGTTATTGATATGGCATTGTAATAATTTATCTACACATTTACTTTTTGTATATAGTGAATACACTCGTAAATATGAATAAAATAATTTTTTTTTTTAAATAAAATGATTTCTAATTAAGAAATACATCCAGTAAATGTTAAAGTTGATGCATGAATGACATTTCAATGAAGGAACTAGCAAACGGTAGGAGTTATATTAAGTTCTGTATTAAGGTCCAGAGCCACCCACTCAGAGATTATTAGACGTCCTATGGGGACCAAGTACCGAGTTTAGGAATTAGCTGGGGGAGTGAGTGTGAATAGGTGAGGGGTTAGTTCAAAGTGGAGGGTTTTAGATCGAATGTATAATATATAGATTAAGATCATTATGTATTATATATTATATATCTCCATCTTCAAATCTATCTAATTATAGTTATGTTAATTATTCTTTGTGTAATTAATAGCAACTTAGAAAGTTTCTCTGCTAAATGTTATAAAGGTATTGAGTCTTGTATGCCGGTTTCCTGTTATACGAGCCGTTTGTCCAAAGCCTTAGGATCTGTTCAACAGGAATTAACGGAATAATTCAGTAATTAAATGGTGGTTTCACCAAGAAAGCTAAAGTTTGTTTGATGGGATTTATTCTAACTCTTTAATGTTTACTAATTTCTTGAATCTGTGTAAAAATAAATCGGAATAATGAGTGAGTTGTTATTTTTTTTATTTTTTTGTAACGTAGTCCTGACAACCTATAATTGTAACGTTTTTTTTCATTCTCAAAAAAGTTTCATTTTGATACGCTGTAGCTCTTTTTGTTTATTCATACTGTTTTTCTTTTCTTATCTTTTTAAAAATCACTGTCTCCTTTTGTCAAATTATTTTTTTGTTTTTCTTCTACCTATGATGAAGGCTTACATTGAAGGCTGAAACGTCGGGACTATTGATTCATAATCTACTTTTCAAGATACCACGTTTATCAATTAATTTCTAATCAATGGCATTTAGGTCATGCCAAATTAGTAGTGAATGTTATTTATGTTTTATTTCTTATAGCCCAGTAACATAAGGAGTTTTATACAGATTAAAATTAAACCACGTAATACACCCTTGCCAGCACGCTAAATATGTATGTTTGGGTAACATCTGTTGATTTAGTCTTTTTCAGTGGCCTTGATTGGGTATACTACGGAGATTAATCAGAATTTCATATAATGGGCCTAATAGTAAACTTAACTAGGTTTTAGTTGAAAAAAAGGAAGTTGAGATCGGAGAAACTGTTATGGAGTTATAGTGAAAATTGTGCCAAAAAAAAACTTGGATTTCAAAATAGTAAGCGGTTTTGAGGGTGGTTACATCGGTATTTTATAGGAATTGATTATAATTTAATATACCAGTTCTTATAGGATCGATTTTGGATCGAACTATTACTTTCGGAGCTATAGCCAAAAGAGTACCGAAAAACGTGTTTTCCTGGAAATAAGGGGGTGTAGAGTGCATGAATTATGCTATTACTTTTTGCTTCACAGCTTCGTTAGGAGTAGTTAGAAGGTCCCTGGGGGTACGGGAATCCCCAGTTTATGGTGGGGGAAGGGGAGAAGGTCCCATATTTAGGTTTTTCAATTATATCTTGAAAACCGTGGACTCTAGAAAATTAATCTACTCGATCGAAATTGAAGCTAATTAAATTTCCCATAAAATTGTTTATATAAATACGAGTATTTGCCCAACTCTATACAGTATTCGAGATATACATTATTAAAAATCGATAATCATAGAGATAAACTATGCTTACCTCACTTTTTGTCAAACATTTGCTTCAAGTGCCAGTGACATATATATCTATGAAATTAAAGTAAATTTAATGCTCTACAACTTTGTTTCTGACAATATTTCTGAGAAACAATTGTCGAAGGCACTAGAAGCAAATGTATGTCCGAACCGGTGCCCGCTTCTCCTTCCCCGGTTGATCCTAAAAAAAAATTAATAGAATCAAAATTATAGAGAATATTATTATCTACAAGTTTTGTAACTTTCTTGATTGACTTCCGTATAGAATAGAAATAGAAATCGAGATATTTGAAAAAAAAAAAACAAAAATAAAAAAAAAAACTGATTTTTGTGACCTTTGACCTTGAATATCAAATTATGCTAACTTACTAAGATCGGTGACTTTTTACCACTTACTTAGAAGACCAAAACAAAGGTATATGCAAAAATTCGGCTTCATTGGTTCATTTCCGAGGTGAAATCCTTATTTAACTGGTCTATTAGTATTCACATGGATATATCTTTTCGCTGGTTTTTTTTTTTTCTTTGCAACCTCAGAATGTAACATTTTGACACGTACTAGCTCTATCTCTGTCGGATCCTAAATTTGCGGACAGTTTCCTGATGAGAAATTTAATGGAGAATATGTTTTGTTATACAACATTCCCCGCTAACATCATACCGTTTAGGAGTTACTTTGGGGTTTGAAAAAAAAAAAAAGTCACGTTTGAAACATATTATTTCGACTAATTTGATCGTTTTAATTCTAAAATGCAAATTGGAAAAATTAGTAGATTATTGACAGACATCTATGATCTATATTATTCCTGGCCAGGGAGAAATCGAGTTTTTTTTCTTGTTTGTAATTATTATTACCTGACGTTTTATCTTTAAAACAAAAAGCAAAACTTTTATTTTCGCTAATTTTAAGTTGATATATTTCACTTAGATGTTGTCATTACACGATTAGAAGCAGCCTTGGAAATGAATTCCCTGAAAGGAGAGTATTCCGCTGACGATAGAAGTTGCGGGGCTCGGCTGGTTCTAATTAAAGTTGGCCACTGGAACAGCGGAAAGAAACTCTCTGCTTTATCACGTCAGTCCCAGCCGTGAGGGACATCATGTTCTACAGTAAGGAACAAACTTTACAAAAACTACACGCTTCCTAAATTATTCTTTTCTCTTCTCTACAAACATACATTGCCTTTAAAAGATGCCCTTTTCTTGTTTATGTTATTTTTATAACTACAAAACACACTAAAAGGGTACTATAAGTAAATGTTTTGTTATACATTTGTCACTCACATTTAGTATCTCTACCAGCTATGAATAGTCTTGGCTTCTACTCTACCAAACAGTACTATTAGTCCAGTCAATGAGCGCTGAAACGAGGGGCGTAGAGTCCATGAAATATCCGATTATTTTTTACTACACAGCTTCGTTTGGAGTAGTTAGAAGATTAAGATACTTAAATTGACAATCACCATATCAACTGCAAAATCACAATATTGACTTGATTGAATATTGAACAAAATCACCATATTGACAATAAACATATCACCCCTGGGGGATGAGCTAACTAAGTGGGGAGAGGGGAGAAGGTCCCATTTTTGGGGTTTTTGATTATAAACGGTGGACTCTACAAAAGTATGCGGCATATCAAAATTAAAGCTAATTGAATTACCTATAAAATTGTTTTTATACATATTTGTCGATTTCTAACGCTTTTCGAGATATGCGTTATTAAAAATCGTAAATTATTGAAAAAAGATTCGTTTTTACCACACTTTTTGTCAAATATTTTCTTCTAGTGCCAGAAACGTATATATGAAGTTAAATTAAATTTAGGTGATGAATTGGTGAGGGGTGCAGTCAGGTAATTTCATCACTTAAATTACAACTCACATTCAACAATACAATTATCATCATAAAATAAATTTATATGTAATTTTTCTTGATATAAATCAATATTATTAAATATATTATTTTATTTTTGAAGAGAAAAGATTTGACCCGGTCGGGATTCGAACCCGAGTTTCCACCTCTCTAGCGTGGCGCCTTATCCAACTAGGCCACCGGGGTCGTATCCGAACCAGGCAAATCTTCTCTCTTCAGTGATCCATAACCCCCGGGCACTCGCAAATCTCTTTTCTCTTCAAAAATAAAATAATATATTTAATAATATTGATTTATATCAAGAAAAATTACATATATATATACCGGTGACGGATTGTCAATAGATCCAAGTTAAATGTAATGTTCAATATGAACATTCATCCCCGGAATCACATCGCGATTTGCGAGTGCCCGGGGGTTATGGATCACTGAAGAGAGAAGATTTGCCTGGTTCGGATACGACCCCGGTGGCCTAGTTGGATAAGGCGCCACGCTAGAGAGGTGGAAACTCGGGTTCGAATCCCGACCGGATCAAATCTTTTCTCTTAAAAAATAAAATAATATAAAATAAATTTATTTCTCTACAACTTGGTTTTGGAAGGCACTAGAAGCAAATGTTTCACAAAAAGTGAGGTAAAGATTATTTTTTTTTTTTTAAATTATCAATTTTCAATAATTTATATCTCGAAAACCGTTGGAAGTTGACAAATATGTATAGAAACAATTTTATGGGAAATTTAATTAGCTTTAAGTTTGATTTGTATCATATTTTTGTAGAGTCCACCGTTTTCGAGATATAATCGAAAAAACAAAAAATAGGACGTTCTGCTCTCTCTGCCACCGTTAGCACACCCCAGGGGAGGGGACTTTTAGTATGTTTACCTTCTAACTACTCCAATCGAAGCTATGGAGTTAAAAATTATCGGATATTCCGTGCACTCTAAACCTCTATGTTTATTGACTGGAGTATATATGGTACACTAGCCTGCTAGCCTTTCGCCTAGTAGTATTACATTACTGAAAAAAATCTATTGAATAAAGATAATTGAAAAATAAGACGATAGGACACTCTGTCAATAGATTGAACTGGCAAAGGGAGATTGTAGATTGCTCTTAGTCTCTCACAGACTTTTTTGGCAATTTTTAAGAGGTTTCTGGTCAGAAAATAAAATACACGTATTTTACTTTTCCGACTAAATGGCCCTAGAAGCCGAGAAAAAAAGTGAAAAAGCATTAAACTAATTTATTTTATATCTCGAGTTTAAAAAATTATGGTTCTTGCATCATAATATTTATTTTTGATTGAAAATTCAACGAAAACTACAGACGCTTCATAGGTTTTGGCTCATGTTAGTTTGATTCTGAAAAAAAAATGATTTGATCTTCAAGTTCATTACCTTTATAGATTTTTTTTTTATACAACAAATGATGCCAGATTCTAATTTAGTATTAAAAAGAATGCTCAAATACGATATTTCATCCATATGGAAGAATAAAAAATCGTTACCTTTAAAGCTTGCTGACCATTGGTAAGCAATTTTTTTTTTTTTAAATTGATGCAAACTGGAATTACGTATAGACAGTTAAACTTATCAGTATTATATTTTTACTCAAAATGTAGGGTTGTAATACGCTAGAAAGGTCTTTGGTTTCAAATGTGCATGAATTCTAAGTAAGATGTATTATAAACGAATAGGTAGCGGATTTCTAAACAGGAAGTAGTGGAATATTTTAAAGTATACTACAGGGCAAGAAGTCATAATTTTACACCTTAAGTTCTGAGTATAGAAGTCAAACCCTGGAGATTTTTTATGTGTGAAAAATGAAGTAAAAAATAAATAACGTATGATTGTTTTTTCTCTTCAATATTTTTTCTATAAAAAATTTCGCGTGACCAACATTGCTTTTATTTTAAAAAATTAAAATCAACAAATAGTCAACCATTTGGAAAAATCACACAACTCAAGAGATATGTATATTCCAATGAAAACATTATAATTAGTGAATCGGCAAACAAAATATAAAATTTTAGCATTGTGATCGAGTTTGGAGTTTGAATTGACCCGATGACGATGAAAACCATTAAGCCGCACGATCAATAATGCTTCCTAAGCAGATTTCAAATTGGGGTTTCTTTGACTTGAGTGGTTTCTGGATAAAGGCGGGAAGCCCTATCAAACCCTCAACTGTTTTTTATTTCAAACAACTGAATTCTTTTCGTAGTGTAACGTTCCAACAAATGATTGATATATATCGTTTAGGGATTAAATCAACATATGAATTAGCTCTAAGAAACAAAAATATTAGTTTTTCTTTCACTCTTTCATTTATCTAGTAGTTTTATCATCTACTAATTACTAACTTCAGAGAATCGATATAAAATTCATTGAATGTGATCTACATCAAGAAAAGATTGATGTTAAATTGTTCTGAAGGCAGAAAATTCAGCCGTGCGTCGAATTCCTCCTTGGGCACAACCAGCCTCTAAAAAAGTGGGGACATTAATTCGGGGAAAAACCTGGTTGAGCATGAATTCTGGTCAAATCTCCTCCTTTCACAGCCGTTGGCCATTATGTCATTAGATAAGACATTTAATGCGCTATCGAACCCTGGTATCTTTATTTTGAAAAGTAATTTTATTTTTACAGAAAATAATGTTTTGTAACTTAGTGATTAGTGTCCATAGGTACCTCCCCCCTTTGTACCTGTGGACACTAGTGGTTGTACCAATGGACATTCATTTCTTCATAATATCTTTCATAATTGAAATGATATTTAGAGAAACACATCAGCAAGAATTTTTTATAAAATGTGCTATACAAAATAGAATATTTAAACAAGAAAAGTCGACATGATATTATTGAACCAGTAGGCCGACTAGAAAGGTGACAACTATAAATTTAGTGTATGGAAGTAAAGATAAAACAATTTATTTTGAAACCTTTTAACAAAAATAAATATTTTATATACCTATAATTATTATTAACGAGTGTCAGAGACTTTTTTATGGAAAAAAATCGAATCCAAAAAATAATCTCCCAGTTCCAGTTATAAAAGATGGCGGTGGCAATTTTCTTTTGATATCTCTTATTTTAATTTCATAATCAGTAGCGATGTCCGGAAGAATAAATTTCGGGGTTCTGTCATTTGATGAAATTTTCTTCAAGCAGCTAATGTTGAACGTGAACGAGTCTACGTTTTCTTTGATCAAAGCTATAAAATGCTTTACAACACAAAACATACTACCAACATATATTTCTTCAATTTCTTTTCCTTGTTCATAATCATTCATCAATTCATCCAAAAAATTACAATCTTCACTTGATGGATCAGCCACGTTTGGGGCTGGTCAAGGATTTCAAATTTGTGAAATCACCATCTTCACTAGTTGAATAGTTAGTTATAAATAGTGAGTGGCGAGTATTTTCCTCTTAAAAAAAAAGGTTATACGAATAGTAGGTATCCGACTTTAGGCATTTTATATCACGCGGAATACCTAAAAACTTTTTCGCAATATTTATAATTGAAATAATTAATAAAAAAAAGAGAAAAATCTGTGGACACCAATCTAACAATTTCAGTTTCCCTCCTCCGTCCTCCCTCCTCTCTCTTTATTAAAAAAGTCGACTGGTACAACTGTGCTTTAGGTACAGCACCTTCCCCTACAATAAAAAATAAATGACAATAAACTATATATACAATATATATAAAATAAATTAAGACAATAATTAATACAGTAAAAAGAGAAACACAATCAGATTTCAATAAATACACTCAGCCTAGGAACCTCCAAACCAAACCTGCTCTTCCTCTTATTTTGTTTAGGCATTGACGTTCGATGATATCCAATGTGTCACACCGTCCTTCAGTTATATGTGAGTCTCAATCAATAATTTAACGTGACATTTTGAATAAATTCATTGTTTATATAAAGGAAGTTCCAAAAAAAAAAAAAAAATAATAAAATTGTGAATCGTCTTTTGTTTTAATATCCTTTTGTTTTTTATTATGAAAAGAAACTACCATTTGTCTTCGAAATGTATGAAATCAAAATTGCAATAAAACACTAAAGCAACTTGAAAACAATCCTTAAATAAATAAAATATTTAAATTATTTAAAACAATAAAATGAGGTATAGGATAAAATAGGGAGATAAAGAAGAGATTACGAAACAAAAATCGTTTCCAATGAATAAATAATGAAAAGGATGAGAAATAAAATGAAAAATACTAAGGAATAATACTACAATTACTAATTAGGAATTTAATTTACATTTCGCAGGAAGGGAAATTTCCCTTATTTCTTGGAAGTAAGATGATCCCAGCCCTTTCCCGAATTCTCAGGATTCTTTCCCTAAGGGATCTTATTATCTAGCAAGGTCATCCCATTTCTTCCTTCCCACCTCGACCAATCAGCCATTCCTAAACGATATTGTCTCTTATATAATATATTTATGTAATCTTATGAAGCTACAAGAAGAATAAGAAGATTAATGCAGGGTAAAAATAATTCTGAGGTTATTGTAAATGTTGCAGTAAATTTAAAAAAAATTGATATTCAGTGGAAAATAAATGGATTTAAAAAAAAATCGAAGAGCTATGCTTGGTTGACTGGATGTAATGTATAAAAAGGATGTATAGGATGTATTTGGGAATCTGCCATAAAGAAAGCCAGGGTTTAATAAAATGAAATATATTTCTTAGACGTATAAATATACATAGTCAAATAAATTTGTTTGTGTTTATCAATTATTGACTTTTTTTTCTTTTTTGTCTGATTCCTAACTACATACTATATTTAAATGCAATTCAACACAGATATATGGGTTAGATCAAGACCATTAAAGTTCATCTTGCTTTGAGACGGGACAAAATATATACATCAAGTAAATGTGTTGATAATGATTATAATATCATGTCAAAACTTGAAGAGAATTACTCATCAATAGCACTTTAATAAAAATTCTTCACCAGAAGGTCTCTAGGCCATCTTCTTTTCAGATGCCTCGGATGGTTTTTGGGAATAGAATAGGAAGCAAGTTGAGAGACTAGTGGTTTTGTGTGGTTATGGAGTTTACTATGAAAGGATAAGTATCTAGTTTGGGCGAAATTAGCAGCATATGGGATTGGATACGTGAAGAATTAAAGGGTTTAGTTGAACCTCAAAGCTCAACTCCTCAGGTTCATAGATCTGATAACTGTCATGTAAATGACTCTTTTGCAGTAAATCGAAACGTTTGTCTAGTAAATGTTGAAGTCGAAAACGACGAGCAGTTTTCTGTCGTTTTATTCTTGTATGTGGATTCCAAGTTAAGCGTTTTCCAGTTGGAGTCCAAGATAGCAGATCTGTTCAACAGGAATCAGTGGACTATCATTAAAGGATACTGTAGGGCATATGAAGTCGTTGGTCATTTAGTTATTTATTTTTATGTAAAGCGTATTTGATGGGATTTGCTTGGATTTATATTAATTATCCAATTTCTATACCATTAAGACATAAAATAAAATAAAATTTTCAATATACAATTTAAAACAACCTGTTTTTTTTTTTTTTTTTTTTTTTTGTTTTTTTTTATACCAAACATTTCGTTTGACAACAGAAAAATCTTGGATTAAAAGTTCGAGTCATAAAGAAAAAAAAAAAAGAAGTAAATCTAGAGGCGTTAAATGAATACAACAGGTTTTTTTGTAGCGCCATTTCAAATTACATTAGTTTTTTGTTGTTATTTTTTCAAATATGTCCTTTTTTTTTTCGACATGGAATATCTTAGAATCTATGTACCGTGGAGAAAAACTCTAAAAAGAATGAAAGTGTTTCTACAAAAAAATCAATATATATATATATATATATATATATATATATATATATATATATATATATATATATATATATATATATATATATATTTATATATATAGGGAGATAAAGATAGAGGTGGTGATATTAATCTTTTAAAACTACCTATTTTAGCTCTGGGCGGCCTCGAACATTTTACAGGTAGTGTAGCAGTTCAACTTAGTTGAAAGAATAGTAATTTTCTTTTTTGTATGGCCCTGATGTCAGCCTTCTCTCAAAAAGAAGTCCCAGGTAGGTTGCTTTGTTTCTAATCTAAGTTTGTTAGGTAGGTAGTTTGTGTATTTCTAAGTTATTTTTCAACCGAAGTATCGATCCAGAATCGATTTTTTTTGTACTGTTACCAGTATCGAGAATAGGAATATTTTAGTATTCACGTAACACTATATATATATATATATATATATATATATATATATATATATATATATATATATATATATATATATATATATATATATATCACGACCTCTCCCTACTAAAGTTGTCCGTGGAACTTATGCTTAATCCAAGACTTAAAAGTTATATCCTTAGGAAAGTATTAACCCTTTGATTATGTAAATAAGTTGTCCTTCACCGAAAGTAGATACCGCAGGCCGGTATGAAAATTTCAACTTACAAAGAGTTCTGATCATTAAGGAAAGGGGAGGGGGAAAAAGTTATTTTTTTTTTTGTAATAAAAACTTCTTCAAGAAAGATATTTAACTTTTACAGTTTGTGAACTTACTGAAGATGCTACTCTCTTATTATAAGCCGGTTTTACAGTCTTTCTTAATTCTAAAATAATTGATTTGTTTACATTGTACCGTAAGTCCACCACTTAAGTAATGTATTAGAAAACTTCTTTTTTTTTGGCAACCCTGCTTTTACAAGCTTTATTTTCATGAATATTCAAAAACTTAAAAACGAAGATAAACGATATGAAACTAAATGTCTGCGTTTTTAGTTTTCTCTGAACTTATAGTCCCTTTATTCAAAAATAAATTTACACCAATTAAAAACTAATATAAAGTATAATTTTCTTTTAATAAATTATATGAATATGTAAAACAAGAACAATTTATAATAGACTCCCAACTATCCATGGTACCAGACTGCACCCTATTCCTCGGTTAATCTGCAATTTTTTTAATTTTTAACCTAAATTATCTAGATAATATTTTACTAACGATAAAAGAGCCATTAGAAACAAGCCATTGATTAAAAAAAGACTCAATGATAAGTTATATAAATTTGAGAGAAACCATTAAATAGTTTAATAATACAATTAGGATTGATGAATTAATTGCCACTTCTATTGGTATCATTTTATTAGAGAACTAGTTTCGAATTCTAAACATTCATCTTCAGTTCTTAGAGGGTCTAAGAGGAAACTGCAGTTATCAGCATAACTCTTAGACCCCTTAGAACTGAAGATTTATGCATTCGATAGCATTCGAAACTAGTATTCTTATAAAATAATCCCAATAGAAGTGGCAATTAATTCATCAATCCTAATTGTATTGATCCTTCTATACCATCATGGTGTACCTCAAGTTATATAATAGACTCCCGATAAACCATAATATTAGATAGCACCGCAACAGCGGATAAGCCAATTCCACGAAATTCCACTAAATTTTAAAAATCCATATACTAATAAGAAAATACTTTGCAAACAAAAAAAGAGTCATAATACGTAAGTAAATGTTTGAAAAAAAAAACTATAAAATAGCATGATAAGATATATGAATATGAAGTTCGCCATAAAAGGAATGGTACCTGGTTTGGGCTAAATCAACAACATATGGTACCATTATGATCTGTATGGATAATTTTGTTAGTGCAAATGTGTGGAGTATTGAGGATTTTTCGAAGGATTTTGGATTGGAGGGAATGGATACGAGAAGAATTGGAGCAGGTTTAGTGGAACCCCAAAGCTCTACTCCTTATGTCTAAGTAGGTCAAATTACTTTTATGTAAATGACTCTTTTGTGATTGATAGGCATATAAGAGCGTTTGTCTAGTGAATGTTGAAGAATTCGATAACGACGGGCAGTTTCTTGTATTTTAGTATTGTACGTAGATTCCAAGTTAAACGTTTCTCTAGTTCCAAAGTCCAAGATAGCGGATTTGTTCAACTGGGATCAGTGAAATATTATTATAGGATACTGTAGAAGCATGACGATCTTTAAGAGACCTATATCGTTCTTCTCTCTCCAGTGTGGTTCGGTGGCTCTGAAGAAGACGAAGACGGCAGTTCGAAACGTTGGCATACATCAAAGTATTGCTACTTAGATGTGGTGTTCCTCTTTAACTGCATTTCTGATCATCCTATTCTCCATTAAAATTAAATAATATCAAAAGTTAAAAAATACTAGCATGTTCTGTATACAATTTATTCACTTAGCCAAGGGATCTTTGAAATTTGACTTGGTTATTTTCAACTTATGTTTTTCAATATAATATTTTATTTTTCAGGATATTGAAACGTTCGACTTGGAGGACTTCAAGTACAATTCGGTCAACATGACCGCTTTTCGATTGATCGACGTCGAGAACCCGAAAGTGATGGAGATCTTGTCCCAGATGGAGAGGTTCCAACCGGTCGGCCACGCGATACTCAACAAGACCGGGGTCATACAGGTGAGTTCTCTAACTTATTGCAATCTTACTTCCATCTTTAAGGCGGACCTTTATAGTTGTACACTGTGAAAGAATGTCACACAAGAAGTGTAGGGTATACTATAGCAATTACATTCAGTAATTCAGTACAAGCGGTACCAAGACAGGTAGCAACAGCCAATAGGTAACGGGTTATGTTTAACCCTTAAACAGGCAATGTATCCTGGAGGATACACATACCATATTTGATGTCTTTTGCTCAATAAATGACGTAATGCCCAACGCACTATCCTTCTCATTATCGTCTAATATCCTTTATTTAACCTTGATTTTCATGAAACATATCTGGGGGTTAGCGTGGATATAGCCATTCTAAGGAAAAAAAAATGAAGAAATGTATTCAAAAGTTACCGGCCTTCCCGTTAAAGGATTAAATAGTTTTTGGTGAAACTATATAAAAACAAAAATATCAAGATCAAAGTACGGCCCTATGGACACGGGGATGCTGGAAACGAACTAAACCAGTTGGTAACTTGTGTTTCTGACCGGTTACAGACTAAATGATGACTTGAATCCACACACGACGCAACTCATCAGCTACGGAAACCTCTAGTTCGTTTAGTGTCGTCATGGATATCGATCGTGCAATGTCGGAAGAGTCGAGTGATGACGAAACTGTACTGCTGCATTATTACCTGAGGAGGAGAAGACTACTTTAGTTGAAGACTTGTTAGGAGTTTTCAGACTAGGCTAGTTTTTGCTTTAAAACAGCTCGACCTTTCTGACGCGAAATTCTTGGCATTCTACAGAATGAGTGAGGATAGTTATTTGGTAATGGTGAAATTGGTTTCCCCTTAAAACAAATGTAGATGTAGTTGTTTATGTAGAAAATATACGTTTATACTAGAACATAGCTGTCAATTTGATAACGTCCCCGACTTCTGCCCACGCCTCCTTCGTTTCCTGCTTCTTTGAATAACCAGAAAGACGTAAATTGTATAAAATGGGGCGTTTTTCCACCTCCCCCACCAGCAACAGGTTGATTTTTTGGTCACTTATCATCAAGGAACTGGAAACTCAAATCGTAGGCAACGCGACATGTGAAACACCCAGACGACTTGTCACGAACTGTTTATGTGAATCATAGGCGAGTCGATTCCCTAACCAGTAGGGCCGTATGTGGCGTATATAGTATTAGACAGGGAGTAACTCAAAGTAAACCAATTGGTAATTCGCGTCACTAATCATTTCCTTTTCAGTACTCCCGTGTGCATACTGCGTTAGGAAACATGGTAAATTTTGTTCGGATACGTAAATATAAATATCATATGTTAATATTATAATATTATGTCAATAATATATTAATACGTTATTTATTATTTATTAATAATAATAATAATAATTTTGATTTATTAATGAGTCACACTAGACTCCACTATGACCTTAAAGCAGGAATGTTATTTAGGATTAGAAGCATTTAGGGTTTCACGTAGGATTTAATAATTGACAATATTCTGAGTTGAGAGAAGAGATTGGAGCTTTTGTAAGTCTTTTACTGAACCTTTATCCCAAGAGGCGAATGTCTATACCGGCTCGTGTCATATTGAGTATTTGGTTGAATTAAAAATAAAAAAAAATCCTTTTTCTTTTATTAATATTAAAAAGAGAATCGGGACAAAAAATGAGGAAATCTTTAGGAGGAATTGTGACAGACGGGCAATAAATCGACAGTAAATTATCGCAAAGTTATTAGCCGAGATCTCCTTGCCAATGAAAAATGGCGGGGTTTTTCTTCCCTAAATGAGCGATATATCAGGGCTAACTGGAGCCGCCCAATTACTGGGCCAGTAAATAATAATTTATTTATTTATTACAATAAATTAAATTTATTTCCCAGGCAGATAATTATAATATTATATATAAGCTTAGCAATTAAAAGACAACTTTAATAACTCTCATATTTTCTATTTAACACTGTTAACCTTACAAGGGCTGTTTAACATAGAATGGAAAGATCAAGAGAAATTTACATATACTTTATTGTTCAAAATAAGAAAAGAATTGTACAACACATTCCCATACATCACATTCCCTATCGAAACAGTCTTGGTCTGTTATTTTCAGTCTCTCATTTCTTCCTTCAGCTGTTTGATGAACCCCCCAGTATTCATAGAAGATTTCTTTATTTCATCTCATTGGGTGCATCCTCACCACATGCTCATAGAACCTTAATCTTTTTATTCTTATGTCCGTATATTTCCTTATTAGGTCTCAACATATTGCCTTCTTGTGTCTTCTTTGGGCCATAAATTTTTCTTAGTATTCATGTTTCCATTTATTTATTTATTTGGTACAAAAAAAAAAAATTAAAGTAAAAATAAATTAAATTTTCTTTACTTACTGCAGGAAATCGAACAATGTAATTATAATTTTATTCCGGTCTATATCAAATATTATCTGGACATTTTTACACGATAAATATTAGGAAAACCAGTACAAATAAAAATCATATAATTACCTAGCAAATATTTACCTACCCAGGAATATACGTACGAGTATATAATCGGATAGCATGTCGGTGTATGAAGTATAGGGTCTTGACTGTACAAGCAAGTAAAAGAAATTTGGAGCAAGCCTGTCATTAACGGCTGAATAGTTTCAAATGAATCGTTGTATAGTTTTAAATAATATAAAATTAATATTCCTACATTAAAAAAACAAATAAGTTATATAGGATTTGGAAAAAAATCTTAAAACCAGAAAAAAAAAAAAAAAATAGAAATCAGTAAAAAGGTTATTTATATATTTTTTGCTGTAGAACACATTTTCAAAATTATATTAATGACATTATTAATCACTGCTTACGAGTAGATATTTACACCACCATCGCCATTGCGAGAAATCATATAAAATTATTAAACTACATTTGCACATAAATACCGAATTTTGTAGCAGTGACTGGTTGAAGGCCAATATAAGAATGAAAAGTCAATGCATAATGAAAAGTAAACAGAGGATCAAATGCTGCTTTGCAGGTCGGGTACTTATTTAATTACAGTTTTAGTTGCCGAGTATATCATCTCGGGTCAGATAAACAAGCATTTTATTTGTTTACACATGTTTGGGATTTGCAGAAGATATTACAGTATTTTTCTGGGATAAAATAAGAAAGAGTTCTTAATATAAGAAAAATATATAAGATAGATTTTTGAATAGAATTCGTTTATTCGAGAAAAAAAAAAAATATATACAGGGTGAGTATCTCTTAGTGTAAAAAAAAAAATTGGGTTAAACTAGATCAAAAATGTAGCTAAATGCCGCAAATCTCACCTTTCTATTCCAATCCGTTGCAGATCAAAGACTTTTTTTGAGGAAATCACGTTTTTTCCCATAAAAACTGTAATATCTCCACATTTTAAAAAGGTTTAAAAAGGCCTGTAATAAGGCCACATTTTCAGATTTAGCATTAAATTTCCTATAAGAACAGAGTACACGTAACCTTGAATTTTACAAACTTGGTATCTAAAGAACAGCTTGATCTTCACCTTATTTAGGGAAGTTACAATGTCTCATTTACTTCACTGTTTTTCGAAAAAACTATCCACAAAACGTCTAATCTCACAAAAACTTGCAAATTTAATCAGCTTTCGAATGATATGTTAAACGTAATGATTTTGTTTCAATTTCATGGAGATATTTACTTTTGAAACCGAAAAAACATGGTGTTCTCATTAGGTATACAAATCAGTTACTTGGGTAAATAAAACATTATGACAATCCCTTAATGGAAATGTGCATTTTAAACATAATAAACTGTTCATTGGAATAAAAAGCAAAGAAAAAAATGATTTTTTAATAGAAAATAAAGGAAAACTGTCAATAAAGCGACACTACATCAGAGGATATGATATTATTACATTTATTTATTATTATTATTTAGGATTTATTTTATTAGATTTTCAATGTAATGTTTAAAATCCAGTGATAATGATCATAGACCTTAATTTTGCCGTTAGCTTCTGAATGCAGATTGTGTCTAAGAATACTACTTTTTGATGTGAATTTTATGGGCAGATGAGGCTGTTTTTACAGGGGATGGCATTTCTACCAATCCATGTATATCGTTATTATGAATGGTCGAAATGCCTTCCCCTGTAAAAATGAGACTCATCTAGCCATAAATCACATAATAAATAAATAAATGTAATAACATAAGATCCTCTGATCTGGTGCCGCTTTATTGACAGTTTTCCTTTATTTTCTATTAAACAATAATTTTTTTCTTTGCTTTTTATTCCAATGAACAGTTTATTATGTTTAAAATGCACATTTCCATTAAGGGATTGTCATAATTTTTTATTTACCCAAGTAACTGATTTGTATACAAAATGAGAACACCATGTTTTTTTCGGTTTCAAAAGTAAATATCTCCATGAATTTGAAACAAAATCATTACGTTTAACATATCATTCGAAAGCTGATTAAATTTGCAAGTTTTTGTAAGATTTGACGTTTTGTGGGTATTTTTTACTAAAAACGGTGAGCGTTGAAGTAAATAAGACATTGTGACTTCCCCAAATAAGGTGAAGATCAAGCTGTTCTTTAGATACCAAGTTTGTAAAATTCAAGGTTACGTGTACTCTGTTCTTATAGAAAATTTAATGCTAAATCTGAAAATGTGGCCAAAATTTGAAAAATATTTAGACAAAATAGAGATATTACAGTTTTTATGGAAAAAAAAAAACGTGATTTCCTCAAAAAAGTCTATGATTTATCGTATATCTGCAACGGATTGGAATAGAAAAGTGAAGAAAAGCATTTAGCTACATTTTTGATCTAGTTTAACCCAATTTTTTTTTTTTTTTACACTAAGAGATACTCACCCTGTATATTGTCACTCTATATTGTGATTTTGAACCTCTGTTGGCCGGTTCAAATCCTTACATTTATTTCGTGATTGAAGCACAGAATGGATCTCGACCTTACTAATCTGGAAAGAACAAGTCGATAACCTGAAGGGTAACTCGTCCTTCCTGCACTAGTAGCTACAGTAGAATGTTAAGCCATTACTCGAAATATCAAATATTTGAGCACATCATTAATAAATGAATGATATGCACACTAATTTTATTTTTTATTTTATATATATACATTTATTGAAATTTACAACTGTACAAAATATATAGATCAAGTAAATGTATTGACAACGATTATAATAACATGTTAAAACTTAAAAAGAACTACTCATCAGTAGTACTTTATTAGGTCATCTTCGTTTCAGACGCCTCGGAGGATTAGCAGGAATGGAGTGGGAGCAAGTTGAGAAACTAACGGATTTGAGTGATTATGGAGCTTACTATGAAAGGAAAGATATCTGGTTTGGGCTAAATCAGCAAGATATGGAACATTAAGATCTTTATGGATAAGTTTATTGGTCACAAAGTAAGGAGCATTGAGGATTTTTCGAAGGATTTTGGGTTGTAAGGATTGGATACGAGATGAATGTGATGGTTTAGTGGAGCCCCAAAGCTCAAATCCGTACGTCCATATAGGTCTTATCACAGTCATGTAGATGAGTGTTTTGTAATTAATTGGGAGCTTTGAACGTTTGTCTAGTAAATGTTGAAGAAGTCTGTAACGACGGACAGTTTCTTGTCGTTTTAGTCTTGTATTTGGATTCCAAGGAAAATGTTTGTCCAAGCATACTAATTAAAAAACAGTTCTATTTATTGATTGATTGGAGTTTTATTTAAAAGAATAAACATTTTTTGCTACTTTTCTGTAAAGAAAGAAACAGCCTGCTTACCCAAAAACAATTTTAATATTAAAAATATAATCTGTTTATAGACTGGTCGTTCATATAATCCGTCACTCTTTTCCTTGTTAAAATAAACAACAATTCATATTTTATAGGTCAAGTAAAGTCAACAAATTCGTTCTTTAAACTATTAGAATATTAAGTACAAAATTTCTGGTAAAGCAGAGCTTTTCCTATATCTGAATTTATTTTATTCATCGAAAGGTAAATTTTTAATGGTGGAATTCACTCTTCAGTTTCCATCAGGTAAAAGCCTGAGCGAGTATCGCAACAGAGGGCTCAGCAACATAAGGCTTGTCAATGACGAAGAGCTTTTTATAGAGGCAGGGGCTCTCAGACTGTTAGATGGAGCGAGGTAAGTGTGTAGTGCGGATTATGTCTGTAGGCGGCCCCTAAGTGGATGGGGCTGGTGGATTAGGGGGGACGGGGCCTAAGGGGGTAGCAAGCCCATGGGGGCAGGAACCCAGGGGGGCACTTCCCTTACTGACCCTCTTACAGTCTTGTCAGCCCTTGTCCAATCAGGTCCCGTGTCCCTCCCAGAATAGGATAATCTCCTACAACCCAACCTCCGGTAGTTACCATTCCCGAGGATAAACCATCCCTTCTTCCGTTGTTTTGGAAGTGTAATGAGTTAAATATAAACACGAATAGAGTGACTAAGGTGTACCTAATAGTTAATAATCAAATATCCGCATTTTACTAATTTTAAATGTTGTAAAATTAAAATTTTACTAAAAGGTACTCTCTCTTCCCGTTGAATCGTTTTCACAGGATACTTAAGGGCACTAATTTAAGATATGCCAGGATTTAAAAGTGGCAGGATATTCCACCATTTTTCTGTTGTTATGCTTTTTGAAAATTGATTTAATTATTACGTTTTTTTTTTTTTTAAAAGGACACTATTTCTTTCCCTTTAATCCTTTGGTTTTTGGTTCTTTTAGTCCTTGTCTAAAAATAAAAATAATTGGTTTGAATAATAAATTCTGTGTCCGTACACCGTAAACACGTTATCTTGAAAAATCTTGCTTCTTAAAATGTCTCTTGAAATAGTTATCTGTTTTTAAGGTTAACGTATCATTTAAAAAAAGTGACGAGCGATGTCCTCGAAGAACGTTTAGAAAATTTACTTTTTTCTTCTCCATCGCTCTTCTTTCCGCCAATACTCTTCGACAAAATGGGCTACAATATCTAATGGGTTACCGTTTAAAGAGGATAACTCAGGCATCATTTCAGTCTCTTCACAATTTAACGAAATTGCTTCTTTTTTTTTTTTTTTTACAAAATTCAAAAAATTGTCCAACGGGCCAAATGAAGTTTAAACTTAAAAAAAACTTTCTCGAAACGTAAGTTCCTAATGATATTTATACAAAATATTACAGAGGCGTACTTTGATTTTTTCGATTTTAAAGAACAATTTCCCTTTTTAAAAAAATACTAAAGTCTTAATATAAATATAAATATGTAGAAGGTTTATAAAATATTCAAATAATTCTAATGATGCCCCTTATACTTGAGCCTTGCTATTGATCTACAAGTTAGACAATGCTAAGTTAGATTTGACAAGAGAGCGGTTAGAGAATGAATACACTAATTTTGAGAATCCATCAGGAGCGATCCGGGGAAGCCCTGATGACTGATGCATAATTCAAGGAGACAAATTAATACGGAGTGAGTTCCATATGTCAAGCAGATATCAAGCAATGTCAACCCTTTGCCGAGGGGGTCCTAGCCAACCAATGGAGATCACAATTTAGACAACACTGTATTCTCATTCGTTAGCTTTCAAGGTCCAATTGTGTCCTTGACTAACAATTATTTTAGTTAGCTGTCTACAACTTTAAACCGTCCTGGAACTATAAAGATGGTGTGTTTGAAATTTGGTATAGATTGGTTCAGTAGATTAGTGGTTAGTGATCACAAACGAAAAATAGCTTGGACCCCAGGTGGGGTTCGAACCCACGACCTTCAGTACCGAGCAGACAGAGACCCTCGCCCCAGTTCGGCCATCGAGTCCCCAAATTAACTCGTTAATTGTCAAAGGTAATTTTACTTATCCATTACCTCTCAAAAACCACTGAAATAACATTAATCAGGAATCTGCTACCAATAACGATAAGGTATAATTAATTTATAATAGATATTAGAATATAATTTTATTTGTGTTTTAGTTTTACACTATTTTATCATTTTCCAAATTGCAACTACACATCTTCAACAATATGACGGTTGGACAGTATATGAAAAATTTCCCTTTAATTAAACATAAAAAATATATCATTTATAAGATTTTTTTTTAATCATTGCAGAGATGAATCGTTATACAATAATTGGACAATTAGGTATCACCAACCTATCGTGATTGTCAGTGGCATCGATTCCTAGGAGTCGACTATTGACCATCGATTTGGAAAAGAATTCATTAAGAGACGACTCAGCTCTAGTCAAAATCTTAAAAACAAAACTCAATTCCCCCCCACCCCTCCCCCCTCTGACTGGGAAAAGCAATAGCTATATCTATCTGCTGCTTCTGATGAGGAAAATGCCAACAAATTTTCGATCTGACCTACACCAACACAGAAAGATACAGTGTGTAAACAAAAGCCCGAACGATTTAAAAAAAAATAGGAAAACGTGACTTTTTATTCAAACCAGTATTGCAATAATATACAGGGTGATTATCTCTTAATGAAAAAAAATTAGGTGAAACTAGATCAAACATGAAGCAAAATGCCGCAGACCTCACCTTTCTATTCCAATCCGTTGCAGATATACGATAAACCAAAGACTTTTTTGAGGAAACCACGCTTTTTTCCATAAAAGCTGTAATATCTCAAACTTTGACCATATTTTCAAATTTAGCATTGAATTTTCTATAACAGCAGAGTATTTGTAACCTTGAATTTTACGAACTTGGTATCTAAAGAACAGATCATAACTTGATCTTCACGTTATTTGGTGAAGTCAAAATGTCTTATATTACTTCAACGCTCACCGTTTTTTGAAAAAACATTAAATCTCACAAAAACTTGCAAATTTAATCAGCTTTCGAATGATATGTTAAACGTAATTATTTTATATCAATTTCATGGAGAAATTCACTTTTGAAACCGAAAAAACATGGTGTTCTCATTTTGCATACAAATCAGTTACTTGTGTAAATAAAACATTATGACAATCCCTTAATGAAAATGTGCATTTTAAACATAATAAACTCTTCATTGGAATAAAAAGCAAAGAAAAAAATGATTGTTTAATAGGAAATAAAGAAACCGTCAATAAAGCGACACCAGATCAAAGGATCCTATGTTATTTATTACATTCATTTATTTATTACTTAGAATTTATCATATTAGATTTTCAATGTAATGTTTAAATCCAATGATAATGAACATAGACCTCAATTTTGCGGTTAGCTTCTGATTGCATATTGTGTTGAAGAATACCACTTTTTGAGGTAAGGTATTTTATAGGCAGAAGAGTCTGTTTTTACAGGGGAAGGCATATCTACCTATCAATTTATACGTTGGTTTATATTTGTATTGCTTTCGAATGATGTGGAGGAACACCATGGTAATGGAAAATCATATTTTCCCGAACTTCAGGTGGAATATCGTGATGAAGTTGGGGTAGGGTATTTTGTAACAAATCTTAGTAATTTCATCATTCAATCTGTTTGGCAAACTATGATTTTTCAACACTATTCGGTAGCAATACAAAGATGAGTAAACCAACAATACTCCACATGGAACGGTAGTAATGCCTACCCCTGTAAAAACGGACTCAAATTCACCTAAAAAACTAGTATTCTTCGCATTTAGAACCTAACAGCAAAATTGAGGTCTATGTTCATTATCATTGGATTTTAAACATTACATTGAAGAGTTTATTATGTTTAAAATGCACGTTTTCATTAAGGGATTGTCATAATGTTTTATTTACACAAGTAACTGATTTGTATACCAAATGAGAACACCTTGTTTTTTCGGTTTCAAAAGTGAATTTCTTCATGAAATTGAAACAAAATCCTTACGTTTAACATATCATTCGAAATTTGATTAAATTTGCAAGTTTTTGTGAGATTTGACGTTTTGTGGTTAGATTTTTCGAAAAACGGTGAGCGTTGAAGTAAATGAGTCATTGTGACTTCCCCAAATAAGGTGAAGATCAAGCTGTTCTTTAGAAACCAAGTGAGGTCTGCGGCATTTCGCTACATGTTTGATCTAGTTTAACTAAGTTTAATTTTTTTTTTTTTTTACACTAAGAAATACTCACATTGTATAACAAATGCTGTGGGCAACACATTAAGTTTAACAGTAGTAGTACCGATAGTTAATTTTCATTTATTGTGTTCGTATTGGTATGTTTATTTTTTCAATATAATTGTTTTTATTTCAATATTTTATCGCATTTCTTTAATTAAAAATAAATTATAACATTAAATGAAAAAGATGGATTGGAAATTATACGGTTCGACCATTTCGCGATGCAGAGATTATTAAATTTCATGAGTCGATTAAAACCAGCGGAGAAGTTTACGTAGGATATGATAAAGTTACCAAGACCTTAGAAAGAGCTCTGTTGAAATTGTGGCTTAGAATGTTTAAATTAATTAGCATTGAAAACCGTGAACGACTTACTTCATAATTCTGGAGTCGTCCACTTACTGTTGGGACAATAAGAGCAAATAAGTGCAAGACTGATTATTCATTTCGAGTAGAAGATGCAGGGGAGTGAGAATAATAATTGTACTGATTATAATAGATTGTTAACCATGTCAACTTAACTGATAATGTTTATGATTTTAAATTAGACTAATTGTCTTTGTTTTGTATTTTACTCTTACATGTTCTTGTTATTTGTTTATAACCTCATATTTGTAATAAAATTAAAGCCATGTTGGTATTCGGCCTTTTTTTTTTTTTTAAATAATATAATGACCAGAACCCGCTAGCCGCTGCCACAGCAAAAAAAATTTTTCATTATTCATGGTATTCACTCCTCTTTATTATTAATAAATCATGTTACATGTTTCGGGAACAACAATGTCCCATCCTCAGACTGAAACAGTATTTCATTAAAATTGCACTACAATATTATTTTTAACATCAAACAAATAAATTCATAATTTAATTTACACTTTATATATCATTATAATTTTGCCTTTAAAAATTTTTCTTGGTGTTAACACACCGCCGTTAACTACAAAACAGACACTGATAAAAATAGGAACAATATATGCAAGTATAATTAATAAATTAATATTATAGATTGACCAACTAAGGACTAATAACAATAGTTAGTTTGTGATTGACCCTTGTAGCCATAAGGTTGAAGATTTATTATTTAGATATGTAAATGGAACTGACATGGTGTGTTAACACCAAGAAAAAATGTTTAAAGGTAAAATTATAATGATATATAAAGTGTAAATTAAATTATGAATTTATTTGTTTGATGTTAAAAATAATATTGTAGTGCAATTTTAATGAAGTCTGAGATTGGGACATTGTTGTTCCCGAAACATGTAACATGATTTATTAATAATAAAGAGGAGTGAATGCCATGAATAATGAAATAAATTCAATATATGTAACTCCTTCATTGAAGAATTGAAAAAATATTTTCCATTAAATTTCTGATAAGGGAATCGTCTACAAATTCGCCGCCGAGCCTAGCAACAGTAACGGAGCTGATGCGTGTCAAAACGTTACATTTTAAAAAATGCTACACAAGAAAACTATAGGCCGCAGCCACATATTGTCAAATATGGAAACAAAATTGATTTGGTTTGATTGATTGAGAAGTGAGCTACAAGAGGATATATGTAGAGCCTAGATGGGGAACAAAATTCGTTGTGATTTCTCTTCTCTGTTAAATTATTTGTTTGATAATTCAGTTATGAGTTTCGAGAAGAGGCTTAGTGTAGGAACGGCCTTAGTAATCCTCTAGATTACAGGTTACTTAGGACCCCCCTTCAATATAATTCTCCTTCAATGTTTAATTTCATTTATTATTTAATGTTTCCATTTAATATATAAAAGGATACCGTTCCATAAATATATGATATCAAATATATCAAGAGATAGCTTCTATTTGATTTAATATCCATGAATATACATGTAGAGGGAATATGTTAGTGGCAGTCCTCTCTGCCCAAGTTCGACTACGTTCTGACCTCAAACCTGTGGACTGTATAACAGCTGTATTTTTTTCTTTAATACTTAATAAATACTGTTTTATTAAATAAATATTACAAGCTGCCTTCTAAATAGTCTACTCAATAAACGTATTGAAGAGTGCTTGAAATCCCCGCCCAAGGATTTGATTAAGGAATATGGTAAGTTTTTTTTGGATAGGTAATGTTATAGGATCATTATATACAATCATTTTCCTGTTATAGATACGTAATATAGCTTTATGATTATTAAAGGAGGTAATGCAGTTCTTACTGGTGAGGGTGATTATTCAAAATGAAGCCTTTTTTGGGCGAAACCCGCGCCCCTCTCCCACAGCAAACAGTATAATTAAATATTTGTACGCTACCCTCTTGCTATATTCTTAACATGGTGCGGTAAATCTGGATTGATCTTACAAACGCGTCATAGCTGGCTGTATTATACGAGGTCTAATTTTGCTCTTTAAATTATTATTTTTGGATATCAAGAAATATTATAATATATATTGCTAAATTGTTATTCATTAATCATGGAATTATTAAATAATTTACCTTTACTATTATAGATATTGTTCCTAGTGACACAATGGTTCCCCCCTATATTTTGGTGTATCAGAAATTTGACTTATTGTGATTGTATATTGTATTTTAAGTAGTGCCATTCAGGGTACTGTCTATTATAGTCCAGTCAATAAACATTTTGTAGAATACATGAAAAATGCGAAAATATTTGGCTCATGGTTTCGTTAGAAGTAGTTAGAAGACAAACATACTGAAAGTGTCCGCCACTGGGGGGTCAGCTAATGGTGGGGGGGAGGGAAGATAATCACATTTTCGGACTTTTCATTTATATCTCAGAACCGGTGAACACTTTTTGTGAAAAATGTGTTTCACTTCTATCGGTTTTCGAGATATTCCTTATTGAAAATTGATAATTTTTTACAAACAAATAGTTTTCACCTTACTTTTTGTCAAACATTTGCTTCAAGTGCCAGGAACGTATGAAATTAAAGTAAATTTAATACTCTACATCTTTGATTCTGACATTTTTTCTGAGAAATGCACTAGAAGAAAATGTTTGACAAAAAGTAAAAATTATTTTACAGCGAAAATTATCCATTTTCAATAAATTATATCTCGAAAACCGTTGGAAGTTTGACTATTAATTATATAAACCATTATATAGGATATTTAATTAACTTTAATTTTTATTTGGAAAAGGAGGCGCGGTAGCTCAGTGGGTAAGGACTACCAACCTCCCGGGCCCGAGTTCGAGTCCGGCTGAAGGTAGAAAATTTATATTCTGCTATTTCGGTCGTGGATCGGATTAGACTCTAATATGAGTTGCTCAAAATATTTTTCTTATTGTGAATAAAAATGCATTTATCTAGTTTTTCCCAAATGGTACAGATATAATAGTATAACATTATATCCAAAGGGGAATATCCAAAGAAATCAAAACTGAGATTTTATCGCCAGCTGTTAGCTCGTCCCATCTACTAGGGGTAGGGAGAGGGTCGTCAAATGTTTTGGAGTTTAAGAAGTCGTACCCAATAATTAAAAAATAGACTTACTAATTTATATTTTTTTATTTTTTCAGAACTATGCTTACCGCACATTCTCCTTTTTACGTAACACCCTTTAATTGCGTACACTGTGATATTTATTTACAGACTAAATTATATAGATATACAGTACATGTGTACGTAGTAAAGCCCAAAGAATTAAGGTACTACCATTTATTAGTCATTTTGAAAAAAGGAATAAAAATTCTTTTGAGTGAGAATATTTTATTTAATATTTTTTCATAAATTTTTATTAGTAATGAAAGCTGGGTCCAAATCATCATTAGTTCCTGATCTGATCTGAGGGCATTCCGATGATTACTGATGACGATGGGTAGCTATTCATTTAGATTAGGCCTACAGTTCATTATTGGCCGGCCAACCGTGGCCGCTGATTTCATCTTCATCATCAGATTTCATTCACAGATTAACTCAACACTGTTAGGTAGAACTCTTCATTTTGACTCTGCTAAAATTGAATTTGTTCAATCTCGTAGAAATCAGGGGATCTATGCATGTTTAAAACCAATCCCACGGGTTGGGGGGAGGGAGTAGTAGGTGAATCACAGTGAGCGGATGAATCCCGCCTCCAAATTAAAAATTCTTGCGGACAAGATACCGTTGCAACAACATCAGATAATTTTCTAAGGAACCGGAAAACCTAATTATAATATATATCATAACGATCTACTACATATCCAATTTTAAAAATAAAAAATCTTTATACCAGTAATGCCCTGCCTATCGACCTGCCTTGTAATTCTTCTTCAGGGCTGAAAATAACAAAAAATTAAATGCGACAAATTGATACAATAATTAATAAACTAACAAGGGGAGGACACACCCAGTCTCTCACGGATCTTGTTGGCAATTTCTTTGGAGGTTCCTGGTCAAAAAATATAAGAAAAATATTTTGCCGTTCCGACCAATGGGCCCTAGAAGCCGAAAAAAAAAAAAAAAATAAATAGCATTAAAATAATTAATTTTATATCTCGAGTTTAAAAAATGATATCGACATGATTCTTGCACCAAGATTTTTAGTTTTAATTGCGAATTTAAGGAAAAATATAGCCGCTGCATAGATTTTGGTTTAGGTTAATTAAATTTTTAAAAAATGATTAGATTTTCAAGCAAACTATCTCTATAGATTTTTTCACACTAAAATTTACGTCAAATTTTAATTAAGCACCCTCAAAAACATTGAAAAACGTTTATTCAATGTAACACAAAAACTATCATTTTTTTCACCCTCTTCGAGGATAATGAAATTTTTAAACCGATTATTGGTTACATTACCTTTGAATCGCCATTACTTTGTCACGCGATTCATTGGTTAGTATCGCTGGAAAGAGGAGAGCCTCAGCTTTCTTTTGATGTATATAAATGCAAAATTCGATGAACGAAAACCTATTAAAAAAATTGGAAATCCGAAAAAATTTGATTTTTAACTTGAGTTTGAAACCAGATAGGATGATAAAACCAAAGCGATTTCAAGCGTATCGCTACCCTATATTTCGGGTAAAAAAATGAAGTTGATATGTCTAACCGTCTAAGCGTAATTCATGTTTTTGTCATTTTAAACAAAAATTTCCTACCTAGAAAATTTTTATTTTTCTATTTAGATGAAATTTTATATTTAAGGATTCTTTTGAATGCTGAATTCGAATCCGATATCGGTTCTTGTAAAAAAAATATATTGATCGTCGGCACTCCTTAAATAAAGTTTTTTTAAAACTTGGATGTGTAGTTTATAAACCTGACTGCATCAGACCCCATACCCGCGCTGGCGTATTTTACGGGACTTTATCAAAATTTCATATATGGAGTCTGATAGTATATTTAACCAGTTTTCAGTTAGATCAAATAATTTTGAAGTTATAGCCAATAGTAATCATAATGCTTTATCATAATTTTATGATTTGTATTAATTTATATAAAATATATAATTGTAAATAAAAATTTGAATTTTTGGTCCGTTGAAAATAAAGTTACAAAAGTTTTTATGATATTTTTTTTTGAAAAGCGGTCTTGGGAAGAACTGGGTACCAAATGTTTGACTAAAAGTGAGGTAAAATTAATTTTTTTTTTCTCGAAAATTAACGATTTTCTATAACGTACACCTCGAAAACCGTTGGAAGTTTGACAAATATGTGTAGAAACAATTTGATAGGAAATTTTATTAGCTTTCATTTTTATTTATAATATATTTTTCTAGAGTTTACCATTTCCGAGATATAATCGATAAACCCAAAAATATGACCTCCCTTCCCTCCCCCCCCCCCCCCCACCATAAGCTCACTCCCCAGGGGCGGGGACTTTTAGTATGTTTACATTCTAATTACTCATAACGAAACCCTGAAGTCAAAAATTTTCATGTACTATACAAAATGTTTATGGACTTGACTCTACAAAAATATTTTAAAGATCAAAATTAAAGATAATTTAATTTCCTATAAAATTGTTTATGTACATATTTGTTAACTTCAAACGGTTTTCGAGATATGTGTTATTGAAAATCGTAAATTATCGATAAAAGAATCATTTTTACCTTACTTTTTGTTAAAAGTTTACTTTAAGTGCCAGAAATGTATATATGAAAATTAAATAAATTTAATGCACTACAACTTGATCATGGAAGGCACTGGGAGCAAATATTTTACAATAAGTGAAGTAAAAAAAAATTTATTTTTTAATAACGTATATCTCCAAAAACGTTGGAGGTCGAAAAATATGAATATAAACAATTTCATAGAAAATTTTATTAGCTTTCATTTTTATTTATAATATATTTTTCTAGAGTTTACCGTTTCCGGGATATAATCGATAAACCCAAAAATGTGACCTCGCCTCCCCCCCACCATTAGCTGACCCCCCAGGGGCGGGGACTTTCAGTATGTCTTTCGCATTTTCAGTCCAAAACTTTCGCATTTTCCATGTACTCTACAAAATGTTTATTGACTGGACTATAATAGACAGTACCCTGAATGGCATTACTTAAAATACAATTTGTCAACAATATACAATCACAATAAGTCAAATTTCTGATACACCACAATATAGGGGGGAACCATTGTGTCACTAGGAACAATATCTATAATAGTAAAGGTAAATTATTTAATAATTCCATGATTAATGAATAACAATTTAGCAATTTATATTATAATATTTCTTGATATCCAAAAATAATAATTTAAAGAGCAAAATTCTTCTTCTTCTCCTGGCGCTACAGACCGAGGTGGTCCTTAGCCTGCTTCAACATCTGTTGCCACGTGACTCTGTCCTCCACCCAACGGACGCCAGCCTGTCTCATGTCCTCTTCCACTTTTTCCTTCCATCGAGCTCTAGGACGGCCCTTTGCTCTGGTGGCGAAGATTTTCCCTTTGTATACTTTTATCACCTGCCTGTCTTCATTCATTCGTTTGAGATGGCCATACCATTTCAGCCTGCTTATTCGTATAAAGCTTGACAGAGATAGATCATTGTAGATATCGTATACTTCTTTGTTTTTTCTACTTCGCCACGCTCCGTCCTCATACACTCCGCCAAACATTCCTCGCAGCACCCTCCTCTCGAACCTGTCAAGTCTTTCGCATATTACCTTGTTCATCACCCAGCATTCACCGCCATAACTAACAACCGGCCTGATTAGGGTTTTGTACATCCTGATCTTATTTTGGCGCGAGATCAAGCTGCTTCTTATTAGGTGGCGAAGGGCGTAGTAGGCCCTGTTTCCTGCCAGAATCCTTCTTTTGACCTCCTCTGTTTCATTGGCTTCGTTAGTCATTAATGAACCTAGATACGGGAATGCTGGTACTATTTCTATGTTTTCCCCGCCCAGGTTGCAATAAGGTGGATGTTGCTGCCTCTTTTCTCTCTACTATCATGAGTTTAGTCTTTCCGGTATTTATTTCAAGGCCGGCTACTCCTGCCTCCTTTTTCAAGGTAATATAAGGTCTTCGATTGCCTGCCTGCTTCTTCCCAATATCACTACATCGTCCGCATAGGCCATTAATTGCACTGATTTATTGATAATTGTGCTATTTTCCTCTATCCTTACTTTCTTAATAACGTTATCAAGAACTAGGTTGAATATCAAAGGGGCCAGTGCATCTCCTTGTCTCAATCCATTTTTTATTTCTAAATTCTTTGATAACTCTCCGTTCACTCTTATTTGACAGTTGGTGTGCCTCATTGTCATCTTCGTTAAAACTATTAGTTTAGGAGAGATCTTTGCTTCTTTCATGGCCTTATATGCCACAGATCTGTATGTCATGTCATATGCCGCTTTGAAATCAATAAACAATCGCCATGTAGCCACATTATACTCCCACATCTTTTCATCAATTTGCCTGAGTGTGAAGATTTGATCAGTGGTTGATCGATTCCTTCGGAAACCGCACTGGTATTCTCCAACCGCTCTTTCATAATATGGTACAAGTCGATTGTATAATAACGCCGCAAAGATTTTATAGGCAACATTCAGCAGCGTGATACCTCTATAGTTGCTGCATTTCGTTAAATCACCTTTCTTGGGAACCACTGTGATTATTCCACAGTTCCATTTTTCCGGCATGTATTCTTCCTCCCATATCCTTTCTATGAGCCTGTGCATCTCTCTCAGCATGTCAGGGCCCATGTGTTTGAAGAGAAAAATTAGACCTCGTATAATACAGCCAGCTATGACGCGTTTGTAAGATCAATCCAGATTTACCGCGCCATGTTAAGAATATAGCAGGAGGGTAGCGTACAAATATTTAATTCTAATGTTTGCTGTGGGTGAGGGGGGAAGAAGCGAGAGGTTTCGCCGGAGAAATTCTTCATTTTGAATAAAACTCTTTTCATTGACTTACTTTATTTTATATATTTTTTGACATGGTACATGTTTTAACTGGAACTAACTGGGTTTCATGAGAGTAACCGTCCGTTACCTTCGTGACAATTATTATTGTTTCTTATTAATAACATAAATTAATACTAGTAATTAATATTAAGATCTCTCCTTCTCACTTATTATTTTGTTTTTGTTTATAAGTTGGAGGATCGGAAAAAAAATTAATATTTATGAAAATGCTATGTTTGAATGTATGATATGATGGTAATTTATCAACCTAACTGCATCCCTGACCATTTGTTAATCATCAATATTTTTAATATGACATTCCCGTTTCAAGGTAGCACTAGAGTCTACTGCTTCTTATTTACAACCAAAGTTCCAGTACAATACCTAGTTGTACTGTACTTACTTTGGTTAACATAAAACTAAATAAATAAAGAATTTCAACTAATTTAATTAAATTTAATCATCTACTTAATACTTAAAATTTGCAGGATTATAAATTATAACATTATATCATAAAGATGAGAGAAAAAAAAAGTATTTACAATTTACATGATTATAATAATAATGAACAAATCAAATCTTCAGAAAATAAAAATAAGAAAATAGTTAATTTAAAGAGTCGAGTGTGCTCCTTGAGCCACATTTTTCCCGAAAGAAAAACTAGCATTTCTGCTTTCCTTTGGCTTAATCTTTGAGAGATCCCTTGAGCTCTAGGAATTCCGAATTCAATTTCAAAAGAACTCGACACTGGACAGAGACAGATCAACATAATTCCAAGAATTTCAAAACTTGAGGGTAAAAAAGATCTATCGATATATCGATAGTAACTTTCGATTATCACCCAACCCTACTCTACACCAAGTATATCTTGACAATCGGTGATGAAAATCTGAATCACAGACGCTTCAACATTACTTTTTAAAGTTCCATGTCCTGCACAATCTTTAGAAAACCCGAATAAATAAAAACAAATGCCAGAAAGTCTAGTTGATAAAGGGGTTGTGTTACATTTTTTTATCTAGTTTATTTGATTAAGAATTTATGTGCAGAAGTGTTAGGTAGTAAAGTCTGATTACTTCAAAAGAATTATAAAAAGATATATTTTCCTATGCAATATTTACCTGCTAAAGGAATGCTAAATGAAAAACAAAAAACATAATACATAAATTAATTAAAATTTACGTTTTGCCTCTTCATCCAACAAGCCCTTCAATTCTTTAAAATAAAAATAAAATTCTCTCCATTCTAGTTTGACAATGAACTAAAGTCTTGCAATGTAAGCAGAAACGTTGGGACAATACATTAATATAATTTTATAATTTTATTTATGATTTTCTTGTGTGCTCACCCAAACTATCTACTTCTTTGTGATAATAATTTATATACAGTTATATAATTCGTTTTGATTATTCATTAACTATATATTTATTATTATTTGTTATTTTTTCCGATTTTGAACTATTGAATTGATGAAAGAGTTTTATTTTTGACAACTTTCTCAAATTTAAAGAATATACTAACACTGCTTGCAAATATAACGGCTCATCTCATTTGTTTAGTGGTATTTATTTATTTTTAATGACTATAGATTTTCTGTTCCTTTTTTTTTTTTCCTATTAATCTTTGATATAGTCTGCAAGAAAACCTTTTAAACATTATAAAGTATTTCAGCTGAGACAAAGTACTTTTGCTGGTACATACTCCTTTGACGATCACTAAGAAAGGAACTAAACGTTTTTGTGGCTCATTAGCCCGCGGAAATGGTACCCCTCCACCTCGAGGAGGAGAGCTCTCCCTGAGTGGTTCCTCAGCACATTGTCCTCTTAGAGGGAAAGGACACGCCATTCCTTCTACTGAAGGAACAATACCTTCTAATATCAATTTTCACTAAGCAACTTATCTTATTAGTATTTCAAAATTCTTAGAAAGAGAATTCCTGTCTTTTCTTCTCTATGTATATTTTCTGAAACTTTATTTCATATAATTTGGATTAATGATAATTAATTGCTACTTCTATTGGAATTATTCTATTAGAACACTAGTTTCGAATGCTAAACATTCATCTTCAGTTTTAGAACATACAAAATTTTCAACGCATCACCACTATGTTACATGGTTTATGTATACTAATGTTTTCAAAAATGTAAGGCAAGAAAACAACCATTGGTACTCCGCTGAGGAAATCTAACAGATATCTAAAATATATCCATCGTGAAGGGAAATGGGGCAGGGGGGGGGGCAGGTAGGTTAAATGTTTGGGCTTTACTATGGGATCTCCTTTATAACTCATTGGATTTATCCGTTGCTATGGGAGACAAATTTAAAATGGGGCTATTGGATATGCTCATCTGGTCATTTAAACAAAAATCTGGATCGGTTTTAAACGATTTTATTATTTCTAATGGTTCATAAACTCGAGTGTTTATTAAATTTATGGTTATTTACTCACCTGAGGTGGTCAAACTGACTTTTGAAATATATCAAGAGTGGAAGGGGAAGGACCTAGTAGATTAAATATTTGTTTGTTTTTTTCCTGGGTTTTCCCTATGACTGATTGAATTCTTCCATTCCTATTGGAAACAAATTTAAAATGAGACTACTGAAAATGTTTCCAATAGGAACGGAGAAATCCAATTAATCATTGGGAAAACCTAAGGAAAAACCCCTAAATATTTAACCTACCTGCTCTTTTCCATTCCACTCTTGATACGTTCCGGAATAAATAATCAATTGACCACCTCAGGTGAGTACCAATATATTTGATTTCTTGTCTTTCATCTTTAAAAGCTTAAGTATATATAATCTATGTAGTGCTCATGTTTTGAAAATGTTTATTGTTGAAAATGTGTTAGAACTGATGATGAATATTTAACATTGGAAACTAGTTTTCAAATAAACTAATCCCAATAGAAGTAGCAATTAATTCATCAATCCTAATTGTATTGATCCTTCTATACCATCATGGTGTACCTCAAGTGATTGATTTCTTATATTATTCATAGCACACATTCATATATATATATATATATATACCAGGTATGCAAGTTTAAAATGTCGTTTTAATTCCAATAGAATGCGCTCTTAGCCTATTGAAGGATTTGCTTATCTCTAAACGCTATTTTTGTTTGTTAGTCATTTGTTTACAAAAGTCAGTTGTTTTTAAGTCGTTTACGTGGACGTATCATACCTTTCTTTGGTGTTAAAAATGTCTCATTTTAAGCCAAATAAAGAGCATTTGCGGCATGTCATGATTTTCTTATTTAATCAAAAGAAAAAAAGGCATCTGAATGTCATCGAATTCTTGTTGAGACTTATGGCGATGTTGCTCCAACCGTCAGGACATGTGAACGTTGGTTTCAAAGTTTCAAACGTGGTGATTTTGATGTTACTGATCAAAAACGAGAAAATCGACCAAAAAAGTTTGAGGGCTTCGAATTGCAATCTTTATTAGACGAAGACAATACCCAAACCCAACAAATGATGGCAGAACAGTTGAATGTCACTAGGCAAGCCATTTCCGATCGCCTGAGAGGGAAAGATTCAAAAGGTTGGAAAATGGGTTCCACATGAATTGGACGAACGACAGAAAAACTGTGTGCGAAATGCTCATTTTACGCCACGAAAGAAAGGGTTTTTTGCATCGAGTTGTAACTGGCGATGAAAAATGGATTTATTTTCAGAATCCCAAACGAAAAAAATCATGGGTAACGCCAGGACAACCATCCACATCGAGTGCAAGACCGGATCGTTTTGGGAAGAAGACAATGCTGTGTGTGTGGTGGGATCAGAAGGGAGTAGTCTACTACGAGCTTCTCAAACCCGGCGAAACAGTCAATACCGAGCGCTACCGACAACAAATGATCAATTTGAGTCACGCATTGATCGAAAAACGCCCAGAATGGGCTCACAGGCACGCCCAAAGTCATTCTTCAGCATGATAACGCTCCTGCACATTCAGCCAGATTGACTAAGGAAACGATTTCTTCGCTTGGTTGGGAACTCCTACCCCACCCGCCGTATTCACCTGACCTGGCGCCTTCTGATTATCACCTCTTCTCATCGATGGGACACTCATTGGCGGAGCAACACTTCAACAATTTCGAAAACGTACGAAAATGGCTCGATGAATGGATTTCAAATAAAGATGAAGCATTCTTTTGGAATGGTATCCATATATTGCCCGAGAGATGGACAAAATGTGTAGAAAGCGAGGGTCAGTACTTTGAATAAAATATATTATACTTTTTTTTTAAATTACTGTGTATATATTTTAAGAAATAAACGACATTTTAAACTTGCATACCTGGTATATATATATATATATACATTATATATATTCACAAACTGTCGGCAGTCATGATATGTGCTGGAATACAAAAATAATGTATTGAAGATAGAATATGAGGCATAATGAGAACCCAGTACTCATTAGTATCCTGACTTTATTTATTTATTTTTTTATATCTCTCTGCGAACCCGTTTTAAACCATTTATCCATGTTGTTAGGATCCTTATCGTTTTTTATTTTATTTTACTGTGTTTAATTTTTTTTTATTATATCTTTTTTTTGTTTATTACAATCTGCATCAAATATGGTTGTAAACTCATTTAATTAATATACATTAAAAAGTGTATTCGTTATTATTTTGTGGGCATATAATAGTCTAGTCAAATTAACGAAAATAGGAAAAAAAAAATCTTCATAAGATTTGAAAGTTGTTAGGAGTGTTCTGTTCTTAAAGCTATATGTTCATGTCTCATTTGTGTTGGGTTGGAGATAGGCGGAGGGTGCTGCCTCTTTAAACGCAATTTCTTACATTAAGTAATATTCGTTTTGCTTCCTAACCGTTTATGGCATCTCAATGTTTAAGAAAATCGTACAGGAAACTTTATTTTCACATAATCGTAATTGTTAAAATATAATGCAACGAACAAGCTCATTAGGCTCACTAAGTGCACCATGAAGAGCACATTTGCCAGGATTAAAGTGAACCAGGCAAGAAGCGATCCTTTTCCCTTAGATGTCGGACTCAGACAAGGAGACTCGTTAGCACCTCTCCTTTTCAATATAGTTTTACATGCAACTGTAAAAAGAGCGGGGTTTGACACCAGAGGCACAATTTTTAAGAGCCCCATTCAGATATTGGCTTATGCGGACGACGTAGTTATTGCAGCTCACTCTATGCGATACTTAAGGGAAGCTTTGCACAAAATGAACAGAGAAGCTAAAAGAATGGGATTGCATATGAACGAGGGTAAATCCAAAATAATGGTATTTAGAAGAAAAAAACCTGATCGTCCACAGCATTTTTATTATATGGAAGGCTACACTCTCGAAACCGTCACAAGTTTCCAATATTTAGGCGCCTGGATTAACGAACACCTCGATGAAAATGAGGAAATTAAAAGTCGGATAATATCAGCCAACAGAGCCTTCTTCTCCATACAAAGCATTATCAAGAGTAGACTCACCAGCCTCGCAACCAAGATAAGACTGTACAAGACCCTAGTGCGACCGGTAGCCTCGTATGGTCTGCGAAACATGGACTATTAATAAATCAGTAGCGACAAAACTGGACTGTTTCGAAAGGAAAGTACTGAGGCGTATATTTGGTCCGATAAAGGATAACGGCACGTGGCGGCGAAGGAAGAACCGGGAGCTATACGATTTGTATGGTGACCTGCCATTTACGATATACATAAGAGTTCAACGGCTAAAATGGATGGGGCATGTATACCGGATGGATGAGAACAGAACATGCCGAAAATTGTTCTGGGATAGACCGGATGGAGTGAGACCTCGTGGAAGACCGAAGAGAAGATGGTTCGATGGCGTCTCCGAGGACTTAAAAGTTTCTAAAATATATTTAAGGCGAGCAGCTGATCGGGACGACTGGAGGAAGGCTCTGGAGCAGGCCAAGGGCAGCTTCATGCGTCTGTCGCGCCAATAAAAAAAAAAAAAAAAAAAAAAAAAAAAATGCAACGAGTCAGAAAATCAAAAATATATGAGGCTAAGATATATCCTTATAAGTGAAAAACGATAAAGGAGTTTTTGGAAGAAAGGAAATTAAAATATTTCGATACCTTGATATATATTATTTGAGCTAAATTTTGCTTGCAGGAGTAAAAAAAAAAAAAAACTTTATTTTTACTTTGATACCATAGATTCAGAATATTTTATTTTGTAAGATTGTACACATTAAAATAGGTGAGCTTCGTCTTACAGATTCTTGAGAGAATGAGCAAAACTTTATATTAGATTACGAAAAAAAGGAAAAAGAAAAAAGAAAAAAAAAGGAAGGAAGCTATGAAAAATAAAAAAATAAAAAATACTTTCACTTGGTATAGAGTTTTGTTAAAGTTATTATTATTTGAGTTGTAGAAGGCGGGAGTGATCGTTAACGACGGTCGAAATATTTCTGTTTTCCATCTCTCTCTCACTATAGTTAGAAAATCGAATTTGACTGATGCATTTTGTACCCAATTATTATTTTCGTAAACCCAAAAATTCATCAGTTATAAAAGAAAAAATACTCAGGGTAACTCATCAGCAATATAGACTTTTGGAATATTGCACAATACAAGGCACTCGAATGAAGAACTATGCCAAGTTTCGGAACATCACGATTTTTCCTCTTTTACGGAAAATTTGTGATTAATCTGTCAGAGATAATTTGCATGAGCATATCTTGAACTGTCTGTTGTTGCAAATCTGTAATGTTCTGTTCTAGCACGCGATTATGGAAGTCGATGAATGTGTGTGGGAATGGAAGTTGGCTCATAAACTCACAAGTAGGCTCACCTGACAATCCAATTCTCGGCAACACAGACTGAGGTTTAAATAGGAGCTAGATGTACTAATATCTTATCAGAAAGTACCTACTTAAATCCACTTGTCATCCGACTTGCTTTATCGTTCCACCAGAGTCTGAAATAGAATCTGAAATAAAGGTGACGCGGGACCTTCTAATTAAAGTACTATCAATGGGATTATACTTAGATATACCGTAGGCTAACTTCGAAAATACTTTCAAAACTGAAACCAAGCTACTGCCAAATTTACTTTACAAACAATGACTTTATGAAATACTTAACTTTTCATTTTTTGTTTAATTTCGAGTTTGATCTACATTATTTCATCAACAATAGTTCAAAAGCCAAATCATACTAAAATATTTCACTTACTAGATGCAGAGGGTAGGTCCTACAGTTGTGAATTTTTGTGGATTTCACTTTAAAAAAAAAAAAAAAATATATATATATATAGTACTGAAACTGTTCTATCCCGTTAAGGTTATTTTACAGTACCTACAGGTTACTTTGTACAAGTTACATTCAATAATCAACTCCCTGAAGAGCTTTACAATATACAAAAATTATTTAATAATAATAACGAATATTCCGCTAGAGCCAACTTCAAAAATTCTATTACCTATTTAGTTATGATAAATAGATAAGTACCTAAAAATTTATTTATTTATGTTATTCCTAACATTTAGTGGTTTTTATTTCTTTGTACGCTAATAAATTTCAATAGATATATACACATTTCTAATATTAAAAAATATATAAATACTTTATATAAATATTGTATCCTCGGATAAAGTTAGCAATCTTTTATAGTGGCCATTAATGTATATAATTGGTGCTAACCTCTGAACGACCTTTGATTGATCCCCATCAAACAGGAATTTTATCATCCCTTCAGGCGAGAACTGTAATCTACTTATTTCAATCGTTACAATTTCCTGCACAATTATATTTCCCGGATAGATTTGCCTCCAGAACGTATAGTTAATCCTATTGAATTTCAAAGTTGAATCAACTTTCCTCATTCCTTATTAATTTCTATCTTTACCTTATTTTAAATAATTTCATATCAAATGAAATGGTTAGTGTATAATTCCATTGCACTCATAACTACTTGACTTGACAACAACTGATCTGACTAGGCATGAGGAAAACTATAGATAATCTGGATGAGGAACCCCCTTAACTAAATAGATACGTTATATAGGAAAGCAGTAAATGTCATTGTGGCTTTTCCCCCTTTTACCTACCACGCCACGCTGTAGATCATCGTTTTCGCTTATTGTCCAATTTTTATTTTCGACAGGTTGTTAATATATAACAGTAAAAAAAAATAATAATAATGTATTCTAATATATTGAATATCGTGAAAATAATCGAAAATAAAGTTTTCCATTACCAGGTTGGAAAATCCAAGTACGTTAGGGCACCGTACCTAAGAGTAACAGTAATTGCACCCTTGAGCAGCTTTTTTCCCTGGCGTACCAACTCTGCAACGCTGGCTTCAAATTTAACTTGACCAATAATTAGTCAATATAACAAATACTATAATATAATAAATATTGAATGCCTTTTTTTTTTTTAAAACACTTATTTATTAATACACATTTGTAATCAAATTAATTTAATTTCTTCCACTTGTGCTTCTCAATTTCATTTACAATTTATGTTTATATATTTTAAAAAATAAAAAATCTGTAGTAATGTTCGAAAAAGAAAAAACAATAAAACAAAAAGAACTCTGATTTTAACAAAAACATAAAAATGAGTATTTATTTCCCGTAGAAATATCTTGAAATAAAATAATTTTCAAATTATCTCGTCAATCTGGTTGCCTGAACTGCTTCCTACACAAGTTTCCGTCTTTTGTTTATTATGAACTGAACAAAAGAGTTATATTTATTTACAGGGCTAGTCATCAATAAATAAACAAAAGAAAAGCAGTAGCTCATGTTGCTATTATGAGGGAGCATGAATTTTCACTTTTTATATTCATAAAATAAAACCTTTCCAATAAGCACCACCCTATGGTTAATTTAAACCTCTTTCCATAAATTTAATGACGCTGATAGACCAAAAAATTATTTTAAAATTCCACCGTCCAGAAGTGCACCGCATGGCTCAATACTCGCAGCGTTACTGTGCATTATAAACTCTCATGACATAAACTGACACCCCCAACTGCATGTCAGCTAGATATCCAGGAGGCACTGCAATTACAACTAGACATCCAAATCATACACAGGCCTCACTTATCCAACGCTTCCTTTACAACAGCAATCATTGGGAGCGGTAGAAGACAAGACTCAAATATGACAGATCCCAACAAATTGCAATTAATCTTATACCTCACTCGTTCTCCCAATTAAATCTGTTACCGCTATAGCTACTTGAAGAAGAAGCACATAAAACTACCTTATGTTGACAATTGTAGAAATGGGGCCTTAAATAAAGAAAATACACTAAAACTATGTAGAAAGATATTTGGTGCTCCAATTAGTTATAATTATATATATATATATATATATATATATATATATATATATATATATATATATATATATATATATATATATATATATATACATACACACACAGGGTGTTCAATATTCGAAGGCCACCCCCTTTTTTTTTTCCTCAGCTTTTGAAATTTTGAAACGAAACACTCAGGGTCTTAACTGTGTCAAATAAAATTTCTTTTCAGGTTATAGTCTGCTCTCCAACCTTCTCCAGCGACCCTGACTTTGGAATTTCCAAATCGCGAAAGATCATTTTAAGAAAATAAGCAGTCTAAAACTGGTTGTACGGGTGGGACTGAATTTCATATTTTTGTTCAACGTTTATTTTATTTTTGCAATGCCAATATTAGACTGCTTATTTTCTTAAAATGATTTTTCCCGATTTGCGGCGAAACGGTGCCCCAGATAAAAAAAAATCACTGGTATAAAATCGATTCAAAATTTGATTTTCTATCGAAATCCATCGTAAAATATACCCCATCCTATTGGAAATTCCAAAGTTAGGTTCGCTGGAGAAGAACTGGAGAAGGTTGGAGAGCAGACTATAACTATCCAGTATATAAATGATATTAGTTTCATCAAGGACAATTATTTGAGCCTCTCTGGGGAAACCTTCCAAGTCGATTTGTTCTCACCGCTCGTCGTACCAGTCGCGAGAAGCCCTTAATTTCATATTTTTGTTCAAAGTTTATTTTATTTTTGCAATACCACTTTTAAACTGCTTATTTTCATAAAATGATTTTTCGCGATTTGCGACGAAACGGTGCACCGTATAAAAAAATTTACCGGTCTAAAATCAAATCAAAATTTACCATATCCCATTGGGAATTCCAAAGTTAGGGTAACTGGAGAAGAAGTGTGGAAGGCTTGAGCGCAGACTATAACCTGAAAAGAAACTTAATTTGACACAGTTAAGACCCTGAGTGTTTCGTTTCAAAAGCTGAGGAACAAAAAAAAAGGGGGGTGGTCCTCGAATATTGAGCACCCTGTATATAAATAACTAAATATGAATATATGTGTATATACTTTCAAGAAAGATGTACAAATAAGTATTATAGCGGCGGTTAGGGTTTCATAGTGAACGCAGCCGAAAAACCAACCGCTTTTTTGTTAAGCTGGTAGCTCAATATATGTTATAAGTAATTTGCTTGACAAACTATATTTCATGCCTTAACAATATCAAACAACTTTTAATATAGGCAATAAATTCTTTAATTTTAACAATCAAATGAATAAACAATTGTAAATCAATGCGTACACAAACCCAGCAGGGTGAATTGTTCAATGTTCTCTTTAGATATCATGGCAACAGCAAATATGAATTATTCATTTGCCTTGGCGACTATTTGCAAACCGAAGCATGGCTTCAAAAAACATATGACAGATGTTTTTATTAATAGTCGCTTAAGATAAAATTTATGCATAATTCAATTGTTCATGAGGTAAAAACAATTATAAAAATATTAATTTGAACCAAGAGGTAGGTGACCTCATGTACATAAACAAAACATAGTCAGGACGATGCTAGGATCGTAGCATTAGCTAATATAAAAATAATTTTCTAATATTCCTTCTAATTGATGAATGTAATACGAATGCTATATCTACCGTTGAAACAAATGATCACTTTCAGACTTACTTAAGAATATTTGAAAGAAAAAACAAAATGAAATATTATAAATGGGACAACAAGAAAAGAATTTGATGATTATTATTAACAGTATAACTGTAGAACTAGCCTCGACTCGTTCCATCGAGAGGTTCAATTCTCGACCCTTCCCCAGCCAATTTCCAATATTCAAATATTTTCTTACGTCATCGGCCACGCGGTCCGCCCACCGTAGCATCGGCCTTTCAAATTATATTTATAGCATATTATTATTGATCATTAATATTTAATAAGTAATAAATATAAAAATATACAATCATCTTATTTTTTTTATTAAAATAATAATAATTAGATTATGATTTAATATCTTTCAGCGCTTCATTAAGTGAAGTATATTTTTGAACCTATATTAAGGTGTTACTGTGACTTAGGGAATGCTAAAGTCGTTGTGTTGTGCCATTAGAAGTATCAAACGGTTTCTGCAATTTTCCTCAACAAACCACCTTCCGGGCCATCCTAAGACGATTTTGATCCGCACTTTTTCAATAATTTTACATCGAAAAAAATCAATGTATACTTCTTCTTTTTTTTAAGTGACCCAAGGAGTTGAAAAATAAAGAAACACAGCGAGTCTCTTATTTTACGTGTTATTTTCTTGTTTTTTTACTTTTATTATCTTGTACTGTAGCTTTGTTACATTCTATGGAGAATTACAGATTATATTTTCTTTGCTTTGGCCTAACCTAAGAACGGTTTCTTTTTTTTTTTTTATATTGATTTATTTATTAAATTTACTACTGTAAAAAATTTACACATCAAGTAAATGTGCTGTTAACTATTACAATAACGTAACAAAACACTTGAAAAGAACTACTCATCAGTAGCACTATATTAAAAATTCTACACTGGAAGGTCTCAAGGCCATCTTCGTTTTAGACGCCTCGGAGGATTATCAGGAATGGAGTGGGAAGCAAGTTGAGAAACTAACGAATTTGAGTGATTATGGAGCTTACTATGAAAGGATAGGTATCTGGTGTGGGCTAAATCAGCAACATATGGAACATTAAGATCTTTATGGACAAAGTAAGGAGCATTGAGGATTTTTCGAAGGATTTTAGTTTGTAAGGCCTACAAACTACATAAGAGATGAATTGGATGGTTTAGTACAGCCCAACCTAAGAACTGAAAAGAAAAATTAAAAACATCACATAATTTAATATTTGTCTGCCAACGTTGGGGGTCTGGACTTACTATATATTTTTTGAATAAACATTCAAAAGATGGAGATAATTTTTACTAAAATTTAAACGTTTTAGGTGACCATGACTTCTGTTATGATCTGTAATTGAAGATTTCCTCTAATAATCTTTAACTCTTCATTAATTATCATGCATATATAAATATATATATGAGATTCGGTCATCAAATACAAATCATCGAGTCAAAAAGCCCTAAAACTGTTTCGGACAAAAAATGATGACTGATTTTGATTCAATAGACCGAAAATTCTGTATAATTAAAGTAAATTCGGATATTAATTTATGTTTCACTTTAGCCTAATTTGAAGGTAAAATGTAGAACCACCAATAAAATTTTTATCATTAAATCCGTGTCGTTCACGAATTGATTAGGAGAATCTCCTAATTAATTTTTTTTTTAAATAGGTTAGAATAATGGTTGATAACACATTTAATATTCCCAATGGTACTTTACATTGTTCACAGTAACAGGTTCAGATAGGTTCAGAAATTTCTATGAAAGAGTAACATTAAATTCTAACCCATTGATATAAGCATTGCCAACTGATGTCAACCCCTTAGCATCTTGCTCAGGGCTTTGAACTAAAAAAATGAATATTTTTAATGACAGATCTTATCTTGCTGTACCTCGGAAGATCTATTTTAAAGTAGCGTTCGGTGGCTTTTTAAGCCGTCAGGTTTTAGTCAGTAATAATCTAGAACCTATGTCAACAAGCGTAAAAAGAGGTCCGTATCGTTGGTTCAGTGATATTCTTTTACGATATATATATATATATATATATATATATATATATATATATATATATATATATATATATATATATATGCTATATATATATATATAATAACAATTGCTAAAAAAAAACAAAAAAAAACACGAGGTCAAGTTTCTAATATAAATTCATCCAATCATTAATTTTTATATCACGTAAATACGATTTTGCAATAAAATAAAACAAATCATATTTTAAAAGAACAAAAATGATATTCGAATTTTTCGAAAATAAATTAAACAATTGAATTGAATTTTAATAAGTTTTTTGTATTTACTTTGATCGTAAGAAATATATATTTGCTGTGCTGACTGTCAAGGTAGTCTCGTGTATTTGCTCGGGCTGTGTTAACTCTCGATTGAGTTCCGTATATGGCCTGTGTTCTCTGCTTATAAGTGTAATTTCCTGTGTTTGTGTACTGTAGATTAGTGTACTTCCTCCGCTGGTCCCCCAAGGTCTGTTGCCTGTATTAAGGTTAATAACATTTTTTATGGTATTGACAAAATATCGCTAAGGGAATCGGAAACTGAAAACAACGAAAAAACAAGTTATATCTAACAATCCATATTTGATGTGAAAATCAATTAAGATTTTTTTTGTTTCGATTCAATTTTTATTTGATTACTTTATCTAATAAAATATTTAAATGTATAAATAGATATGGAGATCATAATTGTTCAGTAACTTTAATTAAACTTAAGAACCAACCGATTTTTTCATTTAATTCAAAATAATATTTATGTTGAGGCCACTACGATTTCAACCAGCGAGGAGGAATTATTGTGATGTCTTAAGTTGGATAGGGATTCAGTCAGAGGATTCGGATGATAAGAAAGTCCTTGGTGTAATTTTGAAAAATTTATCTGCTCTAAAGCCAAGGAAATAAAGTATATTAAGTTCATAATGTAAGGTTTTGTTGGAGGCGTAGCAAGGGGGCGATAGTTCTCAAGATAAGGGTATGTTTAACGTTCGAACATATTAGACTTACTGTCTAGAGGTCACACTTACTTTATCTAATAAAATATTTAATTGTATAAATAGATATGGATATAATATACTTATTATGTATATAGAATATACTTTGTAAACAGTAAAATTGTCTGATTTGTCTGTTTAGTTTTTATCTTTTAACTTTAGTGAATGTGGATTTAAATGTATTGTAATGTGGATTCCGTGTATCTTTTGACAATGATGGCTTACAAATAAAAATTATAAAGGTAGTCCTTAGTAAAAACAAATTTGGCGTCATCGTGAGGTATTAAAAAAAAAAAAAGTCAGAATCGTAAGGTTGTGAAAAAAATGAATAAGGTGTACAGTTAGAGTTTGTTCCTTCAGTTTCAATGTTGGAAGAAATGATGGGGGAGTTGTGCATGATTTGTTTCTACAACCTGCATAATACAATTAATAATATAATACTATATAATAAATACAATTATATCTAAATATTTATTTTTTTAGTAAGTGGTTCTCTGTTATTCATTTACCTTTTTTGCTTGTATTTCATAACTAGAAAGCATTGATTGTAACAGTGATATACTTTTTTTTTTTTTTTTTTTTTTTAATTTCCTTATGAATAATGTATCAATTGTTTTACTCTTGAACCAGGTAAACTGTAATATTTCTTTAATAAAATTGTTTGTCTAATTTTATTAAACATATATAAACAAGTTTCATACATTTTATCCCGATGAGTTGGATACAATAAGCTTGACTCAATATGTATTTTATGCCGGACTCTATCACATATTATTGATATAGATAAATAATATAGTCGAATACAATACTGACCAAACAGTATCCCACCGCTCCTCATGTTGCTCTAAGTGATGTCGTCCAATGTTTATTGGGTATCTGTCATCTTAAATGAATCATACATCCTGTTATTTGGTTTAATATAATTTTAATTCCTAAAATATTTACATATATTCACATTGTTGGCCATCATATATTGTAACAGAGAAACTTTTTTGTTTTTTTTTTTTTTTTTTTTTTTTTTTTTTTTTTTTTTTTTTTTTTTTTTTTTTTTTTTTTTTTTAATATCCTCATAAAATAATTAATCTAAAGTGGGTCTAAATATGTATATAAATTGAAATTAAAAATAGAAAGCGATAACACAAAAACGTGCAAATAAAATTTTAAAGTGTAAAAAATATTTTTAATTAGAAAATAAGAGCTAAAATATCTCCTGACAAAAACAGTCTACTTGAAAACATTTATATGTTTTATATGGTCTATATGTCCTATACACACACACACACGCATATCCTTCTATATATCCATACATTAATAATTAAATAATTTTCAAATAAAGTGTACATATCAGAACATATTTATGCTATTTTTATTTTTAACTAATTACTAATCGCCTAGCCATATAATCCATAACGTAAAAAAAATATTTCATATAAATTACATTTAAAGAGAAGTATCGTAAAGACGAGCGTCTCTCCTGAATTCAGCCCCTTCACTACCTGTCCCTACATATGTTAATCTATATAGTAAACAAATGATTATAGCGGAGCGAACATTTTATATTTGTTCATTCCGCTATATTTTGTTTTTTGATATATATATATATATGCGTTTTGCTACAGGTTCCGTTATCTAGCCTAGATATCTGCAGATAAGCAGTCCAACATACATTTATTTTTAAACAGTAAAATTGAAGATTAATGTTTATTTTAACAACGTTCATTTTAATGTTGAATTAAAAATGTATCGAATCAACGGATTGTAGGTTATTGTTCCAATTAGATTTCAAAACCATTTTTAATTTTAAAAATTTCAAAAGGACTCTGATAGGGATCATAGGATCTAGGGTTGTGTTTTCGTTAAGCCTCAATACCATCATATCGCTAATAGAATTACTCTTAATTTTTTCTTTGTTGTCAAAACCTTACTGAATCATATTATAATTATTGCCTTATACTTATACTTGAAACTTGTTTGTGCTTTTTTTGATAAATTATGTTTTCTGAAAGAAAATAAAAAAAAAAAGAAATGGGTTTTACATTCTTTTTCAGCCAAAACAAAACAAGGTATAATTATTATTACATCTTTAGCGTTCAGTAAATGTGGAAGTAACCTACTATACAAAACGATGACAGAGCTATTGTACTTACACATCATCTGTAAGGCGGTCCATGATACATTTGCCGCAAGACATTTCTGCATTGCGGGCTTTAGTATCTTTCCTTAAGTTTGGATGGGTTGTTAAAAAATATATATATAGGGTGTTCGGAAGATCGTTGGCCAAAGAGGTACCTTGGGTAGGGAGGTTCATTTTGAACCTATTTAAGGTCACTTACCTGTATACAAAGTCTACGGGTTTTCTTTAATGAATTGTTAGAAAAAATGGCCAAAACCAAACATTTATGCCTTATAACTTCGTTTTTACTGATATATCAACGCCATTTTTTAATGTTGTAAAATGTAATTACTAATACATTATCCATGTATTGTCTATCAAAAGATTTGATAAAAAAAAACAAAAAAAAACGGATGATCGTTAAATCTTGTAAAAGAAAAAAAACAAAAAAAAAAAAAACATGTTTTTAAAATTATTTATATTTGGATGTTGTCTATATTGCCTCTAACAAGATTATTAAAAAAATATGATTTTTCCGACAGAAATGTTCTTTCTAGGAATTAGGAGGAAGTGACATAGGTGTCCCTTTTTTTTTTTTTTTTAACTCAGATATTGTATTTATGATAGATGTCAATAATATTAAAAAATAGACATTCATATTTATATTTATATATGTAAATTTATTGATTTAAATAATTTCCCGAAGTTATGTAAGAATTTACTTAGTAACCACGGAGATGTAGAACCTTAACCTCCGTGACGAGGAACCGTGAACTTGGAACATTGAGCGCCCTAACGATTAAGATACTTACTTGAATAATTCATTAACCAGGTCCTGAAACGTCACGATATGAACCTCGTTTTAAACCAAGGCGCTATTAATGCTTGATATAGTTGAATTATTAACTATTATCCCTAATAATACAACAGATTGTTATTCACCTTCAGGGAATCTATATTCATTCTGAAATCAGGAATATTTTATTTAGTTCTTGTATATCTTTAGGAAACAGTTTAACTATTAGTTACTTAAAAACTACATGGCGCAGCCAATATTATGATAATAATAATAATAATAAAATAAAAAGTTCTTTATTTATTCTGGGACTTTAAGTCCGTTAAGAATAAATATAATGTATAGCCAACGGCCTACAGAGCCTTAACCACTGGGTTCTCAACTTTCAACTGTCAAAAATTTACATCTGTCTCTGTAACCCTGATGAAGGCTTGCAATGCAAGTTGAAACGGCATTACAACTTAAAATGCTTATTTTTTAATTGCTGAGTATCTATTATGACTGCATACCCCAACAATCTACTTCTCGAAATGTATTTACAGATTCAACGAAACTTTAATCCGAAAAATAAATTCTGAGAACTACTGAGTTAAAATGAAATAATATTTTTAGAAATAAATAATGGATAATAATAATTTAAAAAAATATATCAATAAAAAGTAACAAAAAATTTATAATGAATGTTATAAAATAATAAAATTTCATGCTATGACTGTTTTCGTGGATCTGGATAGATATTAGGTGGTTAAAGAGTTGTATTTGAAAGTAGAAAGGGTAATTGAATGACGAATGTTGAGAGGGGTGGAGTTCCATAAAGAAGAGGATCGAATTACGAAAGATCGGTCGAAAGAAAAGTCGGTTTGTTTGTGACATAATAAAGAGGATTTAGGGATTTGACGTAGGATTTAGGATAATAAGGATTGGATAGGAGAAGAATAGAAAATATTAGAGGATCATCAAAGCTCAGTTCCATATGTCCAAATGGATCTAATTACTGCTATGCAAATAAGTCTTTTGTAATAAATTACAAACTTATCATATTTTAATATATTACTTTCTGGGTGCTTTCCTATTCCAATGTCTAAAAACCAAAAACCCTTCCTATATTCTTGATTTATTAACTCTGCGTTCTTCTATCCACCTCCTAAACACTAGATCACAACCTTTTAACCTATATCCCCTCACATAAAACCGCTTCCTTTGACAAATCCCTCATCATTCGTGCTACCGCCTTCTGGAATTCCCTACCCACTTCTATTCGTAAAGCAGCTTCCATAACTTACTTTAAAAATAATTTATTCCTGTACCTTTTAGGCAATCAATCTTCCGCAAATATGTCAATAATCAAATGAATACTTATTATTATTTTGATTACTGTTTTAGGTGCCGTGTACAACAACTTAGGCTAAAGGCACCATTACATAACGTTTGTCTTCGCGTTATTACTGTTTGTTCTCTCCTGTTTACTGGGAGAGGTGTCGCCGGGAGAAAGCTTTCATAAATCCATTTCAGTTTATTGCTACCAGGTGCTTTTGCCCCAGATGTGGATCCATGCCTCTTTGCACAGGTTAAATATATATTTATGAAAGTCGTAGAGAGTGACATTGGTATTTGGAAAAGGAAACATGGTTCTTGCTTCCTTTGCGCTTATGTCTGCCAATTCATTCCCTTCTATATTGGTGTGACTAGGGACCCAAAGAAATGTAATGTTTTTTTTATTCATGTTTAATGTTGATTTCATAATTTTCATGACGATAGGATTGTCTGTTAAATGGAATTTTTTGGATTGCCTGAAGAGCGGAGAATGAGTCGCTGCAGATTAGGAATTGCCTGCTGTACAAATTTTCAATTAAATTCACACATAGGTATATTGAAAATAGTTCGATGGAAAAAAAAATGTTTGGAAGGCAGTATCGGAGGGTTTCTGAAGGAAGGATAACTGAATACTTAGAATTTACTTTCTTTTTTTTTTTTTTTTTTCTTTTTCTTCTTTCTTTTATATGTTCATATATATATACGATTGTTTTTTATGTTATAATTATTATTTCATTTATTTATTTATTTTATTTTTTTTTTAATTTAATTTAATTTTTTTTCCTGTAACAAATGTATCCTCTAATTACTGACGCATTTAATTTGTAAATAACATGCCAGACAATTGTACTTTTAACTGTCCATTATTTTTATTCTAGTAGTAGTAAGTCCCAGATAAATAAATAAATAAATAAAATTTATTTTATCATTTATATTGAGATTTTTCAACGCTTGTCTGGTTAATGTTGAAGTACAGTAGAAACTCGCTATTTCGTCACTCGATAATTCGTCTGCTATGTATCAAACCAAAAGGTTTTTACTTAGCAAAATAATATTCGCGTGTTGTGTAATAGGGTTGCTGGCCCCTTCACAGCCTCTTGCGGGTGGTCCAGCAGTTCACACTCTTTGTTGGTGGTGAGTGCCATATTTCTCTACCTGCCTATCCATTAGCAGGTAATATTCGGGGTAAACTCTTTATATTGAGTATTTCTAAATATCATAACACTGGGAAGTCGGTGGGCGTGTTCTTTGTCCAGAGGGGCGGAGCTTATACATCAAAAGGGATGGAAATATATTTTCGAGATCAGTCTAGGAGAAGATCTTTGAGAGAGAGGAGTTTGTCGGAGATGTCTGGTTCCTGGAGATCGGGGGCCTGGCCTTTCGGCCAGCCTGGGGATTCTCGCCATGTAGCCGCCCGCTTCCCCCCACAACATAGCATTGTCCTTAAGATAAGTCTAGATTAAGTTTCTGTGTTACCATATAAGTTTTTTGATTAACTAATGATCCTTATTTCCTATCTGTAATTGTATGTGTCAACACCTGGTTTAAATATATCTCTGGATTTTTATTTAACAATAGTAAAATTCATTTACCAAGTTGCATGTCACTCATATAATTAATCTACTTTGATTACTCTTATTTACAATTAACAAATCTTAATTTCTGACCCCACGATAACCTTCTGGAGAAGATATTAGATTAATATTTAATTAATTAGTTAAAAATATCAATTATAAATTGCCAGGAAATTAAGTCCTGGCTGGCATCCCTGTTTGTACATTAATGCATGATCCGGACTGGACACACACAGAGGACATAGCACGTCTTATTCTGTAATTCTTCAGTTTTCTTTTTTCTTCCTTTTTTTTTTTTTTTTTTAATTGGCACTTATAAATACCAAAATTAAATACGTATGTAATTCATTTTTTCCCCTTTCTACTTATCTAATCTTTAAACCGCCTCATTTGGTTTTAATGCCAAAATTAAATACGTATGTAATTCATTTTTTCCCCTTGCTACTTATCTAATCTTTAAACCGCCTCATTTGGTTTTTAACTAAAAAATACGCCTATATTTATGCATTTTGTCAATTTCATAGAAAAAAGCAAACAGAGCAAGCCCTTAGTCGATCCCTCCATTGATTGTAGTAAGATGAAAAGAAGTATGAGTGCAGTTGACGAATTCCCGGAAACAGTTAATACTGGAAAGCTCTTCTTACAAAAACATTAGCTCAGCAACTTCTGCTCCAGGTTATAAAATGAGAAAAGATAAGTAAGAGGTAAGCAGTTGGTTAAACAAGGATAGTACGGATGTAGGATATAAAATTTTAAATGACAATGGAATTATAGAAAAAGTACTGAGTGCTCAAAACGAAGCTAGTGATGAAAAAAATGACGATGACGTTTCTAATTCTTCTAACTTTCTATGCAAAGAAGTAGAGGGAATGTTAACTAAGTGAATTGAATAGTTTCGAGCCGCGATGAGAATGAGATATTTCACACCTGGGATGCAAGTGTTAAGCTTTTTGTCATTGTCACTCAAGTCCAATATGGATAATGTTCATCTGTTCGTTTTTACATTCAATAAATTGCAAAAAAAAAAAAAAAAATTACAATTATATAGTTTAAAATGCTTTTTTGTTACTTTACCCGCAAAATTCTGTAATTTGTCATTTCCGTTATTTCGTAACCCCCTCTCCGCCACTCATGACGAATTATCGAGTTTCTACTGTAGTCGGAAAGTAGGCGCTGTTTCTTTTATTTTAGGTCTGATATTGTATTGTCAGGCCTAAATTTAGAAATCTATATCATATTATTTCTTATATAAGCAGCGATATTTAATGAGATCGTATAATGGCTACACCCGAAGTACCATCTGTACCGACATTAGTTGAAACGGTGAGATTATGAGATTATAAAATCTATTACCGATAGCGGGGAGAAGGTTTCTTCATGAGCTCCAATTACCTTATCGTGCCCTCGAGAGTTTTCCACTAATTAATTAACTGAGACTGCTAATTACTAGAGCTATCTAGGGGGGGGGTGGCTCTCTGGGGGTGGGGGCTTTACCGCTTGATTAAAACCGAGAGGCAATCTAAATAGCGGGCGATCAGGTCCCAGCACCTCCACGGCTCTAAACCCGAGTGTCTTCTTGGCTACGGTTTCTTGTAATGTCACGTAATGGTGAACCTATGGCGAGGATATTAAGGAGAGGGTAGATTATCTGGTAGATTTCATATTGGTTTTATTGTCTGAAAATTAATGATATATTTTAAAAATAAAAAGGGGAGGGGGGGGACTGGCTGTGGCATGGACACGGCCGTGTGTTATAACTGAATACATTTATGTAACAGGTGTAACTTTTTAAATAAAATATTTTTATTATGTATCTAGGATAAAAGCAAGGAAACAAATAACACAGGCCAACAAAAAAATTTTTTTTTTAAAAACTTTGTGGGCTGAATCCTAATTTGGTCTTTGTTTTTTGTATCACCCATAGGTTTTGAGTAATTTGCTTTTTTTATATAATTTAAAAAAGCATATATAACTGTTTCATATAAATATAAAGCATTATATAACTGTTTCATGAGGTCTAACTTTATATGTAGAGATGATAAGAGAATGTTTCTAGGATCTACAAGGTATTTGTGGAGAATGTTCTTCTCGCCGGGTTTTAAAGACTCCCTCACAGGCCAGTTCTTTCTGCACCAATGTTGATCCCTTGCTCTACTGTCCCATTCACACAAAAAACATGGAAATTTGGTAAAAAAAACCGCCTTGCTGACCAAGAAGCATGCTTGTTACTTTCAAATAGGGTTGGGCGATAGTCGATACTTACTATCGATATATCGATAGGTCATGCCTATCGATGGTCACTATCGATAGTGTCGACTATCGATAGATCTCTTACTACCTTTACTTAAGTTTTGAAACTCTCGGAATTATACTGATCTGTCTCTGTCCAGTGTCGAGTTCTTTTGAAATTGAATTCGGATTTCCTAGAGCTCAAGGGTTCACTCAAAGATTCAGCCAAAGGAAAGCAGAAATGCTAGCTTTTCTTTCGGCTCAAACATATGTGGCTCAAGGAGCACACTTGACTCTTGAAATGAACTATTCGTTATTTTTCTTTTCTAAAGATTTGATTTGTTCATTATTATTGTAACCATGTAAATTGTAAATACTTTTTTAAAATTCAAATAAATTAGTTTTTTCCTTTCATCTTTATGATATAATCTGATAATTTATAATCCTGCAAATTTCAAATAGTAAGCAGATAATTGAATTTAATTAAATTAGTTGAAATTTTTTATTGAATACCTTTAGAAAAAAAGGAAGGAACTATCGAAAAACTATCGATAGCAATCTGTAGTTCTCAACTGGTAGTATCGGCCTATCGATAGTCCTAACTATCGACTATCGCCCAACCCTACTTTCAAGTCACCACATATCATCCAACCATGAGCCGAATAGCCAATTTTATTCAACACTATTTCTAGGTTTTCATAGCCCTCTTTTACAGAATGGCCAACTGGTATAGATGCATAAGTGTTACTATTGTGTAACAAAACAGCTTTTAAACTAGTTGTGGAAGAATCAATAAACAGCCTCCAGTCTTCTTTTTTGTATTCATCACCAAACTCTTTGATTAGACCTGGAATGTCTGAGCCATACACTAAATCACCTTCTTGCTCAAAAAATTTCGAAAACTGCTGCTCTCTCTTCCTATACACATATATGCTAGTTCCAACTGCCAACAAGTTCTTTTCTTTTAGCCTAGAACCAAGCAATTCAGCTTTTTTTTTTGTTAGCCCAAGATCCCTAACTAAGTCGTTAAGCTCAGTCTGAGTAAACAGTTTAGGCTCTATATTTGCTGTAGCACATTGGAACTGTTCATCATCTTGCTCATCTATATCTATATCTGTTTCAGCAGTGCTGCCAACTCTTCTACATTATTTTACAATTTGTAGTATTTGTAGTATTTAAAAGCTGTAATAAATAAAAAAAAAATTAATATATTGATGTGCAAACGTGAAAAAATGGTAGGTGATACGGCTTAATAAGTGTCATATTTGGATTTAGCACCCTAAAAAAGAGAATAGGTGTTTTAAGTAAAACAAGTTTTTTTCATCGTTGGCCTGTGTAATTATTGTGTTGCGACTCCACCGAGTTTTGCGACTTGATGATGATGATACCGCTACCAATGATGTAGTTGCAATAGTCTGTTCCTAGCGGTATCACAATATGATCTCAGATCCAAGCCAGGCACATTCACTGGCATCGATTTTTCCATCCAAGTTTCGCTGATTGCCAAATAATCAGATCGGTTGATGATTTTATCAGTAGAGATGTCTTCAGAGTGCGCGGCCAAGCTTTGTGCATTAATGGCGGTAATAAGTATAAAAACAATACTCATCAGGAACTTTTTCGTTCCCGGCACTGCTTGACTCGGTCATATCGTTTTTTATTATTACCATTCGATTGTTCTTGAGAAGCCCTTTCCAACCGTATTCGATCTCTGTATTTGGTTTTGGATTTTCGACGCGTCTAGGCCGACTTTATATATTTTTGATAATATTTTTTTATTCTAACCCCTTATTATATTTACTGTCACTACTTTAAACTAATGTTTTATATCTAATCGATAGCTTTTGACGACGGCTGACGATTAAAACTTCGTAACGAACATCGTAGCTTTTCCGAGTCAAAAGTTATACTAATTTCAAATCTCGCAAACGCAGCAAAATAACTTCAACATTTTGGCGCTTCCCTCTTCACCGCGCGCGATGCCTCACTGTTTTCGCTTATCGTAATAAATTCTTTGATCCTTTAGCTATCCAGTGGTATAATTAAATTTTGGATGTAGAGGATAGATTCGAAACTACAACGCCAAACTGGATCCTCCGATTTTGTTATTAGGTTTTTTTTGGATTGCCTTCATATGGAAGCAAATTTAAAGACGTTTTTACGTCAAAATAAACTTGTATTTTCATAGAGAAGGATATAATCAGGGATGCAGTCAGGGAGGAACACCACGCCAAGTAGAAATACTTTAGTGCGTACCAACGTTTCGACCTGCAAGGCATTTCTACTGGGATGTGATGTTCCTCTTTGCATCCCTGATTATCTTCTTATCCATTCATCATACCAGTCAACAATACTTTTATCATTTTGTATTTTTTATACTTCCTAGGTTAAGCTAGTCATTGTTACCATCAGTCGCAGGGAGTTAAGTTCTACATACAATTTATGGCATACCGGAAAGTTTAAGCGTACAAGTGACCTGTAAAAACAAATCTGTGCCACTCACTGAAGATTGACCTTTACAGGCAGTAGCGCAACCAGGATTGCTATTAGGGGGAGGGTTCTGGGTTACATATATATATATATAGAGAGAGAGAGTGTGAGAGAGTTAAGGATACCAAAGTAGTATTATGAAAAGGGCGTAATAACCTGGAAGTTGATCGCTCAAATAAAAACCTCAATCTATCAATCTATTCCAAAGTAGTATTAAGGATATAAATAAACAACATTTAGTTATCCCTTTTAAAACCTACCCCCACCAGCCATGATTGACAATCTTTGCCCAACAGTCTTGCCATTATGATGTTATAATTTTTATTTAAATATTCTTGCAGTTGATATCAATGTGTTATTCATAATAAAAGTTTTTAAAAAGCTCACTTTTAATTTAAGCGATACCTTTATTTAGCTATATACATATTGAAGGGAAAAAAAAAAAAAAAAAAAAAAAAAAAAAAAAAAAAAAAAAAAAAAAAAAAAAAAAAAAAAAAAAAAAAAAACTGTACCACTTATAGAAGGGTCTCGGGTTCAGAGTAGGCTGTACTCTGTTTCTGAGCCAACGGTTGTAAAAGGAGGTGATTAGGCTGGAATTCACGCTCAACCGCCAGGTTTTTTTCCCCAATTACGGGTACCCACTTTTTTAAGAGGCTGGGTGTGCCCCAGGAGGGTCTCCCGACCACGAATTTGATCCACGGCCGAAATAGCAGAAAATAAATTTTTTGCCTTCAGTTATCACAGAGAAATACATACCTTTCGAAACTGTGTAGAGAAATTTCAGATCAATTGCTAAATTGATTCCACAGAAATCACAACATCTTAAAGCATCTTACAACTCAGCAAAAGTAACTGTGTACATGTCCCCAACTCCTGGATTTAGGCTAGTTTCTTCGGGCAGGAAGTGGATAACAATGAACGAGATAAATATATTTCGATGTAAACAATCCTAAGCTAGCAACAAATACGTATTGTAATGTTCTGAAGTACAATTTATTTTTTGGACTTTTGGCCGTGATTAAATGGTAAATACTCCACTGTGCGCCACGCCTCCTATATAATATATATATAGGAACATAATAAAACATAATATATATATATTATTTTTTAGTTAAACTAAAACAAGAAATGGGTGACGTTCAAGACTATATAAATGATAATCATTGTTATCGCTCCACTATTTATTTGATCTTATAATTTTGCGATTTCGGCAAAGCGCTTTCTTATTTAATCCTCGTCAATGGGTTATCATCAGTGCCTTAGTTGAAAACATTAAAACGCGATGGAAGAAACTTTGACTTATGTGCTATGGCTAATTTTGTAAGTCGTTTCGGTCATCTGGGGGGCTTCAGCCCCAAGACCGCCCCCCCCCCTTGGTTTGCTCAGTTTTTACAGGGGTTGTGACCTGTGCAAGCGACTGGAGAAGAATCAAAATTCAATTACTTCTACCTGTGGAGGTGGGTAGACCTGAGCTTGTGTGTGGTCATCTGGACTGAGCTGAGACCTTCCGGTTTACCGAAGCGTGTGTGTGTTCTAGCCTGGGATAATAGTTAATCTAATCTAAAACCCTTCCTCAGCTTGTTATCCTTTTTTTTTTTTTTTTTTTTTAAACCCTTCGATGATATTCTCTGTAGCTTCAAATGTAGAAATTTAATTGAAGTGCTATCAATCGGTGACAAAAAAAGTCATGGATGTCAGCTTTTACACGTCATTGGTCGCATATACTAAACTAGCATCCCCCCACCGTGACCTTCGCCCGCTCTCATAAGTATAGGAACTTGAATAATTTTAACTAATAATTGAAGTTCTATGTTAATCGATAAAAATATTGTATCAATATTGTAGGATACAATCAAGCATTATTTTCTAAATAATACTTTCACGGATAGTAGTAATTTTTAACCTGGTTAAAATTGCACTGATTAGATACATCCACCTCAAATTCAATCACCTCAAAGCGTAATTAGACATCCGATTTTAAATTTTAATCTATGAGATGGTAATCTTGATCAACAGAGACTATTAAGGAACTCTTTTGGATATTTGACTGCATTATGAGTCCTTACTATAAAAGGCCCTTAAATCATATTTTTACGACATAATAAAAAAGCGAAGGATTGACAGTTGATTTGATAATAATTTTTATTTAGCAGAAATAATTTTATCGATTACATCTGTTTGGATTTAAATTTCTAACCATAAAAGTATAAGACAGGCTGGCAGACCTCTTTTCTGCCACTCAACATTGTGAATTTAAATTTAAATTTTTGTAAATTTTATTACTGCAAAACCTTCCTAGATTTATGAAAAGAATGTCGGTAAAATTTGTTCTGTAATTCGACCATTGTAAAATCAATTGCGGAATGGCCTTAAGCACATATCGCTTTATTTTCAAATTTCACTGTGATCCACATTTTGCACTAGTTTCAAACTTTTTAAATAATGTAATTGAGTACAAGTGAATTTTATTATTAGGATTGATGAATTAATTGCCACTTCTATTGGGATTATTTTATTTGAAAACTAGTTTCGAATGCTAAACATTCATCTTTCAATTCTAAAGCATATAAATGTTTTCAAAACATCAGTACTATGTTACATAGATTATATACTCTAAAGTTTTCAAAAATGTAAGACAAGAAATCAAACATCAGTACTCACCTTAGAGAGTCTAAGAGGTTACTGAAATCGAAGTGTATTCTCACGAATTCAGTTATCAATCTCAAACTCTAACAGCGAACTTTAGTAGTGACCTCTTATCCAGAACGCCGCTCGCCACCTGCCTACCATTTAAACTTCACGGTTATGCTCATATAATTGTTTGTAACAATAAATATACTAAAAATCAGTAGATTTTATTATAGCTAAACCTTACTGGAGCTAAAAAGATGGAGTGGTTAAAATTTTGTACAGATTGGTTCGGTATTTTTTGCGGTTAGTGGTCACGAACAATAAATGGCTTGTCCTTTTATATTAGTATAGATTATACGTTGTATATTGATTGAAAAGATGGCTGGAATAACTCTGTATGTTAAATTTGATGATTTTTTTTTTCTCAAGTGAAAACGTTTTGTTTATTCCCTGAATATGATACGGAAGTTTATTTAATTCAATCCACTCTCCAAAGAAGCACTAGCTTAAGATTTACATATTGAATCTGAAGTCTTTAAACAGAATAAGCTTGCATGTTGTCATTGTTTCTATGCTGCTCCGTTTCCATTGCGTTCTATTGTTGTTGTTTGTTTTTTTTTTTTTTTTTTTTTGTTTTTTTATTATTTTATTTCCAGATCGGCCTGGTAAGCCTTACATGGATGGTTTAACAATATTAATAATAGTTTAACAAGAGTAGAAGGGAGGGTATAGTCTCCGGCAATGAGCGTCCATAACAGATAAGTTATCTTAACATTTTGGAATAATTGTAACTGTAGAGGAAGTATATAATAACAAAAAAAAATGAAAAGACGTAACAATAAAAAATAAATAAATAAATAAATTATTATAATCAAATGGGAAAAATAATATATATAAAATAAAAAACTAAAATAAAATAGAGTAAAAAATAATAATAGTAATATACAGGCGAAATCAAGCACTTAACAAAAATTAATACAAAATAACAGACAAGTGTATACATAAGAAAATAATAATAAAGAAAAAGTAAATAACTGAAGAATAGGAACAATGAAGTAATACTATCAAATTGTAGTAATAAGTACAGTAATTGGTGTTGAAACGAAAAAGTAAATATTGGATAAAATAGTAATGGTGTTTACATTAGGACGTCTTGCATAAGTCTTGGTTTCAATCTGCGGGATATAGTTCTAGCTCCTATGCTGAAAGCTACTGCACCTTTAGTCGCTGCTAACTGAATATGAAGAGTCTGTTGAAGCATTTTTTGATGAAATCGTCCATTGATTTAATATCTAATTCACGATGTAGCTGACTATTTCTTACAAATCACGGAGCATCTACAGCAATTCTCAGGACCTTGTTTTGGAAAGATAATTCTATTGAGGTGGTGTGTAAAATATGTTTTACGTTGCACCCAGAGGTCCATTCAGGTACCACATTAATGCTACATTAGTTATTCCGCTCTCCTGTGAACCTTTGTAACTTAAAATACGTTACTCCCGGCTACCATTCAATATATATCGAAAAAATTTTTTTATAAAAATTGAATATATTGTATATTTTGGCAGCAAAAGCAAAACAATTCAGTGAATATTAGCCTATGAATATTAATTTTCGGAAATGCAAATAATAAAAAACGAAATGGAAAGCCAAAAAAAGGTAGGGGATTTATTGATGCTTGGCCCTTCCTGAGCGATAGGGTTCGCTGGTCGGGTTCTAAAGAAGATGGGTGGGAGGGGGGGGGGGGGGGGGGGGGGGGGAAGAGGGGTAGTTCTGTGTGTGTGTCTGCGGCTGACTTGGATTGAGTGGATCAGGGCTTCAGGTCTCTTTAGGAACTCCGTCAAAATGAAACCCCGGGATATTTTTTTTATTATGTTTAAACTTATGCAACTATCATTACTTCTATGTACATGAATGTTTTAAGTTTTGTTCGATAAAAATATTAAGAAATGCTTAGTACACTGATGGAATCAGAAGTCAGTGGTCATCTTCCGGTTCATCTCCTATCTCCTGAATCTAAACAAAAACTTATTGCATCTATAACATAAATATTTCTATATTTAGGAGAGCTTTGGGGCTCCACTAAACCATCTAATTCATCTCGTCTCCTTGCAACCCAAAATCCATCGAAAAATCCTTAATACTCCACACTTTGTTACAAATAATCACTAAATCAACCAATTCTCTCAAATCAAATTTTAAAAATTAGAAATTAAAATTCAATTCCTTTAGTATAATGTACTAATTGACCATTCGAACTTCGTACCGCCAAACAGTCAATCAATATCGCAATATAGAAACCTTCTCGACTATATGTCCAACATTAACCCAAAGTTTCGTAGCAACCGGATGACCGGTTAAGGAAGGTATAAAAGAAATACGAACAAACATTGATTTTTGTTTATATAATTTACGTTTAAATATATTTATACTCAAATGTTTCAATTTATTCTATCACGAACGCACCCTGAACGTAAGCAACATAACTGTATTCACTACAACTACAAACATTAATGAACAAATACACACCCAATTCAATTGACCCTATTAACAGTTACAAATAGCAACTAACGGGGGACCACGAAGGTCAAGAGCGGAGAGGTCCTTGGTTCGATTCTCAGCCGGGTTCATGATTTTATTTCGTGCTAGCCCCAAGAAATGAGACTCATTCTTACCATTTTGAATAGTGTACATAGTTGCTAACCTGTATGATAACCTACTTTAGCACATTAAGCCCGAATAAACAATACAAACTTGTGAAGTCTCAATGCATGCACAAGATAACAAACACGCAGTTAAGGAAGAAAAAGAGCTGCTTGAGGAAAATCAAGACTGGAGACTCCGCTTATTCTATCCCAAATGCCGTTTTTTTTTTTTTTTTTTTTTTTTTTTTTTTTTTTTTTTTTCGTCTATTCTTCTTCAAATTCACTTATTGTCAATTCTCTAATTGGCAGGTGTGATTAAATATTAAAAGTAAAAATCATTTATAAGTATTCAAATTAATAGATAATTTAATGTTGTCTTTATCTATAAAATTCAATGGACCATGAAAATACTGTATCACTCGAGCAATAGTTATTCCTTTATATTCAATAACGATGGTGGATTATCCTTCGGCCAACTTGAAAAACCTCGAATCCTGCCAGATCTCCAAATAGTATCCTCCAGTGTCCTGCCAATAGGATTAAACGGAAAGTGAGAGTGTCCTTTTAAAAATTAAAACATTTTGATCAATCTTCAAAGAGGCGAAAATTAATTTTCCGGGAAGGATGTCCTTGGCTACTCCTCCCAAATTAGTTTTCGTCCTTATGGATACCATTTTAAGATCTGCCAGGATCAAACGATTTTTATCAGTCACCGGGTGTTCCACCATCGTTGTCCTTTTGTAAATCCGTCTTACAAAATAATAAATATAATGTTTCCATTCCGTAGGGAAATTTCTGAGGCGGGTGCACGAGTTGTAAATGTTGATGAAAATCATTTGGGCTTTCCGAGGTAATCGTCTGAGTAGGATATATCATATTATGAAATGAAAAAACAATCTTTATTCTGGGACATACTGTCTCCTAAGAATAACGAAAATGTGCAATTATATTTTAATTTCAGACATGATGGGGCAGGAGGAGCCTCTAAATGTAACCTCTAACATATCAATCACTAGTTCAATAATAATATAGGTTTTGAATGGTCGGGCGGTAATCACAATTTATTTATTTCTTTATTTACAATTGATTTAGATTATTTTAAATTTATATTGCAATCAGTTCTCATATTTACTTAACACATCTTCATAATGCCAGGTTTTTTCTTAAAAACAAATTAATGAATTCAATATTAAAAAAAAAAAAACACTTGTGGATTCAAAAACAAATTGATACTAGACTACTATCGGACGATATAGGATCCCTTTGAGCTAGGAGCCAAGTAATTAAGAGGGAACATCGGCTTGAGGACAGTTTCATTTAAAAAACATGACAGAAACGGTTTAATTGGATTGGACGATTTGTTATCGAATGAATTTATCGGCTGATAGCGGGGATTGGAGCTGGACCAGCTGGGTATAGGATAACATATACCATGGCAGTCTCAATATACCTAAAGGACAAAAGGACATCCATGATCTCCAGGCCTTTGGGGTGATTATTTTCCCTTTGGTGGGTCCTCCCCCCATCTCATTAGTCCTCAGGTTACCCATATTAATAGTGTCCTATCTGTGAAAGGCGTATAGATTTTGATTGACTCGTTCAGGATTGCTTTACTATATTCTATCTTTACGTTGGTACAAAAATGTTGATTTTTTATAAGAATATTTCAAATTATTTAATCCAATGGATTCTATCGGTATACGTTCGTAATGAAATAACCGATAATTTATTTATAATTTATCATTATTTATTATCCCCCTCCTCCACTAACAATAAGAGTTGGCCAAAACTAATATATTCTGTAATATTCTGCTCATCCAGAATAAAAGTCACAGCTTAAAACTTCACCATTATTAGTTTTTAGGATCGATTGCAGGATATATAAAAAATGTCGATACTTTTCTTAAAAAGTCCGATATTCTTATTTCGATCGTTTTTATTCCAAATATAGTCGTGTTGATACATAAGTTAATATTTATCGTTTACTTTATTTTTCAAAAAAAAAAAAAAAAAAATGGGCTCCTTGATCCCGCCGGCTATATAAAGAATAACATACAACATGTTTGCCATCCAAGGGTTGCCATCTTGACCGTCGATGCCCATATGCTTTATATTTTTGTTTCGCTTACTTGTGATTCATTTGTCTGTAGGGGATAAATTTTCAAGTTGAGCAACTATGCCCTTATGTTCTTTATTTTTTTTTTCCCTTACCTGTATGGTTTTATTCTTTATTTCCAAAGGAGAGTAATTTTGTTTAGACAAAGCGATAAAACTTTGTTTCATAATAAAATTTCGTTATTGTATTATATTAGATGACTAATTCAATTCTTCATTTTATTTCAGATAAATTTTCGGTGCGAGCAACACCGAGTTAGAGCGGGCCGAAAACAAAATTTATCTCAAACCCCCCCCCCCCCCCCTCCTCAGACCGGGAAAAAAAACAATAAATTGTGGATATATCAACATATATTATCTACTGCTTTTCTCAATTCCATTTTAGAATTAAAATGATCAAATTACTTCAATTAATAATTAAATTAAATTAACAATTAATAATTTTCAACAAAGTGAAAATTTAAGGAGCTATTGACACTAAACGGTAGGTCCTTGGGACAAATATTGTGTATCAAAAATATCAACTTAAAAAATTGGTTTAAGTAAGGGAAAGTCTTTAATGTTAAAAGCAGTGAACAGTTGGCAGGACTGGTGATGGTTCCATCTGCATTTAGTTCACATCTAACAAGGGGACGTTTGCAGTTTTAACTCACAGATTTGAATGCCGATTTGTGTGTGGGTAGTATGGGCCTATAATAGTGCAAAACTAGAGTTATAGCCGCCAATTGGCATTAGAAAATAAAATTTGAAAATCACGTTTTATTTTTTTTCTCAGCTCTCAGTCAAGATAGAGAAATGATTCTTTCAGGTTTAATTGCAGTTATGTATGGTATTAGATATAAAAATATTTTTTGTTATGCTCAAGACAATATCCTGCTTTAGGGTGCTCAAAAATGACAAAATTCCAAGGAAATCCGCTGTAAATCAGTGGAATTTTTTTTTCATAAACAACTGACCTCAAATCTCGATTTAACGCACCATAAAACCCTTATATGTAAAATTTTATCAAAATAAAAAATATTGATTTTTTTACCCCTTTCGAGGAGGTTAAAATTTTGAAGTTAGAGATTTCATCAACATTTTCTACCGGCCATAACAACTGCTGTGGTCAACCGATTACAACAGTAATAGCATCTCTAGAATCAGCATACATTCTGATTTTCATCCATGCGTATAACATTAGATTAACTCCCAATTTTAGTGGACAAAAACTGACGTGAATGAAAAAATCCGAGGTCAGATATAACTTGAAATATTTCAATAAGGGGAAATCCTGCGACCTCCGGATTTGAGCTAAACTATGCACTTTTAAGGCTTCTAGATGTCCTTAAAATTATGTCTTAATCGGTAGCGAAATATGTGAGATAGTGCAAATTATTTACATGTTTTCAGAAATAGACAGCCCCTTGCCTTCTAAAAACCTACAAAATTTTAAAGGTAAAAATAAATTATTTATGATCTCAACAAAATTAAGTTTCTACATGTTTTCTGAGGTGAGGAATCTAGAAATAATATCAGTTTTTAGTTTAAAAGTTTTTCTCACCTATATTATATAAATAAGACGTTTTTAAATGATCTATTTCTATTATTATTTTAGTTTTTACACAATAAATTTCAAATAAGACCATTTAAAAACAATATACATTTTTTTAAACCGAAACCTGATATTAATTTTAAATTAATCATCAATCTTAGGATTTCTAAGCAATTCGAAATAAAAATATGTCATTTTGAAACGTCTCATTTATATAATATAGGTGAGGAAAATTTTTAAACTAAAAACTGATATTATTTCCAGATTCCTCACCTCAAAAAACATGTAGAAACTTAATTTTGTAGAAATCAAAAACAATACATATCTCAGAGTAAAAATAGGCAAATGTTTACTTTAAAAATCCTATCTTGCACAAAATGTTATGATCTACAACTTTTAGTATATAACATTTTTTGATTGGATTAACCATTCCTGTGTTTTGGACTCTTAAACAAGACAAAAACTATATTTTTTTACAAGTTTGCTAAATTCGTCGATGTTTCACAATTAGTTGTAGCTGAACGCCAGAATCAAATTCAGCTTAAGGGATGTATTTAGACATATAGTTTAATATAAATATAACATTTTTTTTTGATTGAAAGCATTTTTCTATATGTATTTTTTTTAAAACTGGAAAAAGTTCAAAGAATTTGGGTTTTGTTTTGCCCTCTAAACATTTTCCCTTATCAAATCTAGATTCATTTTTGATATTTTCCTCCCAGGACCCACCTGGTCCATATAAAAACATAAATTCTACTACTTCACCTTTTGCAAGGCAGACTCTATTTTAGAGGTAATTTAATTAGACTAAGTGAGAACATTAGAACAAAGTTGTGAAATTATTGTATTGTCATTGGTGTATTGAAACATTTGCAAATTTTCAAGTTAATGAGATTGCTGGAATTCGGTGAAAATTACGATGAAAGATTCTGTTACATACAGGTGAAGTTAATTAAAGCGTATTAATGATCAAATTACTTCAATTAATAATTATATTAACATTTAATGAATTTTCAAAATTAACAAAATGAAAATCTAAGAGTTTCAAACTTGACTTTTTTCATTCATAGTGCTATGTATCAAACCTTTAGGGTTTAATTTAATAAGCTTAATATTCTCGTGTTGCGTGATAGGGTGGCTGGCCCCTTCACAGCCTCTTGCGGGTGGTCCAGCAGTTCACACCCTTTGTTGGTGTGCCATATGTCTCTACCTGCCTATCCCTTACCGGCATAATATTTTCAAAGGGAGTTGGAGTCGATCAGTCATGAAGAGAGTGTAGGAGATGTCGGGTCTGGTCCCTTCTGAGCTAGTTCCTGGTTCCTTCGGAGCTTGAGAGCTCCCGGCTTACCACTATGAAGCCGATCCCTATCCCCTAACCACCCCTAACCACCCACAACATAGCATCGCCCTCATATTCAAGATAAGTTTAGGCTAAGTTCCTTATGTTAAATTTAAGATATTAGATTAACTAATGATTCTTATTTCTAACTGTAATTTTTATATGTCAACCCATAGTGGAATATATATTGTTTTAGCTCAACCGTCATTTATTCACCATTTGCAAACCACTCAATAATTAATATATTTGATTCCTCTCCTTTATAATTAACAAACCTTAATCATTGGCCCCACGATAACCTTCTGGAGAAGATATTAGATTAATATTTAATTAATTAATTACATAAAAATACTCAATTATAAATTGTCAGGAGATTAAGTCCTGGCTGGCATCCCTGTATTTAGATAAATGCATGATCCGGACTCACACAGAGGACATAGCAATAGCAATATTACTCCACAACGGTAGGTCCTAAATATTATGTATCAAAAATCATTCTCCATTAAATTTTGAGAAGTAGGAAGTCGTCAAATTTTCAATGCGAATAACACCAACAGATATAGTGTGTCAAATTACGCGTAACGCCCTCGCGTTCCCCAAAAACGTATCGCTTTTGACCAACTAGGTCACCACTAGATAACATGTTACGTGTTAAAATATCAAAAGTTTATTATATTTTGCTTTAAGCCAGAGAAAGTCTTTAATGTTAAGGGCAGGTGATAGTTGGCAAGACGTGCTGGTTCCATCTGCACCTGGACATATCTACGTATATCTACATACTGTCTTCTATTTATTTCATAATATACTAATTTTAAATTTCAAACGTTTGAAATAATTTTGTTCTTATTTAACTTGTGAAAGAATTAACTGATAGGAATATTCAAAATTATTCAAATAATTATCGTCGTTTGTGGTCAAAGTTATTTTATCGGAATGGATTGTCGAAATGTATTGTATAATGTACAGAAATATATTGTTCATATTCTTTATGTTAATAAAGACATAAACAATATAGTTGATACACATATCAACATTATATATTTAAACTAGCATTCCCGTCGCGGCTTCGCCCGCCCTCATAAGTAGAGATAATTTCAACTAAAAATTAAAGTTTTATTTGTTTATCGATAAGATTCTTGTATTTTAGCATGTGGTTGAGCATTATTTCTTCAATGATTTTTTAGCAGTAATTATTAATCTAGTTATAATTGCACTGATTAGGTGGTTCAAGATAACGTAAAAGCACCATTAGACATAAAATTTTTATTTTAATGTGTGGTTCGGTAATCAAGATGGATAAAGACAATTAAGAAACTCTTGCGGAAAATAAACTGCATTATCAGTGCTTACGACAAAAGGCCCGTGGATCATATTTTTACACACGATAAAAAGCAAAGGATCGACATTTTGATTTTGTAATAATTTGTATTCGGCAGAAATAACTTTATTGATTTCATCTGGTTTGATGTTGATTTCGAACTATAAAAGTATATGACAGTGTGGCAAACCTCAGTCCTGCCTCTCAACATTATACATTTAAATGTTAGTTACACTAAATTTTACCATTGCAAAACCTTCCTAGAATTATAAAAATTATTTATTTAGATGTCGGTACAGATAGGTTCAGTTTACCATTGTTAACTCTATTGTGGAATGGCGCTATACACAATCGGTCGATTTTCAAGGTTAACTGGGTTGATTGATATTTTAATAAGTAAATTTTGTCATCAATTTCAAGCTGTTTTGTAACCTCTCGTGTAGAATGGCACTCGCCACCTATCGGTCAATTTTCAAAATTCACTGTTGCCCATATATTAACTTTTTTTAAAAAAAGATAAATTAAAAATCAGTAGATTTTAATATTGCTAAACCTTCTTAGAACTATGAAGATGATGTAGTAATTATTTAGTACAGATTGGTTCAGTAATATTTGCGGTTAGTGATAAAAAAACGAAAAATGGCTTGTCCTTTTATAGAATAGTATAAATTATTATTATAGTAAATTTTCTAATTGTAAATCTTTCAGGAACTACGACGATGATGTAGTTAAAATTTGGTTCAGATAGGTTCATTAGTTTTACTAAAACGCTATTGTCGCTTGCCACATATTCGATTTTTAAATTTCACTGGAATCCACACGTCACACCACATATTTATAGCTTTTTGGATAACAAATTAATTTAATTTAGTAATTTTATTATCAATTTCTAGCTATATTTAACACCGGATCATTCTAACCTCTCTTGAATGGCGCTCGGTTTACTACACACCACATATTTATCGCTTTTTAAACAGTAATTTAATAGAAAATATATAAATTTTATTATTGCTAAACCTTCCTTGAACTATGAAGAAGTGTAGTTGTATTTAGTATAGAATAGTTCTATAGTTTTCGCGGTTAGTGATCACTAGGGCTGTGAAATATATGCATTTGCATATTTCTCCTCGCCAACTAAAACATCTAATATCGTCATTATGTATATGTTTTGAGGCATTTGGGATCAGTTTGAGTTTTTTTTATTTCAAACTTCAACTGCATATTTATCTACGTATATGGCATTTTTATTTTCCATATCTGAGCATATTTTGTCATGAATACATATTTTGAACTGTAATTGCCTATTTCACTCAGTATCCGGCATATCAGCAATTGACTTTTGATTTTTTATTAAGTTTCTGAGCAGACAAAAAAATAAAAACCTTTTTTTTTTTTTTTTTTTTTTTTTTTTTTTTTTTTTTTTTTCATTTATTGAATAAGATTTCTTGTGTGTTTATCCAGATGCTGATTCTTCCTTTTGGATCGTGTTTCAATTTCTCTTAGAATTGTTCAATCAGATTCATTTATGTTCTTCCTCTACTCAAATACTTGCAATATTGCTTCTATTTTTTTTTTCGAAAATTACTCTAGCAAAGACAAAAGATCTCGTTGGAAAGAATGTTAGTTCTCAAAATTGAGACTTTTAAGTGCGATGTAGATGTTTTAAATTGTGTTTCTTTTGATAAAGTTGTGTCAGTTAGTGCACATAAAAACAGCAAAGTACTTATAAAATAAAGGCTAGAAATAAAAATTAAAAAAACTTTTGTTACACAAACTGCCGCTGAATTCACCAAATTCTGGTTTCGATACTGATTTATGTCCAGCCGTGTTTATACCGGCTTATTGTATACCCTTCCATACGTGTTTTCTTTTTTACATTCGCCTTGTATTTTTGTTTTTTAATTGTCTTCTTAGAATTGTTTCACTTTCAACATTCTTATTAATGTTAGAATTAATTATAAATAACAAACAATTATTTATTATTTCTACACTATTGTAATCTAAGATGTTGCCTGTATTTATTTATTCAGCTATTTAAACTAGATAATTGTTCAAATATTTGTTTTGACAGTCATCATGGATTTGACATCCTAACGGTAGATGTTTTAATATATATGTTTATATCAGTATAAACATATCTTTTAAATTATATAACTTATAATTATATTGTTTAATATATGTGTGGCACTTGTGAATAGTGTGTTAAGTGAATATTTTATGTTATGTGGATCGCCAGAAAGCTATTTTTTTCTCCCTATTTGTGCCTAATGGACTAAGGTGAAAAAATAATTAATTAAAATGTTAATTATACACTCAATATAACTTTGTGAGTCAACAATTTTTCAAGCAACACTAATTAGAGGTTGATTGAGAGGGAATGATTGGAGACACCCGATCCCGAAGTTCAGCGGATAACTTATATATATATATATATATAAAGTTATCCGCTGAACATATATATATATGTACTTCATTATTACTTTAGTCATGTAAAAATTACTTCTCAAAGGAAAGGCTAAAAGAAGAGAAATTCTTTTTACTTACTTTGATTGCAAGTAAAAGGTTAATAATTAATTTTTTTTTTCCTCTTTTTACATTTACCGAATGTCGATTTAATAAAAAAAAAAAAAAAAGTGTAAAAGGGTGACAAAATGAAATTTAAAAATAGTTCAAAAGCTTCTGTTCCTTTATTCCTGGAAATTTTAATTCTATTTTACCTTGGATAAATAAATTCTAGCAAGTCTCAATGGATTTTAATAACGTCTCAAAGAGCTATGACATAAAAGCAAATACGATTTTTGTGTAAGAAACAAAATATATATTTTTTTATTAACAGAAATTTACAACTATAGTACAGAAATACAGTTCTAAATAGTAAATATGTGGTATTTATTGCTATATAATACAATGACAAATGTGTGTAGGGAACCTACCCATTGGTAGTTCTCTCATAAAATAAATACATAAAAGAAATCCACGTGGCCATCTTCTTTTCAGACGCCTCGGAGGATTACCAGGAACGGAATAGTAAGCAAGTTGAGAAACAAATGGATTTGGATGAGTTATAAGTTTATTATGAAATGAAAGTCATCTGGTTCGAAATCAGCTACATATTGAGGTCATTGTCGATCAATTTATTTTTGACAAAGCTAGGAGCGGTAAGGATTTTTCGAAGGATTTTGAATTGGAGTGATTATGTGAGAAAAGTATCAATGGTTTGTTGGATCCCTATAACTCTAATTCTTGAGTCCAAAACGGTTAAATAATCGTATAGATAAGTTTTTTTGTGGTAAATCTGAAGATTTGGAGTTTGTCAAGTAAGTGTTGGAGTAGTCGAAACCGCAGTGCAACTTCTTGTATTTTCAATATTGTATGGGGGGGGGTTCCAGGTGAGTTTCTTTTCCAGATAAAATCCAAGGTATCTTATCTGTTCCACATTATTTAACGGTATTCCATTAAAGGATACAGAAGGGCAGGATGAGGTAGGTCTTCAACGCACAGTATAGGCTATTTGTTGAGATTTGAAAAAAAAAGTATAATTATAGCAGTTACATTTAGCAGATTTACTACTCGAGAATCAACTGGCCGCTCACCTCGAAGCTTAAGACTCTATTACGTCAGTTGTGGCTCTGTATTAATCAAATATTAGGTTTCCATAGCCAGGCTTTGTTTTGCAAAACAAGTTATAAATATTCTAAAATAACTAATTGATATTAAATATTCTTTTCCTAAAGTTTGACTAGGGGCCAGGATATTTAAGTTAATAACTTGACTCGAATCTTGGTTTATTTATTAGCACCACCAATGCAGGTTTTTGGTATTCAGTAATAATATCGATTGTTTTTCTAATTGTTTTGAGATGGCGTACGATTGTTGACTGATCCACATCGAGTTCTTCCGCTACTTCTCGAGTAGTTTTGGTGGGGTCAGCTTCAACTATTGCCTTTAACTGGTCGTTGTCAATAGCAGAGGGGCGGCCACCACCTTCTTTGTTTGAAAGGTCAAAATTTCCACTACGGAACTTTTGAAACCATCGCTGCACTGTAGATTCATTAATGGTGCCTGGCCCCCAGACTTCATTAATATTTCGAGCCGTTTCTGCAGCACTTCGACCGAGTTTGAACTCATACAAGTAAATTTGCTGAAAAACGCTCCTAGACGTCATTTTGTCTGGAGGCACTGAATGGACTGAATTAAATGTTTTAAAAAAAAGGATTATATAGAAAAGTAAGCGAGATAAATAGGCTTTAAAATGATGTGTATAACTTAGCATTGTGGATTAGTTTTGTTTACACAATTGGAATAATAATGAAACGGAAATAAAATCCTGCATTATTTTTGCATCAACCTAATATTAATCATTGGTCAACAATGGTTGACACATAAAATTAAAATTAGAAGTAGAAACCATTTCCTAAGTTAATAACTTAAGTGCTCACATAAACAGGCTTAATCTATATTTATATTAATGAGAGATGCTATGGTTTGAGGACGGCGGTTTTGGAAGACCATGGTCTCGGATCGGTGAGGTCTCATCAAGTGATGACGATGCCTACAAGATCACACCGTGGTATCAGCGGAGTCAACGCGAACAAACATGACCTCGAATATGAATTTTCAGGCCGTTATATCGTAGACATCATCCCTGCCATAAATGGTCTAACCATCAATGTTTCTTGGAAGTTAATTTGGGCTGGGAAGTTTACCTAGGACGTTCGAGGATAGTAAACATTTCTATGTGTTCTAAGTGTATACCCAGAATATAATTAAGTTAAGGATTGTTACAACAAAACTATATTTTAAATACGACCCAACTGCTTACTGTTTACGTGAAAGTTTATGGATTCACGGATTTATTTTTTTTTTAAGAGCTGTGAGGAGTTGTTGATCTACTTCTAATTGCAAATATATCTAACTAGCACCCCCAGTTACTAGCACCCCCAGTTTCTAGCACCCCCAGTTACTAGTACCCCCAGTTACTAGCTCTTATAAGTAAATAACTTAAGATAGGTTTCACTAATAACAGAAGTTTTATTTTTTAACGATAAAAATCTTGTATTGTATCATGCAGTTGAGAATTATTTTCTCTCAATATTTTTAGATATTTTGACGCAAAGTTGTAATTTTTAACCCGATACTATTGCAATGGATAGGTGCTTTTATGTGAAATTTACGTAAAAGCATAATTGGATATTAAATTATTAATAATTCGCAAAAACTAAGGTTAGGCCGTCTATTTTTTACACACAATATAACAAAAATAAGAAATCGATATTTTGATAAGGCAATAATTTTTAATGCGGCAGAAATAATTTTATCGATTTCGTTATGTTAGGTTTAATATCTTACCATCAAAGTTAATGCAGATTTGGCAAACCTCTGCCACTTAACACTGTGCATTTAAATTATTATTATACCAAACTATTACTGTTTTAAACCTTCCTAGAACTATTAAAATAATGTAGTTAAAATTTGGTACAGATAGGTTTAATAGTTTTAGCATTGCAAACGCTGGTGTAGAATGCCGCTAACCACATATCGTTCGATTATTAAACATCCATAGGATCCACACGTCACACTAAATATTTATAGCTTTTTCTATAACAATTTATTTGAATCAAGCCAATTTTATTATCAATTTCTAGCTCTATATAACATTGTACCGTTATAACCAACGAAAAATGGCTTGTCCTTTTATATGATAGTATAGATATAGATTAATTTAGAAAATATGTTTTATTGATAATTGTTTACAAACACCTGCACTAAAGAAGTATTTATAAAAAATAAATGTTATTTTGATGTTTACATACACCTAGAACCCCAACTCTGATTTAAATTTTTTTTTTTTTCAAAAACCTTCCCGGGGGCCTAATAATTTCCCATATTTCCACGGCGATTGAATGTACGGTTTTTGAATCTATCGAGTACAGACATACACCCATTTATATATATTTATATATATATATATATATATATATATATATATATATATATATATATATATAGATTATTCAGTTATTTGATCTTTTATTATTTTTCACATCCGATTTCTTCTGTCTCTAATTAAATCATGATTATATTTAGAATTGAATATTGCCCATTTTCTGTCTTCGCTTTGGCATAAAATGTCGATAATATAACCACGAATATTGTCAAATTTTTAAAAATCTATATTGATAAGAATGTGCTGGTTGAAACGTGATGTAAGGTTGAATGGTTATAGAGGGATGGAGATTACAGTGTGATATTGCTTCTTTCCGCCTCTCCCAGCTACTGTTTCCTATTGCAAGCTATCTATCTGCAGCGAGTATCTTATTCGACTCGAGCCTATAATAGTTTGGATATCCGAAGATAGGGTTTTCAACTTTTGAATTAAATTGAATTTCACGATATTAATATTGAATCAACATTGTTATGTTCGTTGTTCACTTCACACAAACGAAAAGAAAGCGCTCGTCATTATTTAATAGTCCAACATTTAATACATAACCATTCAGAGCTACCAATTAATTAAAAAAGACTATTTTTGTGATAGTAATTATACCTGATTTTTACTATACAGAAAACTGTGACAATAAACTCCATAATACTATACTAAACTATATTATACCGTCAATCAGATTTTTAAACTCCTGCTTATTGCTCAGCCACTTTCGATAGATCTTTTGTAATCCGATCCTCTTCTCTCTGGAACTCCACCCCTCTCACCATTCCTCATTCAATTACCCTTTCCACTTTCAAATACCACTTCTTTAACCACCTACTATCCATCCAATCTATCCTGTCCTCCAAAAACTGTCAATAGCCACTTTTTAGTTGTATAGAATATGAACAATTTATATTCAAGAAATCGTTTTTGTTTTGTAAAAAAAATTATTTTTAATTTACTAATATATATATTTTTCAAATTTTAATACGGTTTTATTAACTTCACCTGTATTTAATGGAATCTTGCATCGTAACTTTCACCAATTTCTAGCTATCTGACTATCTCGAAAATTTTCACACGTGTCATGGACCAATGACAATACAACTTTGTTTTGATATTCTTACATAGTCCAGCCGAAATATTCTCAAAAAGGTGGAGTGATAGGTTTTATGTTTTTATATGGACCAAGTGGGCTATGAGAATAAAGTATCAAAAATGTTACTACATTTGATAAGGGGAAATTTTTTTGGGGGAAAAAAAAAAACCAACATTTTTCAGATTTTTGCAAAACACATATACAAAAATACTTCAAATCGAAAAATGTGTGATTTAGAAAATTAAAGTTTATTAGATTTTGCGTCTTAAGACATCTCTTAAGCTGAATTTGATTTAGGCGTTAAGCCACAATCAATTGTCAAAAAGTCGACTAATTTAGCAAGCATTCTCAAAAAGTTAGTTTTGGTAATGTTTAAGAGTCTATTTCACGAAAATGGCTGATCCAATAAAAAATTTTTATATACCAATAGTTGTAGATCGTTAGATTTTGTCTATGATAGGTTTAGTTCGGTTCGTTATTAAAGCGGGTATTTAAACTATATTTTTTTTTATAATTACTTGTTATTTTGTTATAAAAATACTTTTTTTATTTTATTTTAAGGCTCTGAAGGCACTTGGTTGTACATTAGGCCTTTTTTTTTATTCTTAAAGAACTTAAGGCCCTAGAATAAATAAAGAATTTTTATTATTATTAAGCTCCATGCACTACTGTAACTATTTAATAAACCAGATAACTTTACATGACAGTAATTAGACTTATTTGAGCATGCGCAGTAGTACTCTGGCGTACCCCTAAAACATCCGTACCCAAACATTACAAAATCAAAAATAATCTTATCCATTATTTTGGCACTATACCAAATTCTGCTTATTGTTATTTACGAGATAAATTTATAATAAAATCTATAACTACTCGATTGTTCACCGATCATGCTCCAAAGAATCTGAAAAGAAGACGGCCTGAGAATCTTCTAATTGAAGCGCTCTCAATGGGTAGCTTCTTAAAAAATCATTAACATTATATTAGGTGCCTAATTGCAAAACGTAGCAAATCCACCGAAAATCGGAATTGAGTTTTATATACCGTTCGATCCAGCTCCTTGCCCCGCAGAAGACTGAATAGGTTTTAGGTTTGAAAACGAAGGAAAAGCTATTCAAATTTACAATTAAAAATCACGTACTGTTGCAAAAGGGAGTAAAACCATTTCTATCACAGTATCATAAGAGAGTATCTCACAATATGGCTGCCATATTATGCATATTATTTGTCAGATTTAGGAGACATAAACGAGGTGGAAGAAACACAATTAGCTGTTTAGAAAATTTACATGTTATTGTGATCGTAATTACTATTGACTAGTCCATTTTTAAAAATTATATTTTTTTTTTTTTGTTAAACTAAACTAATAAATGTTTTTAAACATTATATAAAAGTTTTTAGATAGATATTAGTTTTAAATTTTTAAGTTACATACTAAAAACAGAGTCAATAATATTTTGATACTACTACGTAGTTTAATACTTTATTGTTTTTATTTTGTTCTTCAATACTCTAAAAAATAATCGCATTTATGTATACAAATATTTTCTACTGATAAATTGTTTTTAACCATTTTTTTTACTAAAAGTCTGTCTAGAAGTAAGATGAGGAAGAATAATAATTTGCTTAGGAAAATGTGTATTGTGATTACATAGACTAGTCCATGTATGTACATATATCGTTTACTTTACTATCCGTTTTTATTGTTCACCAATCTATTAAGTAACATTTTTGAACGTAAAATCATTTTTAATCCATCATTTCAATTCTACAAATCAACTCAGGCCATGTTTTCATTATCAAAAAGAAGTATGTCTCAAACTGTTGCAAAACGGAGTAAGTACAGAAGAAAAACCAATTAAAAAAAAAAAAAACGGTTAACAGGGGCCCTACGCTTGCCCAACTAAAACCATTTATTTTTCTGCTAATTATACAAGAAAAATTGTATTCATATCAATTGGGCATTATATTGCCATGGTTTTTGGCTTCTGGTGAAAAATTTAGAAATTTGGTTTTGCTACGTTTTGCAACTGGACGCCTCATATATGTTATTCTCACTTTGAATAAATTTATTTATGAAGTTATAAATTTCAATAAATAAATATATTAAGTTTATATAATTTCAGCATTTTACTCTGATATATATAAATATTTCAATTCTCCATCTCCTCTGTACTAGTTATCAACCTTTTCAAATGAATATTAATATAAACTCAATCGGACTCAAAGCTTTACTTCTCTCTCCCTCTTCGTTCCTAACCATACGCTCTGATAGATCCCTGCCTGGCGAGAATTATGTCGTCCCTTTACGACAGTCGATACCTGTAATCTACTTATTTCAATCATTACGACAGTTCCATATATAATTATATTTTCCGGGTAAAGTTCTCGTATATATAGTCCATCAAATTGAATTTCCTCGATGATATAACTCTCCTCATTCCTTAATATTTAATATTTTTTGGTATATTACTTTATAATAATATTTTTAATTTATTTTTTTTTCATATTTACAGCTATATATGATATATATATATATATATATATATATATATATATATATATATATATATATATATATATATATGATATATATACGTACATTAAGTAAATGTGCACACAATAATTACAATGACGTATTAATCGCTAGAAAAGAAACTATCAATTTGTAGCTCTTCAATAAAAGTTCTACATTAGAATGGAGACCATCTTCTTTTCAGACGCCTAGGGTTATCAAGAATCTATTGAGAAGCAAGTTGGGAGACTAGTGGGTCGTTACGGATAACTTTATTTGTGACATAATAAGGAGCATTGAGGATCTTACGAAGGGTTGTGGATCCTAAGGATTGGATACGAGAAGAATTGGAATGTTTAGGGGAACTCTTAGGTCGATTTAAATGAAATTCAACCGTCAGGCTCTGAAGAGAGATAAGTTCAGTTAAGTTAAGTTCCAAGGAACAGTTGTGAAGAGTGAGTGCAATGGATCCTTGGATGTGGAACGAAGCGAAGGAGTTCGGCTTTGTGATAAATTAATTAATTTATTCAATTACTAAATTCATAATTAATGAGGTTGCTAAGATTTGTATACCTTTGATTTGCTGTGAGTTAAAATCATGAAACTAAACATCATACATTAGACGCTTCTGAGAGATCACGGGATTAAACTGGGTACGGAGCGAACCATGAAAGAATATTTCCAACCATATTCTATGGTTTGGGTCAATTTAGCAACATATAGAACATTAGGATTAATATAAATAAGTGGATTTTGGATTTGTGAGAATTGAAAACTTTGGAGCTCCAAAGCTCAACTCCGTATGGCCGAATATATCTCGTGTAAATGAATCTTGTAGTTGGAAGCTTTTTACTAATTCAAATTACAATCAAATCAAATGGTAATTGGGAATGTATAATTCCATAAAACTTAAAAACCTTTAATAATTCCTAAAACCTTCCTACAGCCTAAAACCTTCCTATAATTCCATAAAACCTTCTTACAGCAAAAACGCCAGACAACACACACCAAACACTTAACATCAGCTGAATGAAAGACCCCCAGAAGCAACAAGATATCTCAATATCAAGGTAGGAGGAAGCGGCAAATTTAAACTGGTGAATTTAAAATAAATGTTAGAAAATAAATATTAAAAAAAATATTGATAGTTTATTTCTAAATTTCGGTCACATTAAAAAATCGAGACAACCGATTTCTATACAATAAATGAATAATTAATATCTCTACTACTTGGCGATCTACATGTTTATCCTTTTAGTACGTTACTCACGCTAGCACATATATTTATTAGCCTAACCGCGGATACTACATTTTTAAAAACAAAACAATTGATAGTTATACATCTAGTGGAAATAATCATGTTTTTAATTTTAATTTTTATTTTCAATATTAGTAGTCTCCTCAAAATTAAAATATGTGTAAAATAACTCAATTTCTAAACTACACGTTGTTTCAGTGAAGACTAGTCTATACTAGATTGGATAAACTGCATTCACAGGTATTTAAAATTTGACTAAAATACATGCATAAACATTTCCAATAAATTACAAATACCTATTGTCTTTGTATTGACACTGTTTTACAGATCTGCCAGGATCTGACGATTTTTTGAGGCCGAAGGACATCCTTGGCCACTCTCTCCATCCACAATTAGAATTAGCTTTTTCGTCCTTAAGGATTGCTGTTTTAACGGTTTCTTAAGTTATCCGAAGTATAACTTCCTCCATTGTTGTCCTCCAGGATACTGTTTTAAAATATTTAACGGTTTTAAGATGGCGGTCCTTAAAAGGACACTTTTTTAGAAATATTCGACTATTTAACTGTTTTAAGATGGCGGAAGAATATTCATTCGTTGTTAACTCATTCTACGGGAGGCTGGAGATAGTTTTTCAATTTAATTTTTTTTTTTTTAATATAGGAGTCAATTCCCTGGCTTACATGCAAAATTGGATAAGTCAAAATAGAGGACTATTCAGTAGGAAAATTTTTTATCGTTTTCTAAAATCCTTTAATTACTATAAAAATACTATTTGCGCCGAAATATACACTTTATGACTTTATTAACAAGCAAAACTTAACCAATATGCTAAAATCAAGAATTTCAAGTCGCAGTAATTGGACTTAACCAACTTCTTCACGTTAGTAACCAAATTTATATTCGGTTTGAAACTATATTTGGGCAAATAATCTCTAAGTGGTGAGAAAAAAATCTATTTTTGTCATGGATATGTCTTTTGGGTGGGTTCTATTGATCTTCTGTAGCGTTTTTTCACCCGCAAAAATGTAACGCTGTTGGTGTTTTTTAGATCGAAAATTCCCTACTCAGAAATTTAATGGTGAGTATTTTTAGTCACATAGCATTTGTTGCTAGGGCCAAATTAGAAGCTATATTGATGAGAACGAAAAAAGTGACGTACTGAATACATTTTTGTATTTTATCACCCTCAAAAATGTAGTATTTTTGCAAGCTCTAGCTTTGGATCGAAAATTTGACGACAGTTTCCTATTCAAAAACTTAATGGAGAGTATCTTTATCTTATCTTTTATCTTACATTTTTTCTAGAACCTACCATTTAGGAGCTATATAGGTTTGAATGAAAAAAGTTATATTGAAAATAGCGGTTTCATATTTTCTCTCAACTTTGTTTATTTCGAATAATCATTAATTGTTAATTAGATTTAACATTTAAGTTAGGTAATTTGATCCGTTTAATTCTAAAATATAAATTGGGAAAAGCAGTAGATTATAGATAGACTTATAAATAGATGTATTGTTCTCCCATTCAGGGAAAATTGAGTTTGTTAGAGAAGATGGTTTATGGTTTAACCATAATTCTTTTGTACAAATTTTAAAAACTGATTCAATTGAAACAAATTTAATTTCAGTGAAATATTTAATTCATCGTTCCAAATAAATGTTTACTGAAGCAGATAAAGTGGAGGCGGACATGTCATCCAGACGAAGAGCACTTAAAGTGAAATATTTAAACAACGTTTTTCGAGGAAGGGACAAGTAAAAACGGCCTCGCGTCTCCTAAATACTAAAATGCTATATTTCCTCGGAATAAACTTTTATGTCCGAAAATTTAAACTTTTATAAAGCTATAAAGTTTATGCTTCTGTAAAACATTTATTGTTCATGTTTCTAGATAGCTAATAATTAAAACGATGATGGTAATAAAGTAAAAAGAAAAATGGGACATGATTCCAGAGCTACATCATTTATTTATGTATTTACATCAAAACAGGTTTATCTAGCATATCATCCATTTAGATTTATTTCAATATTCAAAATAGTTCTTGAAGATTAAGAAATAAGATTAATAAATGGATCGTTATTTACTGATGTCTCGTGGTAAAAATACTAAGTAGATGTAACCCATCTCAGATTTTTACGCTTGACTTTTCACTGTAAGAGAAGATTTCGACTACATGCGAATGCCCTAAGCCCATATAAACCTATAGATTGTAGTGTTGACGTAAATAAATAAAAGGTATACTACAAAATAGTACCTTTTATAATTAATGGAAATGTGAAAAAAAAATCATAGAAAGAACTTTTAGAATTCTGCAGATGAGAATAGAATCCCGAAATATGTAGATGAAAAATCAGAATAAATAAGGATTTACGCCACTGAAATTAAATTAATAATACCGACCACTTTATACATAAATTGAAATGAAATGATCTATTTTTTGTCCTAGTCAGGCATTTTTCATTGCACATTTATTATTATTATTATTATTATTAGATAGGATTTTGACCTAAGATAGATCATGTAAAGCTCTTGTGTTTCTTCTCTCCTTAAGACACGCACAAATGATCTTGATTTTCTCTCCATGTTCTTTTTGTTATCACATTTTCTTCACTTGTGTGCTCCGTGCCATTTTTTTTTCTTTTTTTTTTAGGTTTATTGTATTCAGGATCTGATGGGTCAGCCTGTCATAATAGTCTGCGTATGTGTCTGTAGAATTTCAGTCTGCGTATTCTGATGTTCTATTCGATGTTTGAAAGCTTCTCTATGTTTTCGTTACGTTGGAGCCTTTAGCCATCTTCACTCTTGCGTGTTCATTATAGCACATTTTTTATGTTATTTTATTATACTTCTAAAGATAGAAACAAAAAATGAGTAGGAGCCGCCCGAGTAGTTTTGAGCGCAAGGCCACAGCTATTGACTGTTTTAGAGAATTTGAACCTTTATTTAGAACCTATTTTTTATATTAATATTTTTCTAGAAATAATGTTAACAGTGTTTATCGTTTTTAGGCTGAACCTGCCCTGGTTTTCGACTCGGTCTATGTCTTCGCGACTGGATTGGCCTCGCTGGAGTCCAGCCACACCCTGAGGCCGGCCAACCTGTCCTGTGACCTCGAGGTGCCCTGGCAAGATGGACCGTCTCTCTACAATTACATCAATGCAGTAAGTAAATCCTATCACCATTGCCTTATAGATCTATACAGTTCCAACTATTTCAAATTGAATTGATATACATATATACACCAAATATACTCGCTCTAATCCCTTGCAGTCACTACCCAGTTTTATATACCTAAAACATTTCAAGAAGGTTGAAGCATCAGCAGCTCCTTAATATGTTTGTAAAATGTATTAATGTAGGAGTCCTGAACATGCCAGGTTTTCTACTCTAATCATAAACGTCTGCTACTATATTGTTCTCTACTCAGCCTCCACTGGATTCACAAGCAACGCAGCTGAAAGAGGTCAGCGCTGGGATCTCTCTAGATCCGCTTTTTCTCCTAGTTAAGTGAGAAGCCTTGGTCCTTAGAACCTCTGGGAGAATGCTTCGATATATTGTCCTATGTCGGGTCCTGATCAGAGTAAATCAACTCTTATAAACTCTTGGAACTCGTAAAAACAAGGCCCTTTACTCGTGGGAAATGTAACTCAAATTATTCTAATGTATGTGGAAAAACAACTTTAATAACCATTGTTTATAATCAACTAACTAGATTGGAGGAATATCCTTGTTTATTTGACAATGTTACCTAAATATAATGGATATTCAAAACTTGCATTATTTTTGCACTATCCCAATATTATCAGCTTTATGTATTAATTCATAATCACCACAACTCAACAGGTTTATTAGTTTCCCTTAAATATTATAATACGTTAGTTCTGAATATGTTGGTTTAGGCCCTTTATTTAAGTCCCTTGACATAATACTTAATTTTATTATTAATGTTACTTTCATTATTTGAATAATATTAATGGTTATTTCGCTTCTAGAAGTTTTATTAAATTATCTTTCCGAGAAGAGAAAATGGCCCTGGCTCTCCTGTATAAAGTTTTCTTCTTCATATTGCGGCTATGATCAATCCATCACGTTGTAATCTGGAACTTCTTGTAGTTCGGGCACGTACTCGGTCGCCTTATCCTTTTGAAGATTTCCTCCAGGCCGAGGACACGACCCGGGGAAATTTTGTCGAGGAAAAATTCTACACCAATCGCATAAAATTCAGTTATGAACATGCTCAGTTTTCAAACTTTTCTTCCTTGGGGGGAAAAAGTTAACAAAACCACTCGTTTTCCAGTTTTCGAGGGAAATAAAAAATGTTACACACCAAGTCGTCTCAATTATCTATTCCACTAAATAACTACCTAGACCCAGATAACATATACTCGTATATACCCGATTAATCATATGTATGTTTAATAGGGTTCTCGAGGCTCACTCAATAAATTAACTACTATATTATGGTGACGTTAACAGACTAAATTGAATGAGTCCGTCGAAAAACGTTCTAAGCGACAAAACTTCCGAATTTTAAAAGTTTTTAAATGTATAATAAATATTACGTCATAGTATGATATAGTAACCCATTATGTTCTTATACATGAAATACAACAAATTAATATTTAAACATAAAATCTAACTTACAAAACTAACAAGAACTTAAAATTATGATTTTCTTTCACTGATTACTCAAAATTTTGTTTGTCGCTTAGAACGTTTTTCGGCGGACCCATTCAATTGTTCTCATCACCATGAAACACAGTGAACCAAACAGGTTACAATAAAATTATATAAGTCATTCAGGCAATTTAAATATTTAAAATATATAAGTTAGAATATATAATTGTATATAGTTCAAAAATTAGTAGATAAAATAAGAAATAAAGTTAAATAATTATAAAAATAAGACAATGAGGCGTTATAAACAATGTGATATGTATTTAATATGGAAATCGAAAATAAAATAAAACTTTTTTTTCCTAGCTATTATAGTTATATTGAACTTTTTAACTGTATACAATATAAAAATATAATACACCAAATAAATGTTATTATAATATTTAAAATGACAGGTCACTTGTTTTTTAAGCAACTGCCCATTGGTAGCACTTATAAAGGTTCTATTTAATGAAGTACTATATTAGAAGGTCCAGAGGCCATCTTCTTTTCAGGCACCTCGGAGGGTTATCTGGAATTGAATGTGAGGCAAGTTGTGATACTAATGGATTTGAATGGTTGTGGAGTTTGCTATGAAAGGATAGATATCTGGTTTGAGCTAAGTCAGAAACATAATCTATATTTAGATCTTTTGGGACAAGTTTGTTTGTGATAAAGTAAGGAGCATTAAGGATTTTTAATTGTAAGAATTGGATACGAGATGAATTGGATGGCTTAGTGGAGTCCCAAAGCTCAACTCCATATATCCAAGTAGGTCTCATTACTGTTATGTAAATGAGTCTTTTGTAATTAATTGGAAGGTTTGGACGTTTGTCAAGTAAATGTTGAAGTAGTCGAAAACGATAGGCAGTTTCTTGTCGTTTTAGTCTTGTATGTGGATTCCAAGCTAGACGTTTGTCCAAGTGGAGTCTTACGTAGCGAATCTGTTTAACAGGGATTAGTGGGATATTATTAAAGGAGTAGGACAGGAAGATATAGGTTTACAATGAAGGTTAAATGTTATTTCATTCTTGAAGGATTTGGCTTGGGATTGGAGTGTCTGGTAGGCAACAAAGGGACCATTGTTTACTGATTACACACAAGTGCCATCTGCAAACGTGGCGAGGATGGTACTAGGATGCGTCAGGATATTAGCTGTAGGTATATACCGTGTAGAGGATTGGACCTAGGATACTTCCTTGGGGAACAGCGGCAGATTGGGTAACGGGAGATGAATAGGAAAAGTTGTGATTAACTTTAAAAGCTCTATCGCTGAGATAAGAGCGGATATTAGGGAAGTATGTAGAAAGTAGGAATTCACGGTGGTTGTGAAGCAAAGGTGCCAGACTCGGTCAAAACTAAATAAAACTAATTTTGAAAATAAAATAAAATTTATTTTTTACACCTTTTACAGCTGAAATTTGGAATTATTGATGTTGCCTGTTTGGGCGAAATGTTCAAATAAATTATGCATTTTTGAGAGCATTGGGCTTCATGGAGGTGTCGCTTCCTCTCTTACTTAGGTTTATAGCTACGTTAGGTGTTAGAAAATATTATAAATATTAGAATAAATAGAAACAGAATAAAATATGTATTATTTTTTATTATTTTAACAACAAAAAAATTAAAACTTTATTACAAATATAAATATGAATGGTGTAATATGTAAAGAAAAAACGTTTAGAACAAAATTATATAAAAGAACGGCATATATACAAAATTATATATGTATAGGATTTTCTTCACAAGTTGAATTTTAAACTTTTGTTGAAATAATTCAATACTAGGATGATACAGGAGCTAAGTATAGGAATTATGGGTCCATGGCTATGGACTATGGGCACCATGTCGTTACTTCTAATGTCCCGAGGGCATTAGAAATAATGCGCTCCGTTCCTAAGCTTTTGTAGTCACCTTGATGAAGGAGGCTAACTACCTAACTTGTTATATTTACTGTTATTGTTATCATATTCTAGTTTATATTTTATGTATATTATAAATAGTTACTTCAAAATAAATAAAAATTTGGTCGTCTTAGGTCGCGAACATGAAAGAATGCTGGCCATTGCCAGGACTTCATTTTAAATTTTACTTTAGATTTCGAGGCAACTGCGTTAGTTATTACGTACGAGGTGGATTGATAGGCATCTGCGGAGCTGGATTAGGATTGAGCCATAACAACTGGAGTTTTAGAAAGGTGTTTATTAAATGCTACTGAGGTGTAGCCCTGTTATGCTCCACGTATAAGATATTATCAATGCTAATAATGAATAGAGTAGTGAAAAGAGCAGACCAGTTGTTAGGAGAATACCAAAGTGGTTTTAGACCTGAGAGATCAACAATAGATCAAATATTTTCCGTTAGGACGATGCTTGAAAAATGCTACGAGTGGAACATAAAACTGCATCACCTATTTATAGATTATAGATAGGGTATGACAGTATCGATAAGAGATAATTATATAAAAGCCTACAAGACTTGAGTTTTCCATCAAAGTTAATTAAACTAGTCCAAATGACTCTAAACCATAGCAAAGGAGCTGTCTAAGTGTAAGGAGGTGTCACTGAATCATTTGATATATATGAGTGAGTGAGGCAGGGAGACCCACTGTCACCGGTACTGTTTAATTTAGTACTAGAAACAGTCACAAGGGCAATAAGGACGAACCCTGGAAGCATTTATACCCGTATGGCTCAGCATCTAGCATTTGCGGACGACGTCGTGATCACTGGCAGAACAGAAAACTCCCTACTAGGAGCATTTGAGGAGTGTAGCAGAAAAGCAAGAGAAGTTGGCCTACAGATAAACGAAGAAAAGACGAAATACCTAGTGACGTCGAAGGAACAAAATATGGTGGAAAACCTAGAAGGGACAGGATATCACTTCGAAAACATAAAACAATTCAAGTATCTGGATAGCGTCATTACTTCAAGAAATGCTCCCTAAAAATTTGAAAATAAGGGTTTACCAAACCATTCTTAAACCAATCGTATTGTATAGGAGTGAAACATGAACGCTCACTGCAAAGCAAGAAGGCATTATAAATAGATGGGAAAGAACAATTTCGAGGAGGATATATGGCCCTACTAGAGATGGAATTAAAGGTCTCGGGATGGAAATGAATTCAGATTTGGTTGCTACAATAAAGCAAAGGAGATTGAGATGGCTGGGCCATGTACATAGAATGAGCTCCAACAGAATGCCAAAAATCATGCGGAATGGGCGTCCCGAAGGAGGAAAGAGAGAAAGAGGAAGTCCTTGATTGCGCTGGAGGGAAGATGTTGAGGCAGACCTAAAGACCCTTGGTGTGAGGTATTGGAGGGGAGGTAGCTGATGACAGGAACAAATGAAGGGGAATCGTGGAATAGGCTAAGGTTCTGCAGGGACCGTAGCGCCATTGTTGTTGTTGTTGTTGTTTATGAAATTTTGATAATTTGACTATTTTAGAGTTAAGGTACATTAGGGTTCCACAATTTATTCAACAATAAGGGTTTATTTTATTTATTTATTTATTTTTAATGTTTGATTTACAAAAATATAAAATAAAAACCACATTCATTCGTACTTCTTTACCCATATGCTAAGAACCACCCTGTCAGCTTCCTTCACAATAATCTGAAGGATAAAGCAGAGCTCTGGAAAATCCTGGTGCTTCGCTCCCTTCAAACGCATTTATGCTGAATTTAAATGACTAATTCACTTCTCCATTCCCTCATTAAAAAAAAAAAAAACTTTATGTTTAAGCAATCGGTAATTTATTTTTATAAAACCCAATTAGAAACAAAATTTAAATTAAATTTAATTTAATTTAATTCAATTTATGCGCGTAGATATTTCAAAATTTAAAACTAATTTAAAAAACACATGGTTTAAACTATTATTTTGTTTATTTTTTCTTCAACTAACAAATGGGAAAACAGGAGCTTATAATTCATGAATAACATCATTAATTTTAAAGTGTGTTCCCAGTGCGCGGTGCCCTGGAATCCTGGATAAATAGATTACCTTGCCCTTGGAGGAAAATCTCAGAGTTCCTTTGTCCTTGTTCATTACTGAACTCCACAAATCGTTCTTTGTTTAGCAAGATTAACGGGAAATTGTAACAGTGGCATAACTCTGTAAACCTTTCGAAATGAAAAAAAAAAATCAGGAACAAAAACCTTGACGAAATCACTTGATTAGAAATTACTGTTAAACTTTCATCATTAGTTTAAAAACATAAATTTGATATAAATATTATTTTGTTGGTGTATATTAATTTCCCGTATTTAAAAAAATGAAATCTTTTATAATCCTATTCCCTATTCAACTCAAAGATAATACAGATGCTTAAAAAAAAAAAAAAACTGTACTGTTTGTTATCTTTCAAAACTGAACATGTTTTATTGTTTGTTTGTTTTTTTCATCTGCAAGCCTTGCGAATTGCTATACTCTCTACTATACTCTGTCTTCATAAGTGGACATTTATCAAGGATTTAACAGCAGCGGAGTACTAGTGTAGGATTTTATTTTTTTAAACAATTTTCGAAAGTGGACATGTTCAGTTTTGAAAGATAACTACTCATATGAACTAAACTGCAATAACTATAAAGCTAAATATATACGAAAAACTTGATCACTAAATCAAGGATTGAAAGAACATATAAATCTGTATTTTTGATTTATCATCAGGTTTAAGTTCAAGGACTCTATTATGAAATGTCGAAATGTCTATGAATGGAATTAACCTCAAATCACACCAAACTCATCTCACTTGCGGTTGGAATAAAATTATAATTCAGGTACACTTTCCATAATTCATACAAGACAGTGAAAATTTAAATTCTTTGAATTCAGGTTTTTAATTTTTTCTCTTTAGAAAGATATGTTCGATATAAGTGTTTATAATTATAAGACGCAGAATTCCAAATTTGTAATATACTTAAATTTTATTAAATAACTATAAATTCAACAAAGGCTCAGGAATGGAACTGATTTCGTAGAGAATAGTATAAAATTAAATATTTAGGAATCATTATAAGTAATGAAATCGCTTAAAAACAATAAAAATGTTTATAATAATAACTACATGAATATTTCAAATAAATTTTAAGTTTGTTCCCATAAGAGGCTAAACCTAATGGAAACTGCTCGTCGTTTTCGCCTTCTTCAACATTTACTAGACGTACATTTAAACTTTCCGATTTATTACAAAAGACTCATTTACACGAAAGTTATCAGACCTACTTGGACCTATGGAGTTGAGCTTTGCGGCTTAACCAAACCTTCTAATTCTTTCCGTATCCAATCTTTACAATGCTCCTTACTTTGTTGCAAACAAACGTATCCATAAAGATCTTAATGTAGCATATGTTGCTGATTAAGCCCAAACCAGATACCTATCCATTCATAGTAAGCTCCATAACCACTCAAATCCACTAGTTTCTCAAGTTGTTTCCCACTCCATTCCCGATAATCCTCCGATGCGTCTGAAAAGAAGATGGCCTGCAGACCTTCTAGTGTAGAATTTTTATTGAAGTGCTACTGATGAGTAGTTCTTTTCAAGTTTTGACATGTTATTGTAATCACTATCAACACATTTACTTGACGTATATATTTTGCACAGTTGTAAATATCAATAAATGGATACAAATAAATGGAGAAGATGATGAGGGCTGCAGTCAAAGAGGAACACCACGTCTAAGAAGAAATTCTTTAATACGTGCCAACATTTCGACCTGCCTTGCAGGTCTGCTTTAGGGCTATAATGAACAAAAAACTAGATGTGACAAAAATAACATCTAGCGCGGGACACATGGATGCAGAATGGGAAAATGAAACATAAAATTGTAACAAAAATATAAAAGAAAAATGAACATCAGAGAGACTATAATATAACAAAATAACAAATAAATACAAGCAGAATGAAAAGAGATAAATACAATGACATTGCCATCATTTACAGGGTGCAACGAAAATATTAAATGATACAGAGAAATAACAAAATAATGCAAATAGAGATAATAATTTAATAACAAAATTAAAAAATAGTGACAGAGGTACATTACCTTTCCTTGGGTCCTTTCCCTCTCTTGGTCAGATCATTGAGTACCAACTTGTTTGATATGTTCTCTAACATTAAAAATATATATATATACTTAACATACATATCATATTGATGAATATTTTAATTTTTGTATGTTTTTCAGAAATAATTATGAATTTCTAGTGTCTGATAAGTGGGCAAATAATTCAACAATTTCAAATTTTATTTTGATCCTTCTCTACTATAATGATATAGGTCAACTAATAATGTTATTGTCCTTCTCTCCCTCTAAGCTCCCATACATTCCAAATGTTCATCCGTGTGGCTGTTACTAGAAATGAAAAAAAAAAAAAGAAAAAAGTAATTAGTCATGAAGTGAAATATGAAAAATACATACCGCTAAAAAAAAAAAAAAAAAAAAAAAAAAAAAAAAAAAAAAAAAAAAAAAAAAAAAAACCCTTTATTCGACTGACGTTTCATTTTTTTTAACCAGGAATGTACGTTCAACTCTCATCAGTGCTCCCTTCATTACGTTCTCCATAGAATTCCAGTCTACAATATCCCCTCTCTCTGTTATTAGCCTTATTCAACACAGGCTACGCTCAACTTTCCGATCCAAATTAAATTTATAATTTTATAAATGTTTTTGCACATATTTTTAAATCCATTTTTTTTATTTTTTTTTTTTATTGATTGCTTTAAAGTATAAACTTTATGGTAATTGAGATAGCCAATAACAATAATAATTACATAATAGTAAATAAACAATAAATACAAATAGAGAAAGAGTTTTCATATTATAATAATTTATACGAACAAGAGATTTTTTTTTTCTTTCAAGCTATAGTGATATATACAAACAAAGAAAAATAAAATAATATAAAAATAAAAACATACATTTTTACAATTTATAATAATTGATATTAATTATAGTCTAGGGTCACAGAAGTTGTAAGCAGCAATCGCAATAGAATCCAATATTTTATTTAAGTAATTCAAAAGAAATAACTCAATTACTTTTTGCTAGCATTTAAAACATTTAAGATAAATAGGAAGACGTTATTTATCTTTTCTATGATTTTGTAGGATAAAATATTTTCCAAAGATTGACTTTCATCTGTTTGAACTATATAGTCTTTTAGTGATGATAAAAGTGTAGTTGACTGGATGATGAATATAGAAGAAGATAGTCAGGGATGCAGCCAGTCATCGTCCTCCTCCTCACAAGTGTGGTTCGATGGCCCTGAAGAAGACCTGCAACGCAGGTCGAAACGTTGGCACGTATTAAAGAATCCTTCTTTAACGTGGTGTTTTTTTGGCTGCATCCCTGACTATCTTCTTATATTGTCTTTTAGGTATTTCTTTCGACAATTATCGTGTCTTTGGCACTCTAACAACATATTTTTTAAGCTATTTATGACGAATAAGCTACAATCTTTACATTTTTCATTAGCTTTAATTTTTAAACTATTATTTTAAAAAAATATTTTCAAGTAGTCGTATTTGGCTATTCTCAGTTAGCTAACAGTTCTTATTTTGGTGATATTAATGCTATATTTTGAATAATCTTCCGGCTGGGGATAATTTGAAATTTTCATAAACAATGAGTTATATCTTGTATTTAAAGTACGATCTATGTACGTTGATAATAAATGATTAGTAATTTTTTGTGTTATGTTATTTTTGTTAGATCATAACTTTTGTGGATTGAAAAAATCTTGGAAGTGTTGTGGAATATTGCCGTTAATGGTTAATTGTTTAATTTTAGATACTCAGTTATATTGAAAATCTAAAAGACTTTCGAGGCATATACGGGGTAGCCGATTTTCTGGTAATGCCATTTTGATTGATTTTAATTGAACAATTTATTATTTTTTTTAGTACTGGGATGAATAGCGGATTCCCTCCTGTTTCTAATCTTACAATATGATTTGGTGTGTATTTGGGCCTGAAATATAGTGTTTTTAAAAATTTAAGTTGAATATTTTCGATATTTTCCTGGTAATTTCTGGAGGTAACTCCTGGAGGTAACTTTTCTGGAGGTGACTCCAGATCTGAGCTGCATTCAGAAGTGTAGATATTTTTAAATCCATTATAGTCAGTTAATTATATTTTATTTTGTATTTCAATTCAACTTATTCGCTAATCATTATATAACCTACTAATATGTATATTTATTTTTTATAGTCATAACAGAAATACCATTAAAATTAATTTTTTATTCTTGTTAACTTATAACAGGGACTAAACCGTCAAGAAACTGTCTGTCGTTTTTTACTCCTTCAACACTTGCTAGACAAACATTTGAACCTTCCGATTAATTACAGGAGACTCATTTACATAACAGTAATTAGATCAATTTGGACATGAGGGGTTGAGCTTTGGGGATCGACTAAACATCCAATTCATCTCGTATCCAATCCTTACAATGCTAATGCCTTGCTGATTCAGCACAAACCAGATACCTATCCTTCCATACTAAATTCCATTAACCATTCTAATCCACTAGTATCTCAACTTTTATAGAAGTTCTACAAATGGGTAGCGCTACAAATAAAATTGGTAATGCTACAAATGTTTTACAAGAAATTGACATGTCGTTATGAGCATTATCTTTACATTTATTGGATGTATTTTTATTTTACTATTGTAAAATGTTGTGAATTTTAACAAATATATAAATAAATAATTACCAATAAATATAATAATAATAAAGTTCTTTATTTATTCTGGGTCCTTACGTCCTTTAAGAATAAAAAATAATGTACAGCCAAGGAATAGATATACAACTGTTATGCGAAATCCTTATTTCTAATTAGTGGTCATATTGTATTAGTTAAAATAAATTTTCCGTTAAAACTACTTCAACACTTTGAAATATTTGAATTTTATTAAAACGTATTTTTTTCATGGTAAAGAAAGGTCCTGAAGTCTAAAATAAACATTCCTAAACTAAACATAAACAATTTTTATTAAAATAAATTACAATATTTCTTCCAATAAAAAAAAAGTTAGAAAACTTAATTTATAAAATTTTAATTTTTTTAAATTTTAACTTTGAACTTTTAAATTTATATTTAATGAGACATATCGCCTCCTCTGGCTTGAATGACTGCTTCCTCTAGTCTTGGCATAATTGTAAATAACGAAACGAATGATAAACATGGACTAAAGTAAATTAGAAAAAAATTATCTAAAGCTCCATCGTTTGTTATTAACAGGGAAAAACAATGATGTTTCTAATCCTTAATGTCTCACATAATAATAAATAATAATAATATGAATATAAACCAAGTATGGATTAAGGTAAAAACCAGGAAAATCTAGAGAATTATGGGTGTTGCAATACTTTTGACGGGGAGTTTATTTGTGAAATTAAATAAATATATTTTTTAATAATTTTAAAGGTTTTTTTTTATTTTTTGTTTTTTTAATGAAATGGAACGTTGTTCATTAAATTATCACAACATAAAAAAATCATAACCGTGAGAAATATAAAGAAATCAAACAGCTGAAAAGATATTTTTTTATAATTCACTGACTTGTAAAGCACAAAGTGGAGCTGAAGAACTATTGTTCAATGCTAGACTGAACTAGGGGCGCTGGTAAGATAAATATCCAGCCAGCAGGAAAGTCAATAATAATCTCCACAGCGATATAACTTTAAATTCTTATATTTTATTATCTATTGTTCAAATTTATTGTGGTTATAAGTTAATTTTTTTTCAAGATTTAGTGCTTGAATTATTAGTTGGTAATTGCATTCACAGAGATTCATGGTAACTAGTTTTCTAGATAGCTCGTAAATTCATAAAGAACTGAAAAAAAAAAAAATGAATAATCAAGTCATAAATTTTCTAAGGGGATGCCCCAATAAGGAATAATTCGTAGAAAAGTGAATGTATTGTAAAATAAAAAGAACAATATATTTTGTTCAGTTATTCTAATTGACCTGCTTTATAGCCTCTTCTATTGGACTGTGTGGGATTTGGGATGTGGGATGTGGGATGCATGGATCTACCTTGGAAATTATGTCTTTTTTTCGAAGGATAAGTCTTCAGATGGGAATAATATTTGCTCCTAATTTTAATGTAGCTTTAGTTTCTATTAATTGGTCAACCAGTGATTTTGGAGAAAGGTGTACGCGTATGCGGTGTTTGCTAATTCTGGACGCAAACTTAATGTGTTTAAAAGAAACGATTTCTTCTAGCTTTTCTAAATATTCAACTAGTTTTATACCCTCTACACTGTTAAATACAATAGCCTGGTCTCTCTTCGGAAATTTTTCTAATTTCTGGAAAGTAATTTTGGCAAACGTTTTACCTTCTGTTTGATTGATTCATGTTTTCTGATATTCTTCGGTTTCAATGACAGCATTGTCATTAATATTCTGGGATGACATTTTGCGTGTCTTGTTTTTCTTTCTTCTGTCCACGCCACTCCCTTTTTTGAACTTTTCCTGCCCACTACAACCTTCAATTCCTTAAGTCTGTTTCTATATCTTTCTCTGTTCTGACAGTCCTGGTCCGTTATACCTAATCTTTCCGTTTCTTCTTTCACCTGTTTTATATATCCTCCTGAGCTTTTATATCCACGGATTTTCTGAAATATTTTATCAGCAATTTTATGCTTAGGATTTGTTCTTGGCACAATCTTCCCTTTGTGAAGCCTCCTTGATATTCTCCGATTTTAGGTTCTATTTGAGGGTTCATTCTGTTGAGTAGTGTTTTGGAGAAAATTTTGTAGCTAACGGGTAGTAGGGAAATTCCTCTATAGTTATTAGGGTCTGTTTTTGTTCCCTTCTTATGCAATGGATGTATTAGGGCACTTTTCCATTCCCTGGGAATTTTCTCCTCTATCCAGATGTCCATCGTTAGCTCTGTGATTTTCTTCCTGAACTCATCACTTGTCAATTTCCACATTTCTGCCAGTACTGCGTCCTCTCCTGATGCTTTGTTATTTTTTAATGTTGCAATTATATCCTCTATTTCTTCACCGTCAGGTGGGTCAGATTCTACCTCTAAGGGGGTGTTGTCATGTGTAATATCCACATGTCTATGTGGATTCTTTGGGTTCATCGCAGTTCAGTTATTTCTCGAAATAGTCTGCCAGTATGTTACAATTTTCTTCATTTTTTTGAGCCAGTGTCCCGTCCTTTCTTTTTAGTACTAGTCCTGGGGGTGTGTAACCTTTGACTTTTTGTTTATAAGCTTTATAAAATAGCTGTCGTTTTTTCTAAAACTTTCCTCCATTTCCTCTAGGTGTCTGTTGAGGAATTCTCTTTTTTTCCTTCTTAGTATTTGGTGTGTTATTTTCCTCTCGATAATATAATTTCGATAGTTTTCGATAGTTTTGGTTTGGTTTCAGTTTTTCCATGCGTCCAATCTTTTCTTTAATGCATCCCCGCAATCCATGTCCCACCATTCCTTTCTGTTATAACTTCCCTGTGGTGTTATTTCTTCCGCAAGATCCGCCATGTTCTTTGCTGGTACCAGTTTCATCTTTATTTGTGAAGGGAAATGGTCTGATGTTACATTTATGGCTCTTTTTACTCTGACGTTCTGAATTTCCTTTTGGTATCTCCCGGAAATCGGTACATGGTCTAGTTGGAACTCTCCCAGGAGGTTGTTTGGTGATACCCGTGTTTTCTTTTTGCTGGGTTTTGCTCTGTAGCATGTGGACATGAGTTTTAATCCCGCGCTTTGGCAAAGTTGGATCAATCTTTCTCCGTTCCTATTTGTCCTTTAATGTGCCGGGTATTCTCCCACTATTTTCTTATATTTTTCTCTTGTCCTATTTGTGCGTTAAAGTCTCCCAGTAGTATTTTTACATTGTTTTTAGGTATTTTATTTATCTCATCCTCTAGACCTTTCCAGAAGTCCTCCACCTTCTCCGGATCCTTCCTGTTATCTTCGATTATGGGGGCGTGAGCATTTATTAGCGTGTATTTTTTGTTAGTAGCTTTTATGGTGAGGATTGGTAACCTGGAGTTGGAGCTCTTGAAGTCTGTTACTGTGTTTAGAAATTTCTTGTCTATTAAGAAGGCTGTCCCTAGGTGTGGTAGGTTTTTCATTATTTTCTTTCCTGGCTTTCCTTTAAGTATTCTGTATCAATCGAAGTCTATTATTTCTGAGTCTGTGAACCTGGTCTCTAGTAATGCCATTATGGATATATTCAATCTGCGTATTTCGGTTGTAAGTTTTCTTAGTTTTTCTACTCGTATGAGCGAATTTATGTTGTACGTCCCTATATATATAATATTTTCGTTTTGACTTGAAATTCTGTTGTTGGTTGTTGTGGTGCTCCGATTCACCACCTCTTCGCTTCTCACTGTCGGGCACCCTGGAATCCGATCGCCCGACTTTGTCTTCAGGGTATTGTTTTTCGTGTGAAGCTCTCTTCATGATATTGTTAGAAATTAGTTTTGGGTCGGGTTGACCCGACGAAGTACAACTAGAGTTGTTAGCTCTAGAGGGTTTCGCTTTGGTTCCTCTATCCCTAGCCTTTTATCGGGAGTAGAGTTATCCAGCCGTACCACGTGGATGCGCGCATTCCTTAGGAGATTTAAGATGAAATAAAAAGGCGCTCTTAAGGATGCCGAAACAGTGACGGCCAATAATGTCTTTATTATAATACAAAAATATAAAATATGCCATACATGTACTTCTAGTATTAATACTAGTAAAATATAGACTATTCTTGGCATTTGCCATCAGGAGAGTCTGTGAGAGGAGTTTGGTCTTAACGGCTTTACTTTTGAAGTAGGTATATGATATTAATGAGTAGAGAAAACTTAAATACAATATAAATCATTAAAAACAAAATTAAAGTTAGATTAATAAAATACAGCACTATGAAAACAAAAGAAAAATTGAAAAATAACATTTTACTTATTAACATTTTTTAAACAAATACTTAACTTGAATTAAATTCTTGGACTAAACTTAAACAGTACTTCGATGCTGCCTGATAATACTTTCAAAAACACAACCAACATTTTTCATTTGAAATATTCAATGCCTCATCTCCATTAAGGAACGGTTTTCCCAGAACTTTTACTCTGAATTCCCTCAAGATCGGACACACCGCTAGGAAATGATAAACATCCTCTTTCTCGGATCTATTACATAAAAACCATATTGCTATACCTGTGCCATACCTCTTGTAGTTCAAATTTAGAAGCTCCACCCTGATTCTCATAATCCAACAAATATCTTTAAATTGTAGCGGACTATTTATATAACTGTCGCATGTAGGGTTATTATTCAAGTCTTTATATAAAACAGAGGAAGTGGATGTCATAGCCTTCAAAACTTGTTCTCACTTGAAATTTACAATTACGGCCTTTCTTTTTTTTTTCAAATCAATTCCCCAATTTTATAAATTTCCAATAGAAAAAGTGTCTACCACATTATACGTGTTTATCATTTCCTTAATATCTTTAAACCAAAAAGTATTTTTCCTAACTGTCTCCATAGCAAGTAGTTTAGGTTAGCGGTGATCGGGTAAATTAAAAACTTTTAGAAAATAATCATGGTGCAGTTTGTGGTATCGGGTGCTAGTCTATGAAAAAAAGGTGTCATGTGTCATAATGAAAATGTAACATTTCACTGGTAGTTAATTTTTTATTTTCAAAGTGTATACGTATTATACAGGGTGTTCAGCATAGACTGCATTAACTTCGAGAGGAAATTCTATGCATCATTTGTAACAAAAAATAATTTCATATAAAGTATAGCTCGATTCTCATCCGTTTTACAGATATTTTTAATTTTAGGTTTTTTCAAGGAATTTCTTATTTTTGACAAATAATTGTCTATTTTTCCCGAACTATTAAACCTAGCAGTTTCAACATGTCTTATTTACCTATATTATATAAATAAGACGTTTTAAAATAACCTTTTTTAATTATTATTTTAATTTTTACACAATAAATTTCAAATAAGACCATTTTAAAAAAATATAGGTAAGGGGAGTTTTTTTTAATCAAAACCTGATATTAATTTTAGATTATTTATCAATCTTAGGGTTTCAATGCAATTTGAAATAAAAATATGGGTGAGGAAAATTTTTAAACTAAAAACTGATATTATTTTCAGATTCCTCATCTCAAAAAACATGTAGAAACCAAATTTTGTTTAAATCAAAAATATTTTTTTTTTTTTACCTTTAAAATTTTGCATGATTTTTAAGGTAAAAAAAGACAGCAAGTACTGTCGATTTCTGAAAAAATGTAAATAATTGTGGCTATCTCACACATTTAGTCACCGATTAAAACCAAAATTTTAAGGTCATCTAGAAGCCGTAAAACTACATAGTTTAACCTTAATCCGGAGGTCGTTCACATCAGTTTTTGTCCACTAAAATCTGAAGTAATGTCAATGTTATATGCATGGATAGAAAGCAAAATGTTTGCTGATGATTACTATTGCAATCGGTTGAACACAGCAGTTGTTATGGCCGTTAGAAATTGTTTATGAAATCTCAACTTCAAAATGTTAACCTCCTCGAAAGGGGTAAAAAATCAATATTTTTTGATTTTGATAAAATTTCACATGTAAGGGTTTTATGGTGCGTTAAATCGAAATTTGATGTCAGCTGTTCATGAAAAAAAAAAATTCCACTGATTTACAGCGGATTTCCTTGGAATTGTGTCATTTTTTTAAGAGTTTTGAGCACCCTAAAGCCTGGTGGTTTTTATATCAAATAACATACATAACTGCAATTAAACGTGAAAGAATCATTTCTCTATCTTGAATAAGAGCTGAAAAAAAAATAAAACGTGATTTTCATATTTGATTTTTTTTTTCTCGGCTCCTAATGCCCATTGGCGGCTATAACTCTAGTTTTGCACTATTATAGGTCCCTATTACCCGCACACAAATCGGCATTCAAATCTGTCAGTTACAACTGCAAACGTCCCCTTGTTAGATAGACTTCAAAATAGCAGCGTCCAGTACTTAACTTATTGATCCAAACATAAGAAATAGCCAGTTTCTAATTCCGTTCCGAAACTTTTACTGCTTTTTCTCAAAAATATTACATATGTTAGAAACGTGCACTACTCAAAAAAATACTTCTACACACAAACACCTTTCGACTGGTATACCATGTATAGTTTGGTAGAATGGTATACGATTCGAAAGGTGTTTGTGTGTAGAAGTTTTTTTTTAGTAGTGCACGTTAGTTCGGGAAATATAGAACATTATTTGTCAAAAATTAGAAATTTCTTGAAATAAACATAAAATTAAAAATATCTTTAAACCGGATGAGAATCGAGCTATAGTTTATATGAAATTTGCTGTCGCAAATGATTTCCAGAATCGCCTCTCGAAGTTACTGCAGTCTTATCCTGAACACCCTCTATATAATGTTCAGTAGTCATTTGAAATTCCGAAATTTAACTATATTTCAGTAATAGGCTTTAAATATCTTAAAATTTTTATTAGTATGCTATCCAACAATTAGTATAGTATAAAAAATATTTTATGTATTTTATGTTTTCGGGTTATCTTACGTCTACCTAAAACACAGTAACATATTTCATTTCCTAAAGGTTTTTTTTTTTTTTTCTGACTTTAAATCTGGCCATGATAAATTTCGTGAGCCGAGAAAGGAGATAAAGAAGTTGGAGCTAAGAAGAAAACTCAAGAAGGCTTAGCCTAAGGCTGAAGAAAGGTGGAGAAGAAATAGTAAATAGAGAAACAGGTGGGAATCCAGGCTAAGGAATCGTCTTATTTTGTTAGGGCGCTCTAAGGAGATCTGTCGTATGTCCTTCCTTTCTCGCTAAATCTTCTGTCTTAGGGTTCCTTTGTGTAAGTTGTACCACTGCTACTAGTAACTTGCTATGTATATGCTAATTTTATAACTATTATATAATATTTTATAATATCTAAAATATAACCATTAAATTATATGATATGTTAACAACTATTCAAGGCCTCAACAGAAAGAATTTACAAAACAATCATCTTACCTATTCTTTAGTATATGGCTCAGAATGCAGGAATACAATTAGAGCCCAAGATCAGGTTCGAAATTCGAGTTCGAATAATACGTTGCAGGAATAAATCTGAACTGTCATCCATACTCAATTGTAGCTCTCCGAAGAGGATGTGATGCGATCGAGCATTACAAATATTTCTTTTATTATTTCATTTTGTTTTTAACTGAGGGCTACTCTTATCTGTGATAGATTATAAAACCAGCGTTATGTCCAATTTCCAGATTTATAATTTTTTTAAGTTTCTAGAGATTATTTTTAGGTTAAACGTTTTCTCCCCAAAGTATTTAAATCTACTATATATTGGTCAAATACCACTCACTCATTTAACACGAAATCTCAGAAACCACCGAACGGATTGGAATTAAATTCGATGTTTAGCTTCCTCTAGGGCCGTAGGTGCTCGCTAAGAAAGGAATTTAAAAAAATCGGCCTGGATCGCGGCTAATTCACGATAAATGCGATTACAATTTTTATTAGATGAATAAAAAAATATAATTATTGTCATATGGTATTTGGAGATAAGCTATGTTAAAAAAAGGTTAGATGTTTAAACCGCACACTTAGACCACAAATTAAGCTCGTTATTATTGTAAACAAACAGAAAGATCTACAAGATTTCCAGGTGGTTTTTCAGTGCTGACAAGAAGCCTTCAAATGCTCACTGAGGACGTTGCAATATTCCTACCGCTAACGAAGTTGCTGTCTTGATTGTTGGCCAGGTGTTCGAAAAGCGAGACATTGTTCCCCACAGCAGGGACAAAAAACTGATAAGAATCAGTGAGTTCTATCAACTGTATGATTCTCTTCAGTATCGTCTCATGTTCTACCATGGAGAAGATGGTTACAGTGTTAACATCCCTCAGCCTGACCCAAACACCAATACACTAGAGAAAGCTCTGTCTGCAGCTGATTTTTACGTCCAAATGTTAGTGGAGCGAGGAGGTGAAGAACCTTATTTACTTTAATTTCGTAATCTCCTCAACCAATTTATGCTTGATATGTACGCAAAAATAGAAACAGAAAGACTAAACTTTATTCGAAAAAATCATAAAAGTTGAGAAGTTGAGACGATATTCACTTAAAGTATGCCATAATAAAAGCTGATGGTCTGGTATCGGAGCTGGCTAAGATGGTAGTACTGCCTCGAAGCTTCACTGGAGGACTATCAAAATAACATAAAATTAACTTTTGCAAATTGTCAAATTTACTTATTGAAATTATTCTAAGAATGGAATTCTTTAGGTTTATTAAAGTAGCAATAATTATCAACGTTAAGCTTAACTTTTACTAATTTAAGTTGTACTTAATCCTAATGACATTAAACCGTAGCGGAGCAGGGTACTTTCAGCTAGTTGCATATAAAACAAAAAATCGGCCTTACAAAAAATCCAGAGTGACCTTTACCTTTATCGCCCAGCAGTGAAAAATTTTCAAAAATGAACTTGGCTGAATTTGGGATTGTACGCTTAATGTTAAATACGAGATTTATTCAAAAAAGCTATTATCACATATCGGATCATTTGATGCAACAACGACATAACTCAAAAACTTTAATTTTTCAGAAGGTCAGTCTTGTGAATAAAGTGCAGGACGATCTGTAGACATAGAATGGTGATATCCTGCTCTCTCTAAGTGAATAGTTGAAGCTCAAATATAACCTTCTACCGGCTAAAACTACATAGGTCAATGGTTCATTATAAAGCCAAAAGCTCGGCATTACTCAAAAGCTTATTTTTGAATTATGTCGTTGCAGCGAATGTCCTATATATGCAACGGTGAGGTCAGCGACATTTGTATTTGTTTTTGATCTAGTTTCACTTATATTATATCTTCACGCTAAAAGGGAATGTCACTGTACAGTAGAGAATATTGTACCCTTTAAAATTTCATAGCCATCCAGTCCTTCTCCTGAGAGATTCCTCTTCTCGATAGAGTGAAAAGTGTTGTCCATACTGCCGACCCTACGAAGTCAATCTACCGTTATTCAGTCGATGACAACATTTATATAGCTTTATCATATCTTGGCTAGTCCTCTGCAAAGTTAGGCAAAACTTAATCATAGCTAAAAATAATCAAAATTTAATGATAGCTATTTGACAACTAATTTACCGGAATCAATCACCTAATTTAATTAAATTATGCCGTTGATCCAGGGATATGATTTGTCAAATAGTAATGATTAAGAGTTGATTATTTTTTTATTATCATTAAAGTTTGCTCAACTCTGGTCCTCAACCACCACACAAGTGGAACCAAATATTCTAGTTATCCGACTCACTAATTTTACACCTCTATCATGCATATCTTACATTTATATAATGATAAGTTTATTGCTGTGTAGCTGACTAATCTCCTAATACTTTTCAATATTAACAATAAAGAAATATTTGCGGTAACACGCTGTAGGCTAAATCCTCCCAGCCCTTAACAAAAGATCCGGGAATCGACAATACTTCTAGGAAATTGACAGCAGCTGAGCTTAGTGAAATGAGAGGTTTGTGGCAGCGACTCCTTATTTATAATATTCTGGCTAAGTACTTAGGCTGTACAGAAATTGATAATCCCCTAAACCGTCCTAAGTTCCACTTCCAACTTCAAACTCCCAAGAAATCTGTAAGGCGCGTTAGTTAGACCTAGAGTGAGGACGGTGAAAATAAAAGGACCGGAAAAGTATTCTTGGGTTTCTTGTCTCTTGTCCCTCTGTCTTGCTGTCTCCGCTCTTACCGCCTGTAAACTTATATATATAGCCTTATATATATATATATATATATATAGCCTACGAAACGACTTATTTTACGCTCTCATTTGGTAAAAGTCGACACAACAGCCTGCCAGAAGGAAATCACCACAGAAACAATTGTGTACAGATTTCACCCCACCGTACTAATGTGACCCCATTTTACCCCATTTATATATATATATATTCAGGGTGTTCAATATTCGATGGCCACCCCCTTTTTTTTCTACAGTTTTTGAAATTTCGAAACGAAACTCTCAGGGTCTTACTGTGTTAAATAAAGTTTCTTTTCAGGTTATAATCTGCTCTCCAACCTTCTCCAGCGACCCTAACTTTGGAATAAACATTGGAATGGGATGTGGTATTTTTTACGGCGGATTTCGATAGATAATCAAATTTTGATTCGATTTTATACCGGCGATTTTTTTTTATTCGGGGCACCGTTTTGCCGCATATCGCTAAAAATCATTTTAAGAAAATAAGCAGTCTAAAAGTGGTATTGCAAAAATAAAATAAACTTTGAACAAATATACGAAATTACGACTTGAAAGGATTCCCCCGACAAGCTCAAATCATCGCCCTTGATGAAACTAATATCATTTATATACTGGATACGGTGGAAGCATATCCTCATCGGAGCATTCGAGGCGTAGCCATGGATACCTACTTAAGCATTGGCACGATGTGGGCCATACTAAAACAACACCGTATGAGGCCGTACCGAATTTCACTTCATCAGGCTCTAACTACCCAAGATGCTGAGAGACGGCTAAGGTTCTGTCATTAAGTAGGTATTCCTGGCTATGTCTCGAATGCTCCGATGAGGATACGCTTCCACCGTATCCAGTATATAAATGATATTAGTCTCATCAAGGACGGGCTTGTCAAAAATTTGAGCCTTTCGGGGGAAAACTTCCAGGTCCATTCTCGCCGCTCGTCGCACCAATCGCGAAAAGGCCTTAATTTCATATTTTTGTTCAAAGTTTATTTTATTTTTTTAATACCACTTTTAAACTGCTTATTTTCTTAAAATGATTTTTCGCGATTTGCGACAAAACGGTGCACCGTAAAAAAAAATTTTATCGGTCTAAAATCAAATCAAAATTTACCACACCCCATTGGGAATTCCAAAGTTAGGGTAACTGGAGAAGAACTGTTAAAGGTTGGAGAGCAGGACATGACCTGATAAGAAACTTTATTTGACACAGTTAAGACACTGAGAGTTTCGTTTCAATATTTCAAAGAACTGTGGAAAAAAAAAAGGGAGTGGCCATCGAATGTCGAATGTATATATACAGGGTGTTCGGAAGATCGTTGGCCAAAAAATTATCTCGGGTAGGGAGGTTCATTTTGAACCTATTTAAGGTCACTTACCTATATACAAATTCTTACGGGTTTTTTTTTTTAATGAATTTTTTGATAAAAATGGCCAAATCCAAAAATTTATGCCTTATAACTCCGTTGTTTACTGATATATCAACGCCATTTTTTTTCCTGTAATTACTAATACATTGTCCATGTAAAATAAAAAAGATATGTTGCAAAAAACAAATACCAAAAAGACGGGAGATCGTTAAATCTTGTCAAAGGCAAAAACAAAAATTATGAACTTCAAGTTTAGGTTCAATAAAAAAAAAAGTAAGCGCAACAGCCAAATCCAAATTGTTTTAAAAACTTCTCTATTTAATACTCTTTAAAAAAATACCATTTGCAGGCACGCAGCACATCTAGTTTTTTTTATTTTTTTATAAAGTAACAAAAGGGTGCCACCAGCGTACATTGATAATAATAATGAATCGAATCATATTTTTTATGCAAAAAGTAACAAATAGTTGTGTTTCTTTGAAGCATAGGTTAAACTGCATATTTTCTCTTTCTTTCTCGGAATTTCGATTTTATCAGAGTAAACTTTATTTACATTTTTGTAATCAGGGAACAAAATTAAACCATTTTAAATTATTCATAAATTTAATTTGTGAAGTATCACAGGTATTGCTCAAAATGATCTCCACTATTTCTAATATAAGCACGATATCTTTTTCTTATTCCTGTGGTGGTTGTTCTTAAAACAAATTCTTCCTTCATTATGGTAAATTGCGGCATTGATTTTTTGAATAAGTTGTTGTCTTGAAAACAATTCTTCATTATAAACCAAATCTTTGACACGGTCCCAGGCGTAATAATCGAGCGGCGTGAGGTCTGGAGACCGTGCTGGCCACTAAATTGGACCCCCTCTTCCTATCCAGGATTGTGGGTAACAATTGTTTAAACATTCTCTTACAGGTAAGTTGTAGTGGGCTTTTTCAAAACAAGAACTTATTTAAAAAATCAATGCCGCGTTTACCATCATGAAGGAAGAATTCATTTTTAGCACAACCACCACAGAAATAAGTGACCTTAAATAGGTTCAAAATGAACCTCCCTACCCGAGATAATTTTTTGGCCAACGATCTTCCGAACACCCTGTATATTAGCATACCCGATCACGGCCTCGCTCTCATAAAGAACTTAGATAATTTTAGCTAATAAATGAATTTAGCATTATTTGTTCACGCATGGCAGTAATTTATAACCTTGTTAAAATTGCATTGATTAGGTATTTGAAGAGTACTTAAAAGCATACTTAGGCATCCAATTTGGCAAAAATAATTTTATCGATCCATTTGATTGGATTTTAATTTAGTTAAAAAAGAATATGACAGTTTGGCAAACCTCTTTTCCGGCTCTTAAAACTATACATTTTAATTATTATTATATTATTATTATAAACCTTCCTATAACTACGAAGATGTTGTAGTTCAAATTTGGTACAGTTGTTGTACATAGTTTTACCATTGCAAACTCAGTTGCAGAATGGTAAAACTTGTTGTTGCAAAATATCAGTCGATTTTTAAACGACGCTGATCCACATGTCGCACTACATAATTATCGTTTTTTTTATGGAAATGTAATTAAAAATCTTTATGTTTTATTATTGCTGTCATCGAACTATGAAGATGATGTGGTTAAAATTTGGTACAGACTGGTTCTGAAGTTTTCGCGGTTAGTGATCACAAACTAAAAATATCTTGTCCTTTTATATAATAGTATATATATATATATATTCTCCTAATATAGATAAAAAGCTGTGCTGTTTGATACTGTTTGGTTCCATAAAGTATTAAGTCCTACTATAAGGAGGACTGATATAGTTGAGGTGCGCACATTGAAGTGCTAATGTATTCCTTTAGCAGTTCCTAACCTCCTACTGTCTCCATTTAAATACAAAAAGCCTACACTCCCAGCCCTTTTACCTTCTTTCAGCCACAGTATTATATATAATGCATAAATACAAATACATTCAGGATATATACATACAAATACACGAATTTTAATTTCATTAATTAGAAATCTTCCAGGATTTCGCGCAATGATGTACAGTGTTGTAGGACATGGTTAGGTTAGGGTTGCAAGGAATGTATCGCAAGTTAAAACGGATAAAGTACGCAACTAATGTCAATAACTTTTTTTCTAATAGATGTTTTCCTATGGTCTTTATGAAGAATTTAGTTAGTTTTAGGAGATACTCCTGTATTACGAAAAAAAATAATGAATAAGTCTATGAAATTAAAGATCGCCAAGAATTCTTGTTTTGAATATTTTGGACTGGAATATTCCACATTCGATATTTTAAAATTAATGTGTTTCATAATGTTATGAAGTCGTTAGTAGAGCCGGAATAATTATTCTCATACGTATTTTAATTAATTGCTAATACCTGAGCCAATAGGAAGTGTTAGTTATTGCTCTTGTGTTATCGCTAATGCAAATGAGCGTCTAATCAGCATAATTATACAGCTAATAAATTGCAACAGTTGAGAGTATTCCATTGGTCGCTGGGTAATTTGTAGTGGACCAAATATTTCACCGCCGAGTTCATTAGGGTGGCAATGTTACCTGAGCTGGTTACAGGTAACAGGTAACAGGTAACAAAGAGGTTGCGACCAATCCGATTGTAGCTCATTCAATCAGCCAGCTGTGATGTTCTCAGCATTAGAAATTTCTCTGCTGCACCATCGCTTTTAGTTAGAATCAGTATTTAGAAATGTTAATAATATACCAACCTGAATTGACTGTAAGTGGAAAGTATTTGTTTATTTTATTTCCTTATATATATATTTTACCTTAATTTTTTTTGGGTGGCCTTCATATTTAGCCAATATTTGAAATCTTAAATATATGACTAAGTTTTCGCTTAGCTAATATTTTTACCTTAAATCATTCAAATATAATCTTTTTTTATTAACTATTTATTGTAATTTACAATTCTACTGGTTACATACAATAAGTAAATTTGAGAATAATATTATGTAAATATCTGTACAGTTAATTGTACCCTCAAAACTTTATATTAGTGTTTTGAAAAATTGGTTAAGTTGTTCTCTTAATAAGGCCTTAAAGTATCTATTTTGGAAAAATGGTGTTTTTGTGTAATTACATTTTAGGAAAAAGATAAAAAATATTCCTACTTTATAATTTTCGCTTATCGACTTCTTCACGAAGATATTTTCAAATAATTTTATGATATATTTATTGAAAATAATTAAACAAAATTTTAAATAAGGGCTCGATGGGCGAGCGAGTTGGTATGAGGATCTTATTGCGCTCGCTACTGCTGAAGGTCGTGGGTTGGAAACCTGGGCGTTATAATTTATTTCATGCCGCACCGTCGAAATAAATCTTTACCTTCCCACCCTGGCTAGAATAGTTAGGAACTACTGTTAATTTATAACAGTTCTAGTACAAAACTGGAAAGGGGAGATTTCTGGGAAAAAAAAACAAAGAAAAAAAAAACAAAAGGTAATGTATGAGAATTTCCATACTATTGGTATTCCCAGCTACAGGTTAAAGGTATTTCCGTATTTCTGTGTAATATATATAAATGGATAATAATAATAAATAAAAAAGTTCTTTATTTATTCTGGGACCTTAAGTCCCTTTAGAATAAAATATAATGTATAATCAGGAGGCCTACAGAGCCTCAAGATGATTATGAAATATTATTAATTATAATAAAATAGTAATTAATAATGATTACAAATAAAGATTAAACTTAGGAATATTGACACAAAGAAAAAGAAATATTTTGTGAATCAATTATGTAGAAACAATAAAATTTCGTGTACATAAACTTTTATATTTTATATAACTATTAAGTGGCTAATGACAGTTTTCATGGATCCGGATGGACAGTAGGTGGTTAAATAAGTGATATTTGAAAGTGGAAAGGGTGTTTGAGTGGCGAATGGTGTAAGAGATGGAGTTCCATAGGGACGAGGATCGGATTAGGAATGAAATGATCTGTTGAAGGCAGCGGAGCAGTGAGCAGGAGTGTTCAAATCTGATGGGCGGGAATGGGTATGGCGGGTAAGAACAGAGGATTTGAGCTGAAGGAGTTGAGCAATATAATGTGAATTGGGCGTTGGGATTTCACTGTTTGGTAGAGAAAGGATGCCAGAAAAAGGATAACTGATGTATATATAATGTATATTATTAGTCGGAATATATTAAATTGGAATAACATGCGTTAAGATTTAGGGCGTCTGATTTTTTATTTATTGCTTTTTAAATTTTTCTATGGTTAGCATTTCTTTATTATTTCGTTGAAAATTTTTTGGTCATACATATTAAAGAAATTATAACAAATGATAGAAAAATCGCGCAATAAATAAAAAATTATACGTGTACTAGAATTTTTATAATTAATAGTAGATACTATTATAGCATTTCCACCAGTAACATTGTAAGGAGTTTCATACTCCTCTATATTTTGTAATTATATATATTTTTATTATTCTAACGCATGTTTTATATATATTTATATTGTAGCTAGCTTTATGTTTTGAAATAACCTGTGTAAATCATATAATTTTCTTGTAACTTGATTTTTCACTGTAGGGCATGATTCTGAGAACAATATAGGCTCGAAACGTCGTCAAAATAATTGTTTTTTATTTATTGGCTGAACCTCAAGAACCTTATTAAACCTCTAATAGTAACATTAAAAAAATATATCCATATATATATATATATATATATATATATATATATATATATATATATATATATATATATATATATATATATATATATATATATATATATATATATATATTCATATATCTAGTTGTTATATTGTACAATTTGCAAAATTTTTACACTGAATTCAAAATGCTAACACTATGTGATACTTCCTTTGTCGTTCCTTTAAGAAATGCGGCCTTTCATTCCTCGATTTCAAGGAAAATGATAGTCCTCCCTCCCTCCCTACCCTCCCTCCTCCCCCAGGGAGTACAAAGGACTCAAAGGACAAAAATAGGATGTAACTGTAAAAAAAACCTTGGATACGTCTCCTTCGTTTGCAATTTAAGGGCCTTTGTGTGCCGGCGGAACGGGCAACGCTGGCCTCGTGTCGAGAATGTGTGGTTCCGCTGATTCTTACAAAAACATTTCTCCGCAAAAAAAAAAGACAAAAGAGAATTCTCGCTTTTTCACTGAACTAATTAAATTAATGTATTCTTTCTGCGGTCTTTTTTTTTTCGTTTTTTTTTTTAATTCATATGTAATTTTATTTGAAAACTGAGGAAAAAAATGTTGAGATTATTGCCCTCATTCATCATACGGTTGAAAAATTCTTAATTTCTTTAGGTCCTTGGGCTTTTTAATTTATATTGTATTAAAAAACCTTTCCTTGTTTGAAAGGGATAATTTTATATTATAAATAATGTATAAAAAATAAAATAATAGGAAAATTGTAAAAACTAGAGCGCGGTCGGTCGGATCAAGAAAAATCTATTGAGGATAGCTTCATTTTTCACGTTCACTTCTTTCCTGTTAAAGAGTGTGGTCATGAATTATGTCTTTTGAAAGGAGATTTTAAGTCCAGTTATTTCAGCTGTTTTATTCAGGGAATGTGTCTGTCTGATTGCCTCTTCTTCCGATTCTTCCAGTAGGACCAAAACATCCGCAAAAACCAGACATGATATTCCAGGATATACAAGGATACCAGGATACTCTTCTGTTCTGATTTCATATGTTAGCTCCTGATGTTTCTTTTTCTATTAAAGTCCTCGTAACTTTGCCGAGAACAGGTAAAAGTTGTTCCTTGTCTCACAAGTTTTTTATCTGAAACGGTTTGCTGATATTTCCCATTAATTATATATGTATATATATATATATATATATATATATATATATATATATATATATATATATTTATTTATTTATTTATTTATTTACATTAAATATTAAAACTTTTTAGTATTATAATATTATAACTAACTCTCCTTTAATACCTAGCCATACTATTCATCATTTTATCTCAACTATCTCCCTGTTCACTTTAAAAGCTGTTTTAAAAACCTCATAGCCCTTTTCAATTAAAGTTTATCCTAAAAATATTATTTTTAATTATAACCGAGTCAATGTTGCCCATTAATAAATGGCCTGCCTTATTTTTAATCTTCCTTAGCCTGCTCAATATTAAATAAACAAAGAGCTATTTCTACGATAATTATAGAGTTAATTACAAAATGTAGTAGATATTATTATGTTAGCAGTGACGGGAAATTAATTATTAGTTAGTATCAAATTAATTTTGAAAATTGGCTACACTAAAGACGTTATTGACATTTTGATAGTTAGTTACAGGAGTCTGGGACGGTGCATTTTCCTAATAACTTGCTTGTGATTAGCTGTTTAATCACACTTTAGAAGATACAAAATTAATTTATGATTTTTTTGCAAAATTAATTATTTTTAAAAATTAATTAACCTTAGAAAAAATTAATTAGAGTTAATGAAACTTGAAAATTTCTCGGAAAATATTCTATATATAGGACATTTCATATAATTTAACATGGAACATGATGACGTACTTGGTAAAATCCGATAGGTTTTGAAGAACGCAAAGTTTAATATTAGGAGAATAGGATCAGTTAAGAGCTCAACTCTCTTTTTTTAATAAATAACTCTAATATTAGGACACTGGTTCTAATGAGTGAGCTCCTTTTGGGTTTGTTTATCCTAATACGAAATAAAAAAAATTAACTTGGATTTGACCGGTCTTGCTCGATTTCTAGAGTTGGATTCTTGGGAAAATAGTTTGATAGATAACGTTTATTGTCATTAATGCCTCAAATAATTCGATATTGTAATTAAAATTCGAATTTTAGTAATTCCATTTAAAATTAAAAATTTTAGTAATTATCATTATTTTAATTAGTATAAAATGTCAGGATGAACAAGAATACAAAAAGGAGAAAATCTCAAATGAAACTACTATTATTAAACTGAAATAAAATGAATTGAATTATTCATCTAATATAATACCATAACATTTTATTTTGATTTATCGATTTTAGTGTATACAAAATTACTCTCCTTTGGAAACAATACAATGATAAAGGTAAGCTTGAAGAAAATAATGAATATAAGGGCATAGGCGGTCAGCAAGATTAAGGTAAGCTTGAAGAAAATAATATGAATATAAGGGCATAGGCGGTCAGCAAGATTAAGCTATTTAATTTTAAAATTTACCCATCCCATACAGATAATTAAATCAGAGGTGAGCGAAAAAAATATATAAAACATATGAGGATGGTAGATCTACACGGCAACCACTAAAACATGTTCCATGTAATTTTTTTTTTTTAGGCGAAAGGCTCAAGGGGGGCAATTTTCGCTTTGTCTACATTGTTACTGACATTATTTTATCAAAGAAAATAAAGACTTTCCACTTTGAGGTCTCTAAGTTATTTGATAATATAGTGCCAGTACCTAAATAGACAAACCAATAAAATCTTTTATTGGATATGCTCAAAACCATGTTTTTTTTACTTATAGAGTTCCATATGTAACCTTACGATATATGTAAGTAATACGTTGATTATAGATATCTTTCCTAGATACAGAACCCAGGCGCTCAAATAACTATACTAGCCTAAAATATCTCGAAATTATACCGTAGGAACAACAATCTTGTACATATACGAGGTGTGATCAAAAAGTTCCAGGACTGAATTTTTATACATTTATTCATACAACATACAGGTTATTCAAATTTGTCTCCTTCGAAGTACTCCCCTTGGGAAGCTAAACACTTTTCCCACCGGTGTTTTCACTGATCAAAGGCCCCAGAAAACTCTTCTTTTGTAAAGGTGTTTAGTAGCTCCGTTGTTTTTTCTTTAATTTCGTCAACTGTATGAAATCTTCGTCCTTTCAGGTGTCTCTTGAGCTTCGGGAAAAGAAAAAAGTCGGCTGGAGCCAGGTCAGGTAAGTAGGGGGGCTGAGGAATGACAGTCATTGCGTTTTTTACACAAAAGTTACGGATAACTAATGCAGAGTGAACAGGAGCATTGTTATGTTGAAGGACCCAATCACCACTTTACCACAGCTCAGGTCTCTTTCTTCTCACAGCATTACGCAATTTTCTGAGGGTTTCAAGATAAACAAAACGATTAATTGTTTGACCTTGTGGAAGGAATTCATAGTAGACAACACCTTTACAGTCAAAGAAAACCGTAAGCATGACCTTCACATTTGATTTGACTTTGCGTGCTTTCTTTAAATCTCTTGAACCACTGATGGCAGCATGATCGGCTTAGACATTCTTCACCAAAAGCCTCTTGTAACATCAAAAAGATTTCAGAAAAAGTTTTGTTCAGTTTCACACAAACACGTTGCTCTTCTTTCACATTCATTTTCATAAAATAGCCAAACTCTATAAAACTAACCTCAAACAAACTGTGCTAATGTTACTTTCAGTGATGTTATGATTGATCTGCAAACACAGCTGTGTTCCTGTTGAGTCAGGCAATACAATACTGCCAACCGCATCGCTGTGAGACATTGCATTCCCATAGTATATAAAAAGTCCTGGAACTTTTTGATCACACCTCGTAATCAAATATTTGATTTTATCGGTATTAATTACTACACCAATCATGTAGATATATTTCACTACCTTTAAATATACCGTTGGTTTTCTTGCCTTCAATATTAAACCAGCTACTCAAGAATCTACTTTGGGATCCAGGCATCTGGTGCCCTAATAAATCATCTGGGATTCTCTGGAGAATCCCTAATATTTTATATTTTAAGTTATACCTGTCTTCAGGAAAGCTAGTTTTGATAATACATGAAAGTAAAACAACAGTATAAGACTGTAGCTATTGGTTACCTGTTATTTATTTTTATAATAATGTATTTTTCTGTTGATATCTCTAAAATATCGTTCTATAAAACAACATTAAAACGTATAAACTATCTATTGCGGCTTGAGGTACACCACGTTATAGAAAGGATCAATACAATTAGGATTGATGAATTAATTGCCACTTCTATTGAGATTATTGACTCGAAGATTAGCTAAAAATATTCAAAACATCAACAAATTGCTACACAGATTATATACATTGATTTTTTTTTTTTTTTTTTTTTTTTTTTTTTAAATGGAAGACAAGAAATCAAACAAGGTACCTCCTAGGTGCCAAAATGAAAGGGCTTTTAAAAGATTTCAGTAACTAAAGCAGACTACGAAGATAAAAATTAAATATAAAGGAGAGTTGTGTAGTTATGTAAATACATTTAGAACCCTAAATTTATTAGTCAGCAAAATGTATTTTTAAACATAATGTTCCTCCTGAAAAAGATTTATTTATTTACTACCATCCTCTTGTCGCGGCTTCGCCCGCTCTCATAAATAAAGATAACTTTAACTAATAATTGAAAGATTTGTTTGTTTATCGTTAAATATCTTGTATTGAAGTACATATGTAATTGAGCGTCACTTCTTCAATGATAAAATTACGTCAAGCTGTAATTTTTAGCCTTGTTAAAATTTCATTGATTAGGTGATTACAGCAACGTAAAACCATTATTGGGCATGCGATTTATGTATTTAATGGTAATCCAGGTGGACAAAGACTAGCAAGAAACTCTTGTGGAAAACGGACTGCGTTATCAGCGCTTACAGCTAAAGGCACATGTGTCATATTTTTACACTCAACATCTCAAACTTTTAAACTTTTTATTTGAATAATTACAAGCTGCCTAACTCAAGGGCAATGAGTAATATTGATGAAAGACACTCATTCACACAATATGTACAATAATAAGAAAATCTAAATAAACAACTTTAAAAATACAAGAGAAAAAAATAAAATAAATATATATATATATATATATATATATATATATATATATATATATATATATATATATATACAAGAAATAAAACAAAATATACAAGAAATTAAAATAGAATAGAATAAATGATAATATAAAATAGGTAATGATTTTTTTAAACTAATAAATAAAAAAATAAAATTAAGAATGAAAAGAAAGAATTAAAAAAGAAATGAAAGAACATAACTACATTCATACTCTATATACAAAATTTACAAACATTCGAGGGAAGACCTCGATCCAAGCTCGCCCCCCTCAAGGAGGGCAAACCGGACACAGAGAGTTCCCAGCTCTGTTCTATCTGCTGCGTCACTAGTAAAATCCAGTGGAGGCTTAGAGAGAGCGCAATAGAACAGTCGCACAGGACTTGAGTAGAGAAGCTGGCCATTGCAAGAACTCCAATATTAAATATTACAATAAGTCTCGGGGCCATTGCCGTTTTAATCTGCGAGGTGGGTTATAAGGATGCGTGGAACTGGATAATGAATGAGCCAGAGGGTTGGGATGGTTGGAAAGATTTCGATGGAATTTGAAGAATTTAATGGGTATATGGTCAAGGACAAAAGGTATATTGATATCATTATGAAGGGTTTTGTTGGGGACATAATATGGAGCATTTAGGATAGTACGAAGGACTTTGGATTGGAAGGATTGAATGCGTTTGATATTCGATTGTTTTGCTGTCCTCCACAGTTCTAGTCCATAGGTCCAGATAGGTTTAATGACGGTTTTGTATATGAGGAGTTTGTTTTCAATGGAGAGCTGGGGTGTTCTATTTAGTAGTCTGTACAATTGGCTGAAGGGTCTGTTAAGTTCTTGCTTTTTAAGTCTAGTGTGAGCGTTCCAAGTAAGTCATTTGTCTAAGTAGAAGCCAAGATACCGAACTGTGTCAGCTATGGTTAGCACAATATTATTGATATAAACAGGAGGGCAGGATGTGTGGCGGAGGGTAAAAGTTACGTGGGTACATTTCGATTCATTAACTATGATTCTCCAGCTGTTACACCAGTCTTCAATCAGTGATAAGTGGGTTTGGAGATTATTGGAAGCTATTAAGGGATCTGGATGGGATGAAAGGATTGCAGTGTCATCGGCAAATGTTGCTAGGAAAGTATCAGGAGTTGTAGGGATATCTGCAGCGTAGAGGAAATATAGGACTGGGCCAAGAACGCTGGCTTGTGGAACACCTGCAACACTCAACATCAACTTAGATATCGATAGGATCGACATTTTGATTTTGTGATAATTTTCATTCGGTGTAAATAATTTTTATTATTTTTTCTGGTTGGATTTTAATGTTTAACCATAAAAGTATATGACAGTTTGTTTGTTTGTTTATTTCGTTTAACGTCACTTTATGCTGCTATGGCTAATCGGACGATGCTACGGTGGGAGTCCTAAATTTTGCCTATCCAGGTATAATTAGGATAGGGATCTTTAACGAGTACCTGACATCGCACAGGCTCGGGACCCCCATTTTACGTCCCTTCCGAAGGACGGCATAGCTAAGGATTTTTTACTCCCTTTAAAAAATCCTAAGGTCATCTGCCGGGCTGCGAACCCGCGATCATGGGTTTAGTAGGTTGCAATATGACAGTTTGGTAAACTACGTTTCTACTCCTCAACATTGTGTATTTAATTTTTTTTTTATTATTGTAAGCTTTATTATTTGTAAACCTTCCTAGAACTATTAGATGGTGTTATGGGTTTAATTCATTATTAATTATAATTCCAAATAAATAAAACTTACAAATTAGTGAAACCCATATAATATTAACATATATTGCAAATATTTTATATATGTTCTATTTATTGTAGTGAAATTAAATTAGGTACCTTACTATCCTGTGCATAGGTTACACTAATGAATATAAAGTTACAAGAACATAAAATTTTAACATAAGTTATTAGTTGGGAATTGGTAATGTGGAGTGCTGGTGCGGGCCATGTAGTCGGAAAGGTTATGCATGATAAGTGTTGCCTCAATGTAGTTAAAATTTGTTAAAAATGGGTTCATTATTGTTACCATTCTAAACTGTATTGCAGAATGGTGCCAACCATTATGAACCACATGTATACATTTTTTTAAATATTTAATTGAATATAAGTAAATTTTATTATCAATCTCAAGCTCTATAAAACACCTTTATAGTCTCTCATGTAGAGAGGCGCTCGCTACCTATCGGGCATTTTTCAAACTTCTTTGGAATCCACATATTATCAGTATTTTAATAGCAAATTATTTGAAAATCACTATATTTTATTATTGCTAAACTTTGCTGGTACTATAAAGATGATGTGGTTAAAATTTGGTTCAGTAGTTTTCGCGGTTAGTGATCACAAACAAAAAACAGTTTGTCTTTTTATTTAATTGTATAGATTTCATATTTTAAATTTGTTTCAAGTATGAAAATAAAAATAATGACCAGTCACAGGCAAAACCCAGAGGACTCCTCATTTCCCTGACTAATCAATGTAAAGATCAAAATATATTTAGCTAACTGCCCAACTCCCCCTTTCCTTTACACTCAGTCTTTTCTATACCCTGATATCCTCCAGAAGCCCTTTCCATTTTGCCTCCTCAGGTCAGTATCAACATGTTTGATTTCTTGTCTTACATTTTTTAAAACTGATCATATATAATGTATTCAGCAAAGTGCTAATTCTTTGAATATTTTTCATGTTTTAAGAAGTGATGATGAATGCTTAACATACGAAAATAATCTTCCAATAAAGATACCAATAGATTACTTCTTTTTTTTTGTTTTTTCTGCGATACTTAGAACTGACAATTTTCCAGGTGACCCTCCACGGTTTGACAGGCCGCATAGAGTTCACAGAAGGGAGAAGGAGCAACTTCAAGATGGACCTGCTGAAACTGAAGCGAGAGGAACTACGAAAGGTCGGAGAGTGGAGTCCTTCCTCAGGGCTCAACATCACCGACAGCACCGCCTTCTACGAGACCACTACGCCCAACATCACCCTCATTGTTATGACGCGTGAGGTATGTTTGTAACATTTATTTTAATGTTTTATTTATTATGTTGTTGTTGTTTTTTGGACGTAACGACAACTAAGGACCACACCGAATATCATTGGTTAGGTTTTTTTGGGAATCTTGATTTTCTTTCTTCCCATCGCAGTTTCATGATTTTCGACTGCATTTATTTTCTCTTATTAGTTTCGTGTATCCTCTTATACTTTTGTAGCTAAACATTTTGTTGAAGATCTTAGATGATAAAAAACTCCGGTTTCAAACGTGACTTCTTGATTTAAGCAAAGCTCCTAAAACGGCGACAAATGTTATATATAAAAATAAAATGATAAAAGTATAGTTGACTGGTATGATGAATGGAGAAGAAGATGATGAGGGATGCAGTCAAAGAAGAGCACCATACAACAAAAAGAAATTCTTTAATACGTGCCAACGTTTCGACCTGCCTTGCAGGTCTTCTTCAGGGCCACCGAACCACACTTGTGAGGAGAAGGACGATTAGACGTGGTGTTCCTCTTTGACTGCGTCCCTCATCATCTTATTCTTAAAAATAAAACCTCCATTAAATTCCTGACTAGGGGACTATCGTCAATACCAACAGAACTACAGCATGTCAAATAACACTTAAAAATGTAGGCTAAACGTGATTTTATTCATTCAAACCAATATATCTTCTAAACGGTAGGTATTAGCGGGGAATGTTATATAAAAAAAATATTCCCCAGTAAATTTTTAACAAGGCGATTGCCATGAAATTTCGTTATCAGCAACTCCGACAGAGCTAGAGTGTATCAAAATGAACAGGAAGATAAACGTTACGCCCAAAAAGTATAGATGCCCAGCCGTAAGAAATCCATGTCTAAATTCGTATTTTGTACTTGACCGACTGTTCACAAGGGCCACAGATATGAAATATATTGCTAATTAACAGTACTTTTATGTTCTGTGATTTAAACACAATGACAAGGAGTATATATATTTAATAGGGGACAACAATAGCATATCAACTAGTAAAATTTACATGATTATGAGAACAATGTTTGTTTGTTCTTGGGCGCTACAGTCCATGCAGGACCTGGGCCTCTGCCACCATCCTTCTCCACTCCTCTCGGTCCCTCGCCAGGTTCCTCCAATTCCGTATCCCCAGCCTCCGTAAATTCTCTCCCAGGTCATCCATCCATCTGCGCCAGGGTCTGCCTCTCTTCCTCTTTCCTCCTTGTGTACCATTAAACATTATTTTTGGCAGCCTGTTGGGCTCCATTCTTTCGACATGTCCCAATCATCTAAGCCTGCCCTTCTTGATAGCACAGGGTATATCAGGCTCACCATACAATAGTGCGATCTCGGCATTGCTTCTTATCCGCCACCTGTGCTCCTCTCTCACAGCACCAAAGATCCTTCTTAATATTCTTCTCTCCCAGCCCAGCAGTGCTCTTCCGATATCTTTAGTTAGAGTCCACGCCTCACTGCCATACATCACTATTGGTCTTATTATAGATTTATAGATCAACAGTTTTGCCTTTCTTGAAAGAGTTTTACAATGGAGAGCTTTTTTTACTGCATAAAAACATCTGGTTCCTGCAACCATTCTCTTTTTTATTTCAATGTCTAGATTGTTCTTCTCCGTCACAACTCCTCCCAGGTATTTAAATGTCCTACAGCAGTGAAACGTGTCCTCCCCCACATCAACCGTATCTCTTCTTCCATCTGTCCGTCTGGAGGTTTTCATATATTTGGTCTTGTCCATGTTCATTTCGAGACCCAAATTAAGAGCTGCGATTATATGAGAACAATATAGTCTCGAAATAGTTGTTTTTATTTATTGACTGAAACTCAAGAAACCTACTAAACATTTTATACTAACAGTCAAGAAATTTATCCACACACACACATATATATATATATATAGTTATGTACACCTCAATAGTATTAAGAATATAAATAAACAAGCTTGATAACCCCTCTACCTACCCTATATTAGGCTACCCCCACCTAGCCTCATCAGACATTCTATACGCATCGTTTGAGACGTATCATACTATGCTCGTAGTCTTGCAATAAGTTTTAACCTGTGTACTTGTTCTTGAATCAATGTATGTAATTTTCAATAAAGCTTCTTTTTAAAAACTTCAACCCGCAATACTTTTATTTAGCTATAAATATATATATATATATATATATATATATATATATATATATATATATATATATATATATATATATATATATATTTACTAGCATACCCCGTAGCGGCTCCGCCCGCTCTCAAAAATAAGGAACTGAGGAAGATTATTTTAATTAATAATTAAATTTCATTTGTTTATCGATAAAACCCTTGTTTGAAGTATGGAATTTAGCATTATTTGTTCAATAATATTTTATCGCATGGCAGTAATTTGTAATCTGGTTAAAATTGCATTGATTGGATGTTTGAAGAGTCCGTAAAAGCAAAATTAGACATCCGATTCGATCAAATAAATTTATCGATCCATCTGGTTAGATTTTAATTTCTAACCATAAAAGTGTAAGACTGTTTGGCAAACCTCGCTTCTGGCACTCAAGACTATACATTATAATTATTATTATAATGAAATGTATTGTTATAAACCTTCCTAGAACTATGAAGATATTTTAGGTAAAATTTGGTACAGTTGAGTTTATAGTTTTACTATTGCAAACGCAGTTGCAGAATGGCTACATATCGGTTGAATTTTAAACTGCACTGTAATTTATATGTCACTTCATATATTTATAAACTTTTTAATGACAATTGAATTGAAAATAAATAAGTATTATAATAAATTTCTAGCTATATTTAACACCGGTTCATTGTGACCTCTCTTGAATGGCGCTCGCTTTACTGTATTCCACATATTTATCGCTTTTTAAACAGTGATATTTAATTGAAAATATGTAAATTTTATTGTTGCTAAACCTTCCTTGAACTATGAAGATGTAGTTAAAATATGGTACAGATGGGTTCAGTATTTTTCGCGGTGATCACAAACGAAAAATGGCTTGTCCTTTTATATAATAGTACAACCTTATACCGCCATGTTAGAATCGTATAGAGCTAACAGATAATTGCGACTTGCAGATAATATACAAATTATATTGCGACTATAAATTAAGATATAAGCTATCCTATCTTTTAAGTTGGAACAAACTGCACACGGTGTGCAAATTTGATTAAAACCGGTTCAGTAGTTTAGGAGTCCAGATGGAACCAACAACGGGACACGTAATTTATATATATTAAAAAAAAATATATATATATATATATATATATATATATATACATTTACGATATTTAGCACAGTAATGCTGTGGGACCATGGGAGGGATCTAAGGGATCTATATAAGCCTACTGAAACGATTTCTGTTTTAATAAGTTTAATGAAAACTAATTATTGAAAGGATGGTTAATATGTAATGCGAGGTTGCATACAGGAGCTTAAGGGGCAGGAGGAGGCGATTAATGTAATAGCGGCTGAGCAGGTTCCCTACACTAAGTCCCTCTCTGTAGTCCTTCCATTCCTTGGTCCGGTCCATCGTAATGTACATCTCAATGCTCTTAACGAATATTCAATAGCTCATTTAATTAAATTCTTATTAAACTATTATTTTATATTAATTTGAATAATATATAGACATTTTGCCATGGATATGACTTTTGGTTGGAGGCCTATACTTTTTTGCTGTAAGGTTTTTCTCACTGCCAAAAATGTAACATTTTTGCACGCACTAGCTCTGTCGGCGTTCGACGATCAGACGATGAAACAGATGTTTCATTGTCAGTAACTTATGGAGAATATTTTTGTTTTATAATATTTGTCGCAACTATATTGGTTTAAATGAAAAACATTTACCAACATCGACAACTTAAAAATTTACTAGGTAAAAGCGCTAAGATATGTATGAATTACATGTGATCTTCATGACATTTCGATCCATTTTTAATACACCTTTTATTAACTTCACATGCATGTAACGGAATCTTGCATCGCAATTTTCACCAATTTCCAGCAATCTGATTAGCTTGAAAATTTGCACATGCTTCAAGGACCAATGGCAATACAATAATTGCACAACTTTGTTCTGATATTTTCACTTAGTCCAAGCACCTTTCAAGAGGTGAAGTAGCAGGTTTTATGTTTTTATATGTTGCAGATGAGTTCTGAGAATAAAATATCAAAAATGTGACTACATTTGATAGGATCAAAATTTTTGGTGGGCAAAAAACCCATTTTTTATTTTTTTTAAAACTTTTTTTCAGATTTTGGAAAATAAATAGAAAAATGTTCGCAATCGAAAAATGTTTTATTGATAAAATTAAATTTTATTAAATTTTGCATCTAAAGACATCCATCCCGAAAGGTGAATTTGATTTAGGCATATTCAGCCACAATCGATTGTCAAATATCAAAGAATTTTTCCAACATTCACAAGTTTCCCAAGTTAATTTTGGTCATTTTTATGGGTCTATAACGCAGAAATGGCTAATCAAATAAAAAAATGATATATACTAAAAGTTGTAGATCATTGCATATTGTGCAAGATAGGATTTCTAAAGTAAAAAGTTGCTTATTCTTACTCTGAGATATGTCGAAAAACAAAAATTGTTTTTAGATTTTGGATAAACTGTGTTAAAAATGCAAACAAATCACAAATAGTTCAGGGAAATAAGCTAAATGTTCATTATATTTAGCTTTTTAGTTAGGTTAGTATAAAAGCGTGCTCTTCTAGTTTTTTAAACTATTAAATTATTACTCAAGAAGCTGAGCTTTGCGGATCCGCTAAACTATCCAATTAAATTCTTAATTTAATTTAAATTTAAATGCCACAAATAAATCCATAACGTCCAAAATGTTACTTATCTACATCAAACGAGTTCTCAAACCCTGGAGTACCACTACAATAAATAAGGTTCTGGTTTCAATCCTTTCTTTTAAGGATGTAATATCAAGAGGAAGGAGGAAATGGGACCGATATAGTCCTCCACCAGGTTTGCCTCCCTCCCCCCTTAATTACCTAACTCTATAGAGGATGAGTTTACCCCGATGTTAATCCATCCTTGAAATAACAGGAAATTATATCCACTACAGCACCTCAATAGAACCAGGCATATATTATTTCATAATAAACTCCATTTCCACTCAAATCAACATCTCAACATATCAACACTCAGCTCAATTCTCGATAACCCTCCAAGGCTATTAAAAAGATGGTCTCGAAACTTTCTGATTTAGAACTAAAATTTAATCCCTACTAGTATTCTATCGGTGCTCCAATTTTTCGGTTCCGGTACAAGAAAATCGATTCTCGATTCTTGCTACCTAAAACTCATTAAAAAATAAATCTCTTTAACGAAAAAAAAAAATCATATAATAGCTAAAAAAGCAAACCAAATATTTTAAAATTATTAATTATTCCTAGAATAAATTAGAAACCAGCCAATAACATTTATTATCTAAAACAAAATATATAAATTTGAAACTGATCAGAAAACCTACAAAAACAATATTTCATTTTACAAATTTTTATTTTAAAAGTATTCCAAAGGTTCTGGGTTTAATTTATAATTTAGGAAACAGCAAATGGATCAAAAACATCGTGGAGGAAAGGATGCATTGATATTTATATGGATTTTGTTTGAATACTGTATGAAGACCACAAAACCTATGAAGTGAAAAATAATGTTTAGTTTGCGATGAAAAATTGCCTAATGTTCCTATTGCCTGCCATCCATTTATTTATTTAGTACTTCATCTTTGCGAATTTGAAATTGTAATCCTATTTCTTCTTTTTTCAAAAGCGATTATATATTTCTTTTTGACATCTGGGTTTGCAATGTGGAGGCTCTCTGTTGATTCCGGATCAGCATTAATCGTATGGATTATTAATCTTTAGGACCTAATTGCCTGACAAATTATGAATAATGCTTAATCAATTCATTATAATTGATAAAATATATAGTTTCTTCCCCAGAGGTTTTTTACGTGAAAAAATAATTTCTCTATCTTGACTGAGAGCTGAGAAAAAAACAACGTGTTTTCATGTTGTATTTTTTTTTTCCCGGCTCCCAATGCGGGATTTTTTATTTGCACTATTATAGGTCCCGCCCCATTACTCAAAATTACCCACATATAAATCGGCATTCAACTCTGTGAGTTACAAGTTAAAACGTTCCCTTAAGTTTATTATGTTGTATTTTTATAGAGATGGCGATATATCGTAAGGTACGTATCCATCCATACATTGAAAAGAAACATATCGATATATCGATGCCCATTCATAGTGGTAAGTATCGATAAATAAATAATAAAAAAAAATTTTAAGGCTACCTATATAAGGAATATTTACCGGCTTCATAACTTTTTGTTTTAACCTTCTTTTATTTTCAAGAGGTTAAGCCTTCAATTGTTTCTAGCGCCCCGCGGGAAATTATGTAATAAAAAAAATGGCTGAGGGCTCTATATAGCTTTATTATTTTGTTTTGGGTTATATTAAAGAGAGAGGAGTTTATTAAATGTTGGATGTTGGATGTTGGAAACAATGGCGGAGATTTAGTAACGGCCGACCCTAGCCGTAGAGGGCGCCCTACACACTGATATTCATAAGTGCCCAGAACTCAGTATTTACGGGCCAGGGCCAAAGTTTATTTATACTATCTCCCACTTTATTAGCTACGCTCCTGCTTGTATTTCCTCTTTAATAGCAGATGTTGGATTACGCTAAGCTTCTCGTATTTATCCGACTCGTTTAATCTCAAACGTTTCACTCATTAAAAATAATAATGATAATGAAGTCAATAAGGTGTATGAGGCGTATTTCTAAATTTTAACCAGAAGCCAAAAAACATAGCAATATGATGCCCAATTGATATTAATGTAATTATTCTTGTATAATTAGCAGAAAAATAGATGGTTTTAGTTGAGCAAGCAATTTTTTTAAAAATTGGTTTTTCTTCGGCACTTACTTCGTTTTGCAACAGTTTGAGTCATACTCCTTTTTGATAATGAAATAAATACATGTCCTGAGTTGATTTATAGAATTGAAATGATGGATTAAAAAATTATTTTACGTTAAAAAATGATATTTATTAGCTTGGTGAACAATAAAAACGGATAGTAAAGGAATAAACGATATATGTACATGCATGGACTAGTCTATGTAATCACAATACACATTTTGCTAAACAAATTATTATTCTTCCTTATCTTACTTCTAGACAGACTTTTAGTAAAACTTTTTCGAAAATGGTTAAAAATAATTTACCATTTACCATTTAGAGTATTGAGGAACAAAATCAAAACAATAAAGTATTGAACTACGTAGTGCTATCAAAATATTATTGACTCTGTTTTTTTTTTTATAATGTTTAAAAACATTTATTGGTTTAGTTTAACAAACAAAAGAATTAAATATAATTTAAAAAATGGACTAGTCATTAGTAATTACAATCACAATAACAGGTAACTTTTCTAAACAGCTAATTGTGGTTCTTCCACCTCGTTTATAATTCCACCTAAATCTGACAAATAATATGCATAATATGGCAGCCATATTGTGAGATACTCCCTTTTGCTACTGTGATTAATAATATAAATTTGAACAGCTTTTCCTTCGTTTTTAAACCCAAAACCTAGCCAGTCTCCTGCGTGGCAAGGAGATGGATCGAACGGTATATAAAACTCAATTTCGATTTTCGGTGGATTTGCTACGTTTTGCAATTAGGCACCTCATATATAACAATTGAGGCGTAGAATATCAAAACCAGCCAAGTCCAATTTCCAGTTTATATTTTGTTTTCTTTTTAATAATTTTCTACTAGACAATCTTTCGATGAAAGATTTTCTCAAAAGATTAAAGGCTCCCTTAATCCTCAAGGCAATAGAAAGAATAAAACCGAACATGTTTTAGGTGTTGCCTTCTCGACCGACTATGCTATATTTTTTGTTGCTTACCTATATGATTTTAATTTTCTTAAAATTAAATTAACAATTAATGATTATGCGAAATAAATAAAGTTGAGAAAAAATAGGGGATTAAAACGGTAGATCCTTGCGATAAATGTTATCAAATAAATATTTTTTCCATTTAATTTCTGATAAGGAAACTAACTGCAAATTTGTGATATGTGCGACACCAACAGAGCTAGAGTAAAATAATATAAATATTTCTTTAATGTAAGTCTAAAAGCTCCTTTTCCTATGTTATTAAGGAAATCGTTCAAAAGCCACTAGATCCCGACAGATATTGAATCCGAATAGGCCTTTATCGCATTGTTTGTTTACAAACTGTTTAGGTTACATACACACTCGCAGTTTTCAGTAAATTGTATTAAGTGAGTTATGTATATTTGTCATTTGAGGATGTTTAGAAGGATCAATACAATTAGGGTTGATGAACTAATTGCCACTTCTACATTTATAATAATTAATATAACCTAACACAAAATAGAAATCTTCAACTTAAACAAGCATACATTAATATTAAAAATTCACAATTTTAAAACCGCTTGAGGAACACAATATGGAAGATAGGTTTAAATTGTGATCAACTTTTTGTCTCTCAAAAAATTAAAAGTTTGTCACTTGAGGTACGCATGATGATATAGAAGGATCAATACAATTAGGATTGATAAATTAAGTGCCACTTCTATTGAGATTATTTTATTTGAAAACTAGTTTCGAATGCTAAACATTCATCTTCAGTTCTAAAAAATACAAAAATTTTTCAACACATCAGTACTATGTTACATAGATTATATATACTAAAGTTTTTTAAAAAGATAAGACAAGAAATCAAGCATAGGCACTCACCTTCGAGGTAACTAAAACACTGAATTTGTGAGAAGTAAAAGGGGGCAGGTAGTTAAGTTTTAGATTTACTATGGGGTTTCTCTTATGACTCATTGGGTTTTTCCGTTCCTATAGGAAACAAATTTAAAATGGGTTATTGGATATGTTAATCTGATCATTTAAACAAATATCTGGATCGGTTTTAAACGATTTTATTATTTCTAATGATTTAAAAGTATTTAATTTTAGGCTATTTTCTACTTGATATAATATTTTTACTCCCGAGTCTTTATTAAATTTGTGGTTATTTTCATTTAGATGGATAGCGAAATTGGAATTTTGGGTCTTATTAGTGTATGCTCTTATATGTTCATTTACTCTTTGATTTACTGATCGTCCGGTTTTTCCCGTGTATTTTGCTTCACAGTCATTACATTTTAATTCGTATACGCCGCTTTTTTGGAAAGGGTCTATTTTGTCTTTCGGTGAAGGGAAGTATGAAGTATCTCAATAGAAGTGGCACTTAATTCATCAATCCTAATTAAAAGTTTGTAATTTTTTTTCCTATAAAAGTTTGAAAAATGCACTATAAATGACTCACTTTGTAGATGCATATTGTACTAAAGTTATAAATATTAATACATAAATTTAGAAAAAATATAATAAAAATAAAGAAAGAAGGATAATTATAATCTTGTACATGAGAAGTTTTAGACCTCCAGTTAATCATAAAAGCAGAGTATACCCACTCGGTCCTAGCCAAGTTGCTCCAAGTTTGGTAACCTTCTCTGAGTGGATCGAAATTGGATTGGCCCATACTGAAAGGGAACGCACCAATGATATTAAAGATAATCTAACCAATGGGAACAGTCTCTCATCGTTTGATCCTCATCTCTCTGTTTACTTCTGAGAGTTTGCCAAACCTAACCATTACAGGTGTGTTTCACATCCAGTTATGATAATTTTACAGTCGGATATTGTATTTGAATATTGTATTTTTTAGCACGTTTTTATTAGCTGTATGTAACAGAACCTTCCAGCGTAATTTTTACCATTTCCCGTAATTTCCCGCTACCTGATTGCTTTGGAAATTGACTCTCCTTGTGCCAAGGGCCATTGACAATACAATCAATCACTTCACAACTTTGTTTCAATGTTCTCATTAGAATGACCAGAATAAAATAAAATCTTTAAATATGTTTGGAGGCTAACATTAATATAAATTAATCTTAATGGAACATTGCTAGAGGTCGTTCTTCTTTACCGATAAAAAAATTCTTATCAACGGAAGATGTCGTTCCGGAAATTTTAAATAGAAGAATGTGATGCTCAAAGTTAAGGAATGAAACCCATCCCCCTAAAGAATAGTGATTCTTTAGTATTTTAAAACTATTTTAAATTATATATTCGTAATGTTTGATCGAACTGTTCAGTAGATGTCGTTTCTTCAACATAACAGAAAATAATAAAATAAAAACAATAAAAAGATATTGATAATAAAAATAATTTTTAGAAAAAAAACAAAACCGACTTCAAGATTAAACCTACATAAACAAACTTGAACTAAAAAATAAAAACTAATATTTTAATTGCTTCGAAACAAAAACCATTAAATGACTATCAACGAAATTATCGATATTTATATACCTATTCACAATTTATGATAAGTTATTTTTAGAGTCGGTGCCAGCCAAGAAGGGCAGTTTAATATTGCCTTAGCAATAAACTTTCGAATGGCCGGAGACAGTGGTGTGGCGGTGATGAAACAGTGGGAGCATCTTTACAATTACCATTTCTTTTCAAATTCTGTTTGTTTTGGTTGGCACCGACTCCAAAAAATAACTGATTATAAATTGTGAATAGGTATATAAGTATCGATAATTTCGTTGATTGTCATTTAATGGTTTTTGTTTCGAACCAATTAAATATATATATTTTTTTTTAATTTTTATTTCAAGTTTGTTTATGTAGGTTTAATCTTGAAGTCGGTTTTTTTTTTTTTTTTTTTTTTTTTTTATTTTTTACTTTTTAGTGGTGAGTGTATTTTTGTTTATAAAGTCAATTCTCGATCTTCAAGCTACTTTGAAAAATAGTTCGACTTACTAAACAAAGAATTATTGAGGTTATTATTCCACTTATCTGCATGTAAATGGGAAAATTGAACACAAAATTTTAGTTGAAATCATTACGTACATTTTCATTAATGGGAATGTTGTTTGTATATACATATAAAATCATTGATACATTAATAAAAATGTTGATACAGAAAATTAAATACCCGGTACCAATTTATCATATAACTTTCAACTGAACTGCGCTTTTTTCTGAGGGTGCCTATAAGTTGAATTACCGCCTTCCACCAGGGGCGATTTTTCTTTATCCTTTAGGATGGTTGAAAGAGAACTACGCGGAATTTGGAATTCACTAGCAACAAATGCCCAACTTCTTTCTCATTTCTCCACTTTGCAAATCAATTTTAACTTTTCGTTAATTGAAAGAATTTACAATAGCCACTGTAAAATTATTCACTCCGGTGAATAACTAATAATAAGTGACTGTTGTAAATATGAACTGGAAAGATAAACAATGACGGGAAACCGGAATATAAATTACACATTAAATTCTTTTAATTTCAGTTCGAGTTATAGAGGCGATGACTTCTAACAGTTCATTTCATAAAGGTGGTCCTAGAAGTTCTCTCTTTTGAACCCTATTTTCAGTTCGACTTATTTACACAATTTTTAACTTGTTCTATCTGAAATCGTCACTTTGAGGTGAAATTTCAGTGTAATGTACTTCCGACCGTTGATTTTGTTTGACTTATTTAAGAATTAAGCTTATCGAAGTACGACACATCGAGAGTTGACTGTAGATGTAAATTATTTTTGTTAATAATTTAGATTTAGTTACCATGGAGATTTTACATTATCATAATTATAAATATGTTTAAAATGGACGGTTATATAACTGTGATTTTTATTAACTGTTTTTTTTTTATTTTTCTTAAAAAGTGCTGAGTTGATTTCAAAATATTTTTTATGGGACCACCTCTGAAATATCCCCTACCGATCTAAAAAAGAATCATCAAAATTGATTTAGCCACTGTATGAGGCGATGTCTTCTAATAGTTCGGTTCATAGATTTAAGTGGTCCTGGAAGTTCTCTCTTTTGAACCCTATTTTCAGTTCGACTTATTTACACAATTTTCAACATCGAGAGTGGACTGTATATGTAAATTTTTTTTTTTGTTAATAATTTAGATTTAGTTACCATGGAGATTTTAGATTATTATATGATTTTCATTAACTGTTTTTTTTTTTGTTTTTTTTCTTAAAAAGTGCTCTGTCGAGTTCAAAATATTTTTTATGGGACCACCTCTGAAATATCGCCTACCGATCTAAAAAAGAATCATCAAAATTGATTCAGAATTGACCGAGTAATCGCTTAATATACACAAAAAATAAATAAATAAATAAAATACAGATGAGTTGAGAACTCTCTTTTTTTTAAGTCGGTTGAAAAGTAACAGAAAATTTAAAAATTTTTTTTTACAAAAACAGTAAAAAGTTTATGAATATAAATTGTTCATATTATTCAACTAAAAAGTGGCTAAACAGTTTTGGAGGACTGGATCTGGGTATATAATAGGTAGTTAAAGAAATTGTATTTCAACGTGAAAAGGGTAATTAAATGACGAATACTTAGAGGGTTAGAGTTCCATAGAGAAGAGGATAGGATCACGAAAGATTTGTCGAAGGCAGCTGAGCAATAAGCAGGAGTTGTATACTCCTGTTGTATACAAGTTATGAGTTGTATACAAATCTAATTGAACGGATAAGAACTGAAGATTCGAGTTAAAGGAGTTCGGAAATGTAAGGTGGATGATGGGATTGGACGGTTTGAAAGAGAAAGGATGTCAGGGAATACTGGCAGCGGTACGAAGGAATGGGCCACTTTAACTCCGCATAAAACTGGGAAACGTGAGCGCTTTTCGGGATCATGAAAATAAAACGAATAAAACAGTTTTCTTTTGAGTCTGGCCTCGAGATCTCCAGAAAACCCCCATACATAACTACCATTACATTTTAATTTTTGATTTTTATAAACCTTTTTATTCATCTTTTTCATTTTCTATTTCTTTTCTTCTTTTTTTTAAATTTATTTATTTGATTACTGTTTTAGGTGCCGTGTACAACAACTCGGGCTAGAGTTTATGTTTGCAATTGTTTTCTGTTCCCGATGACGGGCAACATTGTCTAAAACGCCAGCATAATATTAAAGTATTCTTAAAGTAACTATTCTTTTATTGTCTTAATGATCTCTCTTAAATCCAAACAGTCTATATTAATCTATAGACAAACAAATAAAAAAAATAAATAAAACAATGAGATAAAAAAAGATAGAGAAAAAAGGTCATAAAATCATATTCTCCTAAACTGTATACTGACTCTAACTGATTAGTTTCTCTACTTACTTCTTTCTCAATTCGGAGACGTATGAAAAGAAAATGGAAGACCTTTTAGTATAAAGCATTTATTTAAGTGCTACTGATATTTAGTAGTAGTACCGGTGGGGAGATGTTTTACACTTATATTATAGTTTTTATACTTTGACTGATGTACGTGTTTGTTTATTTATAGTCCGGCTAGAGAATTCAAGAAGTGCCATTGCATTCCCTAGAGTCTTCTTTCATTTATTTTAACGGCTCATATCCTACTCCACTCTCATCATCTTAACAATCAACTATAGTTTTCTCATTACTAATTTTATTAGTTTTTACTGCTCGTAAATCCGGCCCTAAGTTAAGAGGTATATATCTGCAATAATGAGGTTAGATATTCCCGTAGAGGCCATTCCTGATAAATCTTGGACTGTCCTATATGCTGGAGGGTATAGAGTAACTAATGCTAAATCGATTCTATTGTTATCTCCCAGCCTAGCTCCTAGCTCCAGCGCTAACTAGCTTACCGGTTATTAATATTGTGTACTGGTGGTGATTTATCATCTCCATGGAATGTCTAATCTCTTGTAGAGGTTTCAACTAAACCAATCTCATGTTTGATCAATCCTTTACAAATTACAAAATATCACCTTATCGATAAATATAAATCGATAATGATATTAAAGGTTGTGGGTTCATGTGTTAGTGGTCCCCCCGCTTTATTATGAATAGATAGTAATTTATCAAAATAAACTTCCAAAAATAACAATATCATAACTGATGGATATTAAAAGGTACTTGATGCTAAATGAATTTTCTCAAAATAAGAAGGCAGTATCTATTATTATAGCGGGAATACAAGTTTGTGATCGACAGTAAAACTTTACTTAATTGTTGATAAAAAAAAAAAATTTATATATATATATATATTAAGTGTAATTCACTAGTTAAATTAGGCCAAACCCTGCCGTGACCTTCGCCCGCTCTCACAAATTAAGAACTTGGACAATTTTAACAAATAATTGAAGTTTTTTTTTTATTGATAAAAATCTTGTGGGAGACTAGCACTCAACAGTACCTCCTCCTGGCATGGGTTAAAGAGATTTATTTGAGCAAATCTCTCATCCAGCTTCTTTTAAGCCTTCTGAGAGTATTTCCAGGTATGTCAGTCGTGGCCATGTCATTAATGAGTATGTTGTTATGTCCATGAAGTCTGTCCTGAAATCGTCTATAAAGGTCATGTATATGTTCCTTTACTGTGGGTATTTCTAAATCAGTGTGAAGTGTGTGGTTTGAAACGTACCAACGTGATTTCGTGATTAGTCTAAATATTTGTATTCTTTTAAGGTGTGTATTTTTTGCAGTCCCGTATATTTGTGTGGCGAATGTCCATCTGGGTTTAAGTAAGAAAGTGTATGTATTCATTCGTCGGAGTTTTAATTTCGACCGTTTATGAAGCATTGGATACAGAAGTTTTAATCTCTTGGTTAGACTGAGACGTTTTTGTTTTACGTGTGGGCCCCAGGTCATTCTTCTATCAAGTGTAAGTCCTAAGTAATGAATTTCGTTTGTTTGTGGTATGGGTTGATTGTCGATGAAGACAGGTGGGCAAGAGTCTTGTCTCAGTTTAAAGGTTATCCATCAATTTTTAACCTGGTTAAAATTGTACTGATCCCATTTTTTAATTTTAATATATGAGTTAGTAATCCAAACGGACAGAGACTATCAAGAAACTCTTTCGGATATTGGACTGCTTGGACTGCTTGGACTGCTTGGACTGCTTTATCAGTGCCTGCAACTAAAGGCCGATGGATCATATTTTTACACACAATATAAAAAAGCAAAGCATCTACATTTTGATTTGTAATCATTAAAGACCGGATTTTCGTGCAGTATAAACCATTGAAACGTGCAACAAAAACTTCAAAACGTGCAAAAACGTGCAATAAAAAAAAATCAAAACGCGTAAAAAGGTGTACTAAATAAAAAGATTTTGGTTTTTATTTTTTATTAGCACCCAAGTAGACATAAAATATTGAATATAATGAAATTAATAATTTTCCTCTGTTCAAACTATATTTTGTATTGAAATATTTAAATAAAAAACACTCTTAGCAACAATAATTATATGCCATTGTAAAACAAAACATAATACAAAATTCTATTTATTACCATCAAGTAGATACATAATATTATGTTTTAGAAGAATATATTTTAAATCTTTCTTTTAAATTATAAAATACGAAAACAGCAGGAACATTTTCTAGGACAAGAATCAATTATTTAGACGATATAAACAATTCAATAAGACATAAACAAAATAAAGAAATCAATTTTTTTCGTTACAATTTACTACACTATACATTTCTAAATTTTTTTCTGTCAAATTATACCTCCTGTCATCGAGGATATGTTTTAAAAGAGAAAAAGCTCTTTCTACATCAATACTGGTGAGTAGGCATTTTTTATAGGAACTTAAAATGTTTGGTGCCACATCTACATCTGAACGTTTGCCATTTAAAACGTCGTTAAATGTTTGTAAAATTTTAAATCCAAGATATTTTTCAAAAACAGTTTGAAATTTTTCATAAATTAATTTCCCTTTGTCGTTATTTACTTTTTTGAGTGTCTCTTTAACACTTAATACGATACTAATTTGTTCATCTAACGGTAGATTTTTGGCCTATAAACTCTTTATGGTAACGGGTATTGGGCCAAAATGGTACCTTATGAATGCCAATGCGGACTTAACTGAATTGTTTTTACAATGTTTATTAATTTGGTGAAAACAAGAGCATCTTCTTCCAAATGTTCTATTAGCTCTGCATAACTATCCAAATTTTAGGAATAAAAAAGGGCAGTATCTAAAGAACTAAGGGCTAAATATAAAGAACTGAGAAATACAAACACGGCTACCGGATATAGGGAGGGGTGGGATGTTGAAAAACATAAAAATTCCCAGAAAATGGGGGACTAGAGAATTGAAAACTCCTACCAAAAAATATTAAAACCTGTTTAAAAAAAATGGTTTGTTTTATTTCACTTGTTTTATAAAACGTATAGTGTTTATTTATATTTTTTATCCGCTTTGTTGACTGATTTTTTTTTTTTTTTTTAACAGACAAATTCAAAAATAAAACCTTAAAACGTGCAATTTCATGCAGGAAAACCTTAAAACGTGCAAATTCGTGCATTAACGTCAAAACATGCAATTTCGTGCAATATAAAACTAGTATAGAAATAACGTAGTTTTCATGATTCGAATTTCTATCCAAGTTTTAATGAATTTGGAGTTTGCATAAAAAAGATGCAATTGCACGAAAATCCGGTCTTTAGTAATCATTAATATCAATAATATTCGGCAAAACGATTTAATCGATTTTATCTGTTTGGATTTTAGTTTCTAACCTTAAAAGCTACTGACAGTGAGACAAACTTCGTTTCTATTACGTAATACTGTACATTTAAATTATTGTTATAGTAAACTTTACTAATGTTAATCTTTCTAGAACTATCAAGATGATGTAGTTGAAATTTGGTAGAGATAGGTTCATTAGTTTTACTGAAACTCAGTTGCAGAATGTCGCTTGCCACTTATCATTCGATTTTTAAACTTGACTGGAATCCACACGTCACTACACATTTGTATTGCTTCTTTGATAACAATTTAAATGAATTAAGTTAAATGTATTATAGCTATATGTAACACCGTATCGTTGTAACCTCTCTTGAATGGCACTCGACACCTATAGGTGAATGTTAAACTTCAACGCGCACTGCATATTTATCGCTTATTTAAAAGCAATTTAATAGTAAATATGTAAATTTTATTAATTTATTTATTTTGTTTATTTTTTATCGAAATATCTAAGTCTCAAAATTATATAGTTTTATATAATAAAAGTTTTATTCAAATGATTAAACAGATTACAATTGCACTTATTAAAAATTGTTACATAGTTTTATTTTTTATAATTATATAGTGAATTTAATTCATGCCTGTATTTCGTTTACATAATTTAAAAACCTATTATTTGTCTGGGAAACGCGGTGGCTCAGTGGGTAAGGAATATGAATGTCATGCTCCCGGGCCCCAGTTCGAGTCGGGCTGAAGGTAGATAGAATAGGTTATATTCTGTTATTTAAGCCATGGGTCGACTTCGATAGCTCGATGAGTCGACTCTATAAAGTGGGTACCTTTAATTGGGGATAACCTGGTTGTTGGGCATGAAATCTCCTCCTTCCACAACCGTTGGCGCAGTAACAGTACGTCCTTACCTAAGTACTAAACCCAAGACCCTTCTTGGGTTGTAGTGGTACAGATATATTTTTTATCTTATTGATTTGTCAGTTTGTCCGAAACATTAATGTCCTCCACGGGTCGGCAAATTTGAAGTTTTCGGACTGGAAGAGTTTTTGTTATAATTTGTCGAAAAAAGTTTTATACACTTTCGACTGTCAGTTTATATTTTCAGCCATCTTTAATAACTGACTGTTCTTATTCCCTAATTTATTCTCTCTCCTTCTAAATCTTAAGAACAAATTCATGAATCACTCAGAGAATTTAGGAAGGAAAATTAGGCCGCAGTTTATAAGTGCTACAATAAGATTTGACAAGGCGGAAGAGTTAATAGGGATGATTCAACTAAATTGGCCCCGCGAGCTGCAAATGGAGAGGGGAATGGCCCTTTACTTAGCGAATAAATGAGCGAATCAAAAGAGCGGAAAGAGAATCATGTAAAACAAAGAGACCAATGGAAGAGCAGCTTTTAAAAAGTCCTCCATCGTTTAGGAAATGGAGGGGATGGAGGATGGAGGGGAGGGGGCTGTCGCGGAGAGTGATGGATCTGCCACCAGAATTAGCCTGTCCTTCCAAGTTTTCTTTCCCTTCCAATATTTCCTTACTTGCCCTAATATAGTAATTGTACCAGCAAATTTAAGAGATTGTCCATTGTTTAAATGATTGTACTTTTTTTTCTTTTATTTTACTTTAATGTCTTTGTAAACAACCTACTAAGGGATTGGAAAAATTTACAAACGGAGAACTCCTTGGTATAGACACCCAAGTCTACTTCTTACTTGCTCAAATTTATTTTAAAAAATTTAGACGCATTCTAGACATACTAGCAAAGATATTCAACCTAAACACCAATTTGGATTTCCTTGACTACACTCAACCATGCACCAACTTCACAGAGCTGCAAACTACTTTTCAGTTGCACTGAAAGATAATCAGGAAAGATAATACGCTATTAGGGAATTTTTAGATGTAGATCAAGCATTCGAAAGAGTTTGGCACAATGGATTTATATTTAAACTCTTTTTTTTTTTCATTGATTTATAACTACATTACAAAAATGAATCTAGTGAATATTCTGAATACAATACAATTTAATGGCATGATTAAAACATGTTGAGGAAATACCGATTGGTAGTAACCTAATGAAATATCTGAAATATCTACAATAGAAAAAGATTCCAAAAATTCGAGGACAACTTCTATTCTTAAGCCAGGATCGCCAGGAATTGAAATAGAAGAAAGTTGTGCAACAAGTGGATTTGGATAAGTAGTAAGTTTATTTTGAAAGGATCAGTTGAATAGTGACAAAGTCAGAAGCATCTAGGATTCTTCGGAAGATTTCGGATTGGAGTGATTGGATGCGTGAAGAATTCGATGGTTCGGTATATAACTCTATACTGCTGTAGAGTCTAAAAATAGTAAAATATAGTATATAGTCCAAAAATAGATCTGATAATCTGATAATCGTTATATAAGTGAGTTTTTTTGTAGTGAATTGGGATCTTTGAACGTTCTCTTTAAACTTCAAAAATCATTCCTTCCTTCCACTCTCTATCTTATCCTTCTCTTTTTTCTTTCACTCAAATTTTGGGGGGAGTACCACAGGGATTCATTCTTGCACTATCGCTAAACATTATTTACACTCGACATACCCTCTTACACAATAGCAACAAAGGCAGAACATGTAATTCTGACTTGACGTTCAGACATCTATCAAATACCTCTGACTCTCTGACACTACTTAAAACAGTTACAAGACTGGTTCAAACAATAGAAAATGACAATACTTTTTCACTTCGACATGATACCTGCCCCTCAGTTTACATCAACAATGTTTCAATTAAACACTTCAATATTTTGGGCTAATTTTCGACAGAATAACATTGGGCTAACATGTGATACAGAAAAACCTTAACAAAATACTGAGACTTTTATATTCACTTCTACATAAACTATCAACATTAAAAATCATGCATTGACTAAATATTTATACTTATTTATTAAAACCACTATGGACGTACGCCACGCGTATTTTACAGAATATCAAAAAGAACACACATTCTAAAAATACAGAATTTCCAGTCAAAAACATTAAAACTCATTGCACAATGGCTCTGGTACTTCAATAAGATAACATTACCATACACACAGACTTCCATTCCCATGGTACGAGATCACATTCAGGCTTTATAAAAAACATTTCACGACAAACTCTATAAGTATAGTAATAAGTGACAGGTGTGGATTTTAAAAATTAAAGAGAGACAAAAAAAATAATATCACGTAGGTGATTGATTGTCATATTTGAAAGTTATTTCGTGAATTTCTTAGAAATTTATTTTGAGCCCAACAAGGGATTATTTCCGAGGAGCGGAAGGGATTTTAAGCGTTCGAATGGGATTAAGCTATTTTCATGAATTTTTGAAATATCTTTTTCTCATCGCTTCTCGATAATCCCCTCTTCATTGGAATCTCTCTCCTCTCTTCATCACATTAAATAAAATAGTATATTATTTTTATTGAGAACAATAAATGGCAAAGTTAAATTAGAAATATGTAGCGGAATTTAGTTTAAAATAAAGCTTTCTGTAAGGATCAACCAAAACTTTAATGTTTGAAAAACTTGAAGAATATCATCACTGACAATAAGAAAAAAAGATATACATATACTTAGGTCTAATTATAATCAATTACTTTCTGACTGGGAAAAACAATATATCATGGAAATGTCTAGCTGTAACTTATTGCGTGTTATATTATGTAAAAAAAAAAAATATTTTCCAACAAATTTCTGATCAGGAAACTTTTGGCAAAGTTTCTATCCCAAGCAATATCATGCTTAGCTCAAGTAACTCGATGTTTGATGATAATAAAGTAAATCTTTAACCTGTGAATGTTTCTGGACAGAATGTTTACGACTATAAACAATTCATGCTGCAGTTATTATCATTATTATTATTAAAAACGAGTTACTAATTCTTATAACAAGTATAAAGACTAATACTTGTAAAAAGTATAAAAATACTTGAGATATTGCAACTAAGCGGACAACACTGTTGCTGCTGTAAATAATGGGAAGGTGTGTGGGGGGAGGCCAGAGGTCCCAACGGAGCTGTGATGTAGGGGCCTCTCAGTGCCACTGCCTCTCTCTGATTACCGTGTCAGTTTATTTGACACATATTTAGCCCTGCGAGCTGAGGGGAGCCATCTACCATGGTATAATAGTCCCAGGTCGTCCGCTACCTAGGCTGGTATACCACTTCATCATTATCCTTCACAATTCAAAGGGTGTCCAGGTTACTTTCATTAATATATCTCAATATTCCAAGTCATTTTAGTTATTAGGAGGCAAGTCATATAGTAATTCAATTATCTATGATAATCTAAAAAGTTCTATAAAAAAATGTCCACAAACTTGTTTATTTATTTGCTTGATCGTTTATGTAATAGGATGTTTAAAAAAAAAAATGAACGTTTTATCAAATTCTAGAGTTCAAAAGTCTGTAAATATCTTAATGCTTTTTATTATTTACCAATACTTAATAATCCCTTTAGAGCGTTCTCTAACCTTGTTTCTAACACTGGACTTCTTTAAAAAAAAAAAAAAAGCCTCAGTTCAGTTATTTATTTCATAGAAGAAACATGACAGTGTCCTACAAAATTCTCGTAATTTTAACACATTACTGGAAAAACATTTCACAGCCGCTGAAGCAACTCGTGAATTTATTAAATATGAAGGGGAAGGTGTCCTTGAAGAGCGCACTGCGCGGCGTTGGTTTGAAAAAGAAGTGGAAGATACAACGTTGGAAAGGAAGAAGGGCTCCGGGCGGCCATTAATGGATATTGATGAGGTTCTGAAGGAAGCTATTGAGTCGAATCCGTCCCCAAGTACTCGCATACTACTCCTTAACAATCACCAGTCGAACCAAAGAAAAGCTTACAGAACTTCATGGGTTTGAACTCCTGCCTCATCCACCATATAGTCCAGACGTCGCACCTTTGGATTACTGCCTATTTATCCATAGCCCATTTTCTTCAAGAGAAAAATTTTGATAATTTTGCGAAAGTTTAAAATGCTGTCCAAGAATTCTTTGACAGCCATCCCAAGGAATGGTATAAGCGTGGCATCGAGCAATTGGCTAGCAGATGGGTAATGACGGTAGATAACAATTGGCTATACTTTGAGTATTAATTTTATTTTATTCCAAAGAAATAATAATACAAATATTTGTTTTAAATACGGTCATTTTTTTTGTACACCCAATTATTAAGTGGAATTCACAACTGCAGATGTTTCCCACTTCTTTTGGTAAATGTGAAAAATCAAAATAGAGCAATTAAAAGAAAAAACTTCTGCCGGACTGGGATAAACAATATATTATAGGTATGTCTATCATTAGTCTACAGCTTTCGATAAAGAAACTGTCGGCAAATTTTCTATCCAAACAATTAACAAATTTAGGCAAACATACCTTTTTTCAATGAACCATTATAAAGTAGGTCCTGGCGACCAATGTGATATAATAAAATATATTTTCCATTAAATTTCTGATTTTAGAAAACTGTCGGGAAATTTTCGATCTGAGCAACACCAAAAGACATATAGCGGTTCAAACGTTATGTTACATTTTTGAGGCTGAAAAAAAAGTTTAAAAAACAAAAACTATAGACTCCCAGCTAAAAAATTTATCCAAGTCAAAATTAGATAAATAAATATCTAATTGTAAGTATAAGTTAATTTAAAATAAGATCTATCCTCACTCGAAATTAATAAGACAAAATTTCAGCTTACTCGATAAATGTGCTAATCTCATTAAAAAAAAATACTTGTGTCGTTTCATATGAAATGTCTGTATTTAGTAAAACAACTTTATGAAAGCACAACATTTTTATTCATTTCATATACATTTATACCTACGTGATATCACATTTCAATACCAAAACTAAAAAATTCAAAATTATTGTAAAGATATAAAATCAGAAAATGGGGTTTTGACCACAGAAACATTTTACATATTTTATCTTTAAAGAAGGTGTCTGAATTTCTGAATAGATTCGGTTGGATTATAATTAAGTTAGGTGTGAAAAGACTTTGTAACAAAGTTCGTTTGGTTACTTCATTGTTGTGAGACATGAGGACTGGCGTTGACTTATAACGCTGGTCTAACATTGGAACCGATTTCTTGCGATTTTTGGGCGTACGTTGTCGCACGATTACGCTTGAACTTTTCCGTTTTAATCTTGCGACTTGGTCATGCGACTATTGCTTCTAATTCACATTGGAATCAACTTTGTACGATTGCCGACTACGGACGTTATCGTCCGATTGGGAGCTCTCAAATTTGGAGCATACCCGACGTATTAGTTAGTTACAGTCTTTGGCAGGAACAGATTGTGCGAAACTGTATCACATTTCGTTGGATTTTTTAATTTATATATTATTTAAAATATGAACGGGTTGTTTTACCTGTTTGAGAGTGGTAGTTTGTTGATTAAATATGATAAAATAATTATAGTTAAACACTTTTACCTATGATCGGCAACTTCCAAAGGCTGCGTTGAATATCTCTAGAATGCTAATGATCATTTTACTTTTTCCCGAGGCTCTCCTTTCCTTGAATTAATTAACAAAATTAACTTTTCTGCGTCTGTAAAACCATCGCGAAAAGCACAAGGAGCAGATGTTTGTTAAAAAGTGCGATACATTTTTTTTTTTTTTCGAAATTTATCGATTTTCAATAATTTATAACTCGAAAACCGTTTCAAGTTCGAAAAATATTTATAGAAAAAAAATTATAATAAATTTAAATATCTTTTAATTTTTATTTGTTTTATATTTTTCTAGAGTCAACCGTTTTCGAGATACAATCGAAAAACAAAAAAAAAAGTTAAACTTCTCCCCTCCCCCCACCGTTAGTGCACCCCCCAAGGGCGGGGACTTTTAATATGTTCACCTTCTAACTATTCCTAACAAAGCTATGAAGTAAAAAAAAATCGCATATTCCATGCACTCTGCACCCCTCATTTCAGTGCTCATTTCAGGACTAGAAATAGTTGTGATCATTATAATTTTCTTTAGTTAATAAATATTAACATACATCATTCATGTAGTAAGCCTGTAATTACCTGGAACATTAAGGGGATAGCATAAATGGAAACAAAATTTTAATGAATATAATGAATATATATAAAATTTACCTGTGAATAGTTCAGAATTAACTAATAGTATGTAACATTATAGTTGTTACTGGTAGATACAATAAATTGGACGTTAGGTATATACAATATTGTACCCTCATCGCCTATTATTAGCTCCCTTAATTGAGTTGAACCTGAGACCCAATGCCGGGACATCCTAACTTGCACAAAGGAGCCCTTACCTCTTCTCTCCTTCTCTGTCATTGAAATAGAACCTCAATTCCTTCCAGATATTACCGAGGCAATCAAGGTCTCTGTCTACAGGGCATATCTTCATCCTATTCCAAACCTAATATCTAGGCTAATATATATATATATATATATATATATATATATATATATATATATATATATATATATATATATATATATATGGATAAATTTCTTGACTGTTACTATTAAATGTTTATTAAGGTTCTTGAGGTTCAGTCATAAAATAAAAAATCAACTATTTTGGCGACGTTTCGAGACTATATTGTTCTCATAATCATGCCCTACAGTGAAAAAAACAGGTTACAATAAAATTATATAAGTTATACAAGTTATTCAAAACATAAAATTAGCTACAGTGCAGGTAGGTATATAACAACATGTGTAGGGTAATACAAATATATATAATTACAGAATATAGAGGAGTATGAAGCTACTTACAATGTTACTGGTGGATATGAATAGGCTAATAATTCTAGTACACAACTAACCTAGGGGAGTGAGTTTAAACAGACAGTTACCAAGGGTTAGTGGGGAAAACCCTATTTCTTAAAAATTAAGTTAAAAGGACCGTGTGGGTATTCCCAAAGATGCAGGTACAAAAATATTTCAGTGTAATATACTAAAAAATGGAAGAATGATTTGTATGATGTATAAAAATGTAAATGAATATTATTGGTCTGAATGTATTAAGTTGGAATAACAGGTGTTAAGATTTAAAACGTCTGATTTTTTGTTTATTGCGCGGTTTTTAAATTTTTCTATGGTTATCATTTCTTTAATATTTCTTTTAAAATTATTTTGTTCATGGTGAATAATTTTGGGGAAATCAAATTTAAAAGTATGTTTTGTTTGCCTGTAATGTGTGGTGAGAGCTGTTTGGTCAGGTTTGTTCGGGTTTTTATTTATAGACGTGCAACTGTATTTATGTTGATACACTCGTCGTTTAAGATATTGTTCCGATGTACCAAAATAAGACTTGCCACAACTATCTTCACACGGAATTTCATAAACAATATTAGACTGTAAAAAATTAAAAATAACTTATATAATTTTATTGTAACCTGTTTTTTTCACTGTAGGGCATGATTATGAGAACAATATAGTCTCGAAACGTCGCCAAAATAGTTGATTTTTTATTTTATGACTGAGCCTCAAGAACCTACTAAACATATATATATATATATATACATATATATATATATATATATATGGATAAATTTCTTGACTGTTACTATTAAATGTTTAGTAAGGTTCTTGAGGTTCAGGCAATAAAGGTTATTGACTGAACCTCAAGAACCTTACTAAACATATATATATATATATATATATATATATATATATATATATATATATATATATATATATATATAAATAAATAAATAAAAAAGTTCTTTATTTATTCTGGGACAAGTCCCTTAAGAATAAAAAATAATGTACAATCAGGGGGCCTACAGAGCCTCAAGATGGTTATGAAATATTAAATATAATAAAATAGTGATATATATAATTATATGGCCAGAATAAGGGTTAAAGTATATCATACTAATAATTTATGTTGAATTTTTAACTACCGTAAATGTTAATAGCGTCATCTAAGCTCACATAAACAATTTTTCAAATTGCTCAGTAATAAACCTATTTAATGCCCTACTTCACTATACAGGAGGAATTATTTTGACACGAGGCTAATTTATGTGAAAGTGGAGAGCCAATTATGACTGAAGCATTTAACTACAGACAGTCCAGTCAGAGATATGAAGTCTCATTAACTCCAAACTGTTTTTATCTTTCTCGACCTATTCCTCTTCTTAACAGTCACTCACGATTCATATATTTCGTGCTTTCTTGCACAAGCCTCGTGGCTGGTTGATTCTAACTAAATGTTTGTTGTATGCGATCAATCACATGAACACCACCTATAATAGAAGTCTGAAGCTAATCTCAGATATTAATTTCTTTCTCCTCCTCTTAATCCTGCCCGGACTCACTTCACGAACTTAGGATACTGCAACAGAAAGATTGAATATTTAATTATTATCTAAATATTCAAGACCTTTTGAAATAAAAATTATTTAAAATTTAAAAAAATTAAAGGCCCCATTGAGCTGCCGGCTAAAGAAAGTATAACACGGAACATGTATTAGGGGTTGCCGTATTGACTGTCCATGTTCATATGTTTTCAATCTTCTTTTCCTTTTTTTTTCACTTAACCTGTGATTCATTTGTCTGTAAGAGATAAATTTTATAATTAAATAGCTTAATTCTGCTGACTGCATATGCCCTCATGTTTATTTTTTATCGGATGCTTTTGAATTAAATTAACAATTAATGATTATTAGATTAATTTTTCAAGCGTGATTTCAAACCAATATAACTTCTAAACAGTAGTTTCAAGTTGCAAATGTTAAATGCCAAAAATATTCTCCATTTTATTTCTGTAGTAAACTGCCGAAAAATTTTCGACCCGAGCAGGACCAACAAATCTAGGTTGCGTCAAACTACTCTTAACTACCTCGCGTTTCCCAAAAACGTATCGATTATTTTAAAAATCGATTTTATTTTACCCGATTACCCGTAGCCTAGTATTTTAAAACTAGGCTACGGGTAAAACCTTCTCCATATTAAAAATAACTCGACAATCCAGTGCATGACAATGTGAGGTCTGCAGTTTAAGGGTAATACTGTATACTTTATTTTACCTCCTTCCCCCATCCTCGTTTAGGCACCACAGGGTTTTCCATGCCAGGAGTTTGGGAAACGGGGAATGTAATATATTGATTATGTAATAAACACCAATTATCATCTCGTACCTATCTGATTTAGCCGGGATATACATTTTGAATGGGCATTTGTCTCGAAGCTAAGGAGTTTGAATTAGTAGTAGGACATATCATACAAGGTGGGGTCATATTGACCCGTAACAAAAGATGTTACAAGAGCAGTGACCTTTGGAACTCCTGCCAGACACCTACACCACACACTGCACAGATACTGGATGAAAAGCTACTCAAGGTCTAATTCAGCAATTTACAAACCTATTATATAAAACTTCTTGTAAGTTGTATATTAATTCATATATAAACTCCCCGTCAAAAGTATCGCAACACTTTGAAATATTTGAATTTTATAAAAACATATTTTTTTTTTCATAATAAAGATTGGTTTTGAAGTCTATAATAAACATTCCTAAACTAGACATAAACAATTTCTGATAAAATAAATTATGATATTTCTTCTAATAACAAAAAAGTTAGAAAACTTACTTTTTAAAATTTTCATTTTTTACAATTTTTAATTTATATTTAATAAGACACATTGCCCCCTCTGACTTGAATGACTGCTTCCACTAGTCTTGGCATACTTGTAAATAACGAAACGAATGATAAACATGTACTGAAAGAAATTTAAAAAAAAATAATCTAAAATTCCATCGTTTGTTATTAACAGGGAAAAACATTCTTGTGTCTAATCCTTCATGTCTCAGGTTTGATAAATAATATTAATATGAATATAAACCAAGTATGGGTTAAGGTAAAAACCAGGAAAATCTCGAGAATTGTGGGTGTTGCAATACTTTTGACGGGGAGTATATATGAATTAATACCATCCTGCTACTAACCAGATTCGAACTGAGGATCTTTGGTTTATCAGGTTCTTAGGGTAACTCAATGTTATACAAGTATGGTACCTCAGATTTATGCCGACCCCTGAAATGCTGTATATTATAAATGATAAAACATACATATAATTACCTTCTAAAATGATAATTAATCAACTCCGTGTATGCTTTTACAAGAGCTATTAATTACACGGTAGATTAGTACATCCAGAGAGCAGGCTGTATCGCCTTTGATATATTTAGTAACTCTGCCCTCAACCTTTCCACCAAATTTAATTCAGAGTTCCCGAGTAATTGAATCTCTTTTGTGGGACTTAGTTTAAAGAAGGGAAACTGCCTACTTTGTTATTCTATATTAGTCTGTTTATGAAACTGGAAAGTCAGGAACTAAATTGGGAAATCTCGCTCCGGAAATCAAAGTACAAAAGGATTCTAAATGAAAATAAATGATATCTTTGTTAGAGATCTAATATTTATATTAAAAAACTGCAACTTCTGTTTTTTTTTTGGTCAAAAAAACTCAAAAAGGTGTCGATGGATTAACGTTTTATATATTTTTGATAGATTAACTATTAAAAGATTAAATTGATGGATGGGGAATAGGGTTTTAATGGGGGGTGGGTTGAAGGCGTAAGAGAATGGTGCTGTCGGTATCGAACCTTCGGCTCACTAAGCCCCTACTTATATATTTATATATTATTATTTAAACTTAAGATGTTAAAAATTATACTTAATGTTTATGGCGTCTTCTTAATATTATAAGAGCGGTGTGAAGGTAGAACAAACTAAGCCGTCCGGTTGCAGATTAGTCGGTTATCGAATCCTCTGAGCCGAAGACAACGGCCCCGAAGAAGAATTGTACCTCCTAAGCTGACGGCATACCAAGCAGCAGCGCCCCCAAGCGGGAGACGGGGGACATAAATATGTCTCGTCTTCTCTGAGGGTGTCCTATTAAAAATGTATGGGCTCTTTCCATCCTCTTAGCTGACAAATATCTTCTAAGTAGCTTGACATTTCCTCCTAAGTTTCTCACTCCACAATCTCTTTATTTGCTTTGTTTTTTTTAGTATTATTTTATTACAATTTCAAATTGTGATATTACAAAATTATTTTTGTCTATCTCCCCATATACTTTAACTAGAGCATATAAAACGTATTAGGGTTATTAAAAAAATATATACATATTTTTTTGTATATACATAAAAATATATACAAAATATATACATCAAGTATATGTGTTGACAACGATTATAATAACATGTTGAAGCTTGAAAAGAACTACTAGTAGCACTTTATTAAAAATTCTACACTAGAAGGTCTCTAGGCCATCTTCGTTTCAGACGCCTCGGAGGACTATCGGGAATGGAGTGGGAAGCAAGTTGTAAACCAGTGGATTGGAGTGGTCATGGACCTTACTATGGACGTATAGGTATCTGGTCTGGGCTAAATCAGCAACATATGGAACATTAAGGTTTATAAGTCACAAAGTTTATAAACAATAAGTTTATTAGTCACAAAGTAAGGAGCATTGAAAATTTTATCGAAGGATTTTGGATTGCAAGGATTGGATACGAGATGAATTGGATGGTTTAGTGGAGCCACAAAGCTCACCTCCGTAGTACCTCCAAATAGGTCTAATCACAGTCATGTATATGAGTATTTAGTAATTAATTGGAAGCTTTGAACATTTTTCTAGCAAACAAATGCTTTACGTAAATAAAATTCAGCATTATTTAAAACTAGTGCTTACCTCAAATTTCGTACTTTTAATTTTATTTCAAATTGTAAAATGTATTGATTTCATTAAATTAATATTTCTAGTAATCTTCAGAGGTTTGATATGTCCTGGTTACAGTACATGGGAGGGATGGGGAGAGGGGGGGGGGGACACCTGAATCAGAATGAAACCTTTAAATAAGAAATAGAAAATGAATTGGGTGGAAACTTTTGCCTGTCAGTATACTTATTTGTGAATTTGGAGTTCTTTGTCTAATTATTTTGTGTCCTTTTAACCTTTGATTTACTGATCGTCCAGTTTTCCCCGCGTATTTAGTTTTACAGCCATTGCAGTTTAGTTCGAATACTACGCTTTTTATGGAAAACTTTTGACGGGGAATTTAGTTTTGTTTTATATATACATTTTTTATTCTAATTTTTTATTTATTATTAGCCTATTTTTAATTTTTTTTTTTTTTTTTATCAACACTCTAGTTTGTATGAGGATGAATTAGGTACTGACTAAGCAATATGTTGCAAACATATACACTGTGTGCAATGTATCATAGTTCGACTATTACGCTTAATTGAAATGTCTGTTGATTGACTGTGATATACAGGAGCGACCCTACGTGATGGTCCGAGAAGGGAACGTGACAGGAAACGCGAGGTACGAGGGATTCTGCATCGACCTCCTCAAGTGGGTGGCCACCGAGGTGGGCTTCCAATACGCCATCCGCCTCGTCCCGGACCACAAGTATGGAGTCTACGACCCGGAGACCAAGCAGTGGAATGGCATAGTTCGCGAGCTCATAGAGAAGGTGAGTACCCAACCCTTCGCTAGTTCTATAAGGTATCTTAGCAATAGTTATAGTTGATATAGTTATAGTAATAATAACAATAGTACTTACTGTACATGTGTTAATAATAACATCCAATCATGAGTTCATTTCCAAAATTATTTTAACATATTGCTTAAAAGTTAATGCACGTCTTGTAGATTAGTAGAGAAGCAATTTATGGACGAAAAATATAGAAATAGTTATTAGTCCAGTCAAAGAGTGCATGAAATATGAGGTTATTTTGGGGTTTATCGATTATATCTCGAAAACGGTCGACTCTAGAAAAATATGTTTCTAATCAAAATTAAAACACTAAATTTCCTATAAAATTGTATCTCTACGTATTTTTCGAACTTTTATCGGTTTTCGAGTTATAAATTATTGAAAATCGATAATATTCGAGAAAAACAAAATGTAGCACACTTTTTGACAAACATCTGCTACTTGTGCCTTTCACGTCTCAGAAAAATTGTCAGAATCAAAGCTGTAGAGTATTAAGTTTACTTTAATTTCATATATACTTTTCTGGCACTTCAACAAAACGTTTGAGCAAAAGTGAGGTAAGAATTTTTTTTTCTCGAAAAGTATCGATTTTCAATAACGCATACCTCGAAAGCCTTTGAAAGATTGACAAACATGTATAGAATTAATTTTATAGGAAATTTAATGAGCTTAAATTTTTATTCAAAACATAATTATATAGAGTCTACCGTTTTTGAGATATAATCGAAAAACCCAAAAATGGGGCCTTCTCCCTCCCACCGTTATATCATCCCCCAGGATCGGAAACTTTTAATATGTTCACCTTCTAATCACATCTAACGAAGCTATGAAGTCAAAAATTATCGCGAATTTCATGCACTCTACAATGTGTTTATTGACTGGACTATATGACAAACAGCTAATTAGCAGATTATATGAAATTAAATGAAATGAAAAAGAATCTTTATTCGGGGACAGACTGTTCCCTAAGTATCATAATACATTTACTGATATAATTATCTGCTTACATTACTTACAGTTCAATGCATCAATAACTGAAGTATTTGGTAGATGAAGGGGTTATGTCACTTCTTTTTTTTTAAAAGTTCAATGGACAAAAATTTTGTGCATAAGTGTTAGGGTAACAAAGTCTGAACACAACTAGAAAAAGAGGAATAAGACAAATGGCCTATGTAACATTTAGGAGGGGAACGTAAAAAAAAAAAAAAATTAATAAATTTAAAAAAAAAAAAAACATTAAATATAAGTTATTCGAAATTATGTTTTGTTACGTAAACTCTACATCCACCAAAGCCTTCAATTACGGCTAATTTCAAAGTAAATTACAATTCTCTCCTTAGCTTCCATGAGAGTTACTCAAGTGATACTACATGTGGAAGCTAACATGAAACACATGTAAATATATACTTAACTATTCACCTATTTGCGGCAGATAGATAATATAGAAGGTGGGAAAATAAATTGTGTTGAAAAGAAGTTAGGGAAGAAGCTGTACGAATAGGAATTCCAAAAGAAGTTAGTACGAATGATCGATTTTTCAAAGATGGCATTTCTATGGGGAGGAGTATACAGGTTAAAAGGTTGGAACCATGTATTCAGGAAGTGAATAGAAGAACGCACCTATTACGTTATAAGGTTTTTTTTTTGTCCTGACTGACTGGAAAAGAAAAGTATCGATAAATTATTGCCCAAATCAAGTATCCGCAGTCAAAGTTAGAATTATATCAAGAACACGGTTGGGATGCGATCGAAAAGAAACAAACGTTTTATTATAGTATCTCTGCACACTAAAAACAAAAGACTCATCTACGTGAGCAATATGAGGCATATTTTGACATAAGGCACTAAACCATCCAATTCTTCCCACTTCTATTATCTCTATTAGAAATCCTCTGAAAAACCTTTAAAATTCCTTACTATTTAACACATGAAACTACATTCCCATCCAAATCTAATTCCATTCAATTCCCAATTACACTAAGAGTCGCCCGAAAATAAAATGGCTTTGGGACCTTTGATACTTCCATCGGTGCGTTACTAATGAGCAGTTGCTTTATAAGGTTTCGTCAGGTCATTAGATTATTTATTCAGCAAATTTGTTTTTTTATACCGTTGGAAATTTTAATAAATAAATAAAAAGTTTTTTCTTCAATTATATAAAAAGTAAACAAGGAAACATAGAAAGGAGCTGGCCGGCCTAAAGGTTCGGCTTGGCAAACCACCAAGGCGGAAACTTGTAGGGGCATTTCCTTGTATCTAATAAATTTTATTATTATTTATTGTAAAAACAAAGGAAATAAAATGTTTGTTAGCTTGGAATTGGAATTGAGTAGTTTTTTTTTGTTGTTGGTTTTTTGACATTGATATCTCTTGATATGGCGGGGGTCTATACTTCTTTCCTGTAGCGTTTTTCTCAAATTTAAAAATGTAACATTTTGACACGCTCTAACTCTGTTTATATTGCTCTGATCCAAAATTTGACGAATGTTTTCGTGTCAGAAATTTAATGGAGAATACTTTACGTTATTTAACATTTGTCGTTAGGTCCTACCGTTTAAAAGCTATATTGATTCGAATGAAAAAAGTCATACTTTGCCTACATTTTTTTGTTTTGGGGCTATTTTGAACACGGTCTTGATCTCTTGTTGTTGCTGGGATCCAAAATTTGCCGACAGTTTCCAAGTCAGAAATTATATCGAGAATATTTTTTGTTGTCTTAACAAGTGTTGAAAAAATGAACACTTGTCGATAGGAACTACCGTTTTAGTCCAGTAAAATAAGGCTCTAAAAGTCCGTTTTCAAGAAAAAAATTGCAGAACTTTTATTCTCAACGTATCATTCTGTTTTTTGGGATGCTGAATCTGAATATGAAGGTTGCTACCGCGGCAGACATCGGCTTCATACCCAAAATCGCAAAACTCCGCCAAAAATACAAGTTATTTTCGGTATTTTACCTATAACACGAAAAAGAAGCTTTTTTCGAATGAAGTCTTTAAATCTTAATTACAGCTAGAATTATTACCTACGAAATGAAAAAAGCTACCCCAAAATCGGACCATTTACCGCGAAGATATAGTCTTAGGAAAAAGTGTAGGAATTAGCCAACAGTCGGTCAGTCCCACTTCTCCGCGAAAACAGGTTTGTCGTACTTTTTTGTCCATAACTCCAAAGCTAATTGTCCGATACTAAATTACTTTTTTTCATCTTAAAGCTGATTAAATTTACTATTGGAATATGAAATATGAAGTTTCAATCGGGTCTCTTGAAATACACTTGCTAGAACCCTAAAGATCCCATACGTTTATGAAATCCACGTTTTTTTAAGCACTTTTTCACTATAACTCCAAAACTATTTATCCGATCCAAAATTTCATTTTTTCATCTCAAAGGTGGTCAAATTTAAAATTAATTAGATCGTATATACAGCCTTGGCCAAAAGTATTAGGCACCAAAAATTTTCTCACCAAAAGATTCTCTAAGAGTTTTAACTAGCAAGGATTGAGGAATAACCCATTAAAAAGAACAAAATAGTTCCTTTTATTGGGTTATTCCTCAATCCTTGCTAGTTAATCCTCTTAGAGAAACTTTTGGTTAGAAAATGATTGGTGCCTAACACTTTTGGCCAAGGCTGTATGTAATTTATATTAAATCCCTTGAAACATCCAATAAATGTGTAAATTTGGCAAAATATGAAAATTATGACATCTTCAGTGGGCTAGTGTGAATGTTTTACGGGATTTACTATAAATTATCTATATATGATCTAGTAGTAATTTTAATTTTAAGATGAAAAAAAAGTAATTTAGAATCGGACAAATAGTTTCGGAGTTATGGACAAAAAAGTACGAGAAACGTGTTTTCGCAGAGAAGTGGAACTCACCGCCTGTTGGCCAATTTCTACTTTTTTTCCCAAGACCGTATCTTCGCGGTAAATGGTCCGATTACGGAGTATTTTTTTTCATTTCGTTGGTAATATTTCCAGCTATAATTAAGGTTTAAAGACTTTTTCGTGTTATAGGTAAAACACCGAAAACAACCAGTATTTTGGGCGGTTTTGGGTATGAAGCCGATGTCTGCCGTGGTAGCGAGCTTCATATTCGAACTAAGCATCCCAAAAAACATGAAGATACATTGAGAATAAAAGTTCGGCAGTTTTTTCTTCGTCAAACTCTCATTTTACTGGACTATTTATGAACTATATTGGTTTGAATGAAAAAGGTTGCACCTGAAACAGCTGTTTTCTCTCGAGATTGTTTATTTCGAATAATCATTGAATGTTAATTTTATTTATTTATTAATTTAAGTAACTTGGTTCTTTTAATTCTAAAATAAGAAATTGACAAAAGCAGAAGATTATAGATAAATATATCCATGACATATTGTTTTCCCAGTTAGGGAGAAACTGATTTTTTTTTTTTAAACCGTGGAACATATTATCTAGTGGTGACCTACTTGGTCAAAAGCAATACTTTTTAGGGAAGCCCTAGGATTTAACACGTAATTTATTATTGGAAGAGTAAGAGCAGTTAGCAGTTCAACTCTTCTGATACTAAATTCTTGTTATAATATCTTGACTAGGAGACACGTTTCAATAAGTGAACTCCTTTTGACTCTCTTTCTTCCAACACGAAATAAACTTTTGAAACCTCTATTTTTAAGCGTAGGAGCTATTTTGACACGCTCTAGCTCAGTTGTTGTTCGAATCAAAACTTTGCCGATAGTTCCCTTAGACTAGTAATTAAATGGAAAATGTTTTTATTATATAATATTTGTCAATAGGACCTGCTTCGGCGCCCTATCTAGGGGCTTTTGTCGACACATGTTCCATGTTATACCTTCTTTAGCAGACAGGCTCTAGGGGGCCTTTAATTTTTTTTTTTTTTTTTTTTTTTACGTTTTCATAAAGTGAATAAAATTAAGTACTTTCTTATTCTATAAAACTTGTTGTTGTTCATTAGAGTTTTAGAGCGTAAAACGTCTAGGTCATCAACGCTCAGTAGGAATACAATTTAAATTTTTTAAAACAAACAAATAACATTACTTTAATTTTGAGATATCTCTGGTGAGGACCTGACTGAGCCGAAGTTATAAGGACAAGCAAGCGCCAGGAGCCCACGAGGGACGGCTAGGAGCATAGGAGACGCCCCAATCCCACAACTTTTTTTTTTTTATAACGAATATCGATCAGTGGATGTAGATAAAAACCACGTTTAAACCCTAACTACATCAGTACAATCAACCGATGTTTACAATTTGTCACTCATGGAAAAGTCCACATTCTTCCAATCCTCGGAGCTAAAACGCCCTGTGAGAAAGGTACGTCTCCCAACCCCTACCACAGCCCTAGGGACCTCGGGACACCGAACCCTCACCCCTCCAGTGGGATCTAATCTGATTAGTTATTTTTAATTCCATAAAACATTCAAGAAATTATTCGGTTTTAAGTGAATAAAACTTCGAGTAATTGCTCAGTTATTCGAAACGAATCAATTGTTTAGAAAAAAATGTAGTGAACAAAACAGTAATCACTTGCTGTATAGTAGAATTGTAGTATATAGTAGTTTTTTGAAAATGAATTCCTATTTACTTTCTTAATAAGTGATTGACTGTAGTTTAGCGCTCTTATACAGCCTCCGCTGGTGTTATCTTATACTAGTGACGCTTCTGAGAGAGAAGCGCTGGGATCTCTTGGGGCCTGGCTTATCCCTTCATACGTGGAGGTACAAATCTGGTTGGGGGATCCCTCAGATGTGTATATAGTGTAAATAAAGTGTGAATGTATTTTTACATTTTAATTTATTTTTATTATTATTTTTTATTTTATGTCTTGTTACTTATTTTATAGATTATTTATTTTTTATTTTTCTTACCTTTATGTATTGTATAGTTTGAGATATTTTTTTTTTTTTTATTTTCTTCCTATTATTTTCTTTTATTTTTTTTTTTATCTATTCTTTGTATTTACTTCTTATTCTACATAGTGTGTGGATGGATCCATTTAGTCATCCATATCACCTATTGCCCACATTGAGGCAGATGGTAATACTTTCTCAATAAAATAAAAATTAAATAAAAAATAAGTAATAGAACTTATTTACCACTTTTAGCTTTTGCTTTTACTATTTGTTACTTATTTTATAGATTATTTATTTTTTATTTTTCTTACCTTTATGTATTGTATAGTTTGAGATATTTTTTTTTTTTTTTATTTTCTTCCTATTATTTTATTTTATTTTTTATCTATTCTTGTATTTACTTCTTATTCTACATAGTGTGTGGATGGATCCATTTAGTCATCCATATCACCTATTGCCCACATTGAGGCAGATGGTAATACTTTCTCAATAAAATAAAAATTAAATAAATAAATAAGTGTTAGAACTTATTTACCACTTTTAGCTTTTGCTTTTACTATTCTTAGTAATAGCAATATTTTTTTTCTAAAAAGGGGATTAAAAATAAGTTGAAATAATAAATTATATTAAATTTGCAGAGAGCAGATTTGGCGGTAGCCTCAATGACGATAAATTACGCCAGAGAAAGTGTCATCGACTTCACGAAGCCGTTCATGAACCTCGGGATTGGTATCCTCTTCAAGGTGAGTTATCTGCTATTTATTGCATTGGATTTGTGAAATGTTTGTCATGGATGTCTTGTTTTTTATTATTGTTAATAAATTACATGTCCTATATTTCTGACACTAATATCTTTTATTTTTAGGTCATTGTTTCTTGTCTGTTTCACTTCATACCAAAGTCATAAAAGTTTTGTGTATTTCATTAGTTTCAATAAGTATTATCAATAACATGTAGATTCTGAAATATAAATAATTTTACTGCGTATCACATTTCGTTTGATTCTTCGCAGTACGGTCTCTTCATTTTGAGTTCAACTCTCATACTGATTCATAAACTCTGCCACGATTAATCAAACTTCGCAACATGAGGGTTAAGATAGCGGTTGTTTAGCAATCAACTCTATGGGTGTATATGAAATACCTCCAATCATGGGTGTCTCTTAAAATTCTGTAAATTTAAATATGAATCCATACTCCATTTTTTTAATTTCATGTTCATTTTAAAAGATATTCTCTATTATATTATCTAGGGTCTATTATATCGAGAGAAAAATGAAATTCAAGAAGAAATAAAGGCTAGGTTAAAAGCCGGTAATGCTTGTTATTTCTCGGTCGCAAAATTAATCAGTTCGCGCTTACTCTCCAAAAATTTAAAAATTAGGATATACAAAACTTTTATACTACCAACAGTTCTCTACGGATGCGAAACATAAAAATTCGGAAATAAAGTACTGCGTAGAATATTTGGGCAAAAAAAGGATGAAGAATCAGGAGAATTTTGAAGAGTCTTCAAAATGCGGAACTGCGCGAATTATATCCGGTAAATATAGTTCAAGTAATAGCAGCGTAGCTCTTAAAATGGGCGTGTAAAGTCGTTGGGTTTAATAATGATTGAATTCCGAAAAAAGTAATCAGTTATGAGCCGTCGGGTAAACTAGTGAGGGGCAGACCGAGACGAAGATGGGAGGATTGCATCAGGGCCGACCTGGGGGATTTATGTTTTGGAGGAGTGGGTTGGAGGCAAGTGAGCGGTCGACGGTTGGTGGTGTCGGCATCGAACCTTCGGGTTTGCTAAGCCTTAATTTAATTCTCTATTATATATCTACAACTAATTAACCACACGCTATACAGTAAACCCTGTTTGATTTGACCACAAGAGAAAATTCGGTTTATCCCAGAAATGTGGAGATTTTGAATCTACTTGTAAATCAGAAAAAAACGCTTATATTCCTCCATTAACTGGGTTTCCCGATACAAATGTACAATTGATAATAATTGCCATAATTTCACAATTTTTTGAGGAAACCCAGTTAGTAGGTGCATTTGTGTGTGTTCGGTGTGTTTTCCGGTTGTTCTTTAACTTTGTCGAGAATTCAGACATTGTCAGCAACACTCAAATCTTTACGAGACATTATACAATTAAAAAATAGAGAAAGAGAGATAAAAAATACGCCGGAGAACATAACTCGAACAAATCGTAAAACACGATAAGAAATCGTCACTCGAACAGTACAAGCTAATAGTCCAGGACCCAGCCACATAAAATTTTAATTGGAAAGACATTAATTTGTTTCCTAACCCATTTTATAGTATCATCCCTCTTGAAATGATATATCGTGGTCTGGCAGCCTGTATCCGTCGGAGCGCGGTGTGGCGAACGCTATTTTCATTTTTTTGCTTATATTTCGTAAAATATGAAGATTTGCTGGACGTAGCATATTTGAAATATTAAAGAGCTTTAAATTTGTGTCAATTTAAGCCTAATTGCATCTCTGTAAATTAATTTATTGCGGAGATAGAGCTCTCGGAAATTGTGACTTTTCACAAAATTTGAAATTTTTCTGTTGAGACAAGTTCTCGGCCTGATACTGAAATAATTCAAAGGAAATTTAATTAGCTTTAATTTTAGACCTAAAAGATGCCCGTAGATGTAATAGTTTTCTGAGAAAGAGGAGAGAAAATCATATAGACTGGTTTGACAACTGTGTGAGTCGGTATGAACCAACCTATTTCATTTTTAATTTATTAATATATACATATAACTATCTGCTTCTTTATTTAAAAATATGAATCAGTACCAGCAATTTCGCTGTGAGGTAAGTTCCGCTTTGCGGTTCTCCTTGATAACGCGTTTCTAGGTACTCTTTTAGCTATATAGCTATAACTCCGAAACTATATGTCCAATTCGGAATTTTTTTTTTTTTTTTCATCTGAAAGCAGGTTACATTTACTATTAAAATATTTTTGGAGTTATAGCAAAAAATGTGTCAAAAAATGTTGGATTTCATAACAGTTAGCGATATTTAGCGTACTGATATGGGTTGCTTACGGAGTTTGATTAAATATTTATATACCGGAGCTAATAGTAAATTTAACTTGCTTTCAGATGAAAAAATAAATTCCGTATTATATAATCCAAAAAGTTTCGGAGTTATATATAAAAGAGTCCTAGACACGAGTTTTTGTGGAGATCCGCAAAACGGAACTTACCTCACAGCGAAATCTCTGGAACTGATACATCTTTTTAAATAAAGAAATAGGTAGTTGTATGTATATATTAATAAATTAAAAATGAAATAGGTTGGTTCCTACCACAGAATACAGAATATAGTAGAAGCGGCAGAGACAGCGTACGGTCACCGTGGCTCCAGTTCAGCCGGCTCTCCCCCACCACCTCCACCCCGGTCTGCTCCACCTCAGGCTTATTTACAACTTTATCATCTAATATTTAGCCTTCAACTCTTACCAATTTTATTGGATTCCATCTAATTGTTCAGAAATTTATCACATTCATGCATAGGTAGGTAGTTTAAGAACGAAAATAAATCAGAATATTACCAAAAGAAAATTACTAATTTCTTAATTTTCGATCTTGTTTTATTTTTATGAATATTATCATTGATATTTTTCAAAAAATGGTGGATTCGGACTTTAAAAAATATCATTCCGATCGGTCTTTTTAATAATGAGTAATGAGAGCCTTCTTCTAAAAAATGTGAAAATCTAGGAAAGAGTTTCTCACAAGGTATTATTTTAGAAGTAACGAAAGCAAATTTTCTATTCTCTATTTAATTAGTAATTTTCTTTTTCTTCGCACAGTTTTTGTAGACTGTAATTGTCGGCACAGTTTTTCTTCTTATACCGCAAAACGTTTCGGCGTAGGTTTAAATTTGTTTTTTCTTTTCAACCTGTATTTTTTTTTTTTTTTTGTGGTTAGAAAGTGAATTTGAATTAAAAGCTTAATGAATCAGCTATATTTCGAAGCTGTACAGATCTTTCATCAAGTTGTTTTTTTGAGCTCGTTTATGTTTTTATTAGTGATCTCTAACATTTTTTAAATCTCTTTTTATTTGGAGACCTAATATTTTTCAACGGGGTCGCAAGCCTTTTTATCGGTCCCCTTTCCTAAAAAAAAAAAAAAAAAAATTCAACATTAACCTTTTAAGTTAAAATACCTACGTATGTTGGTAAAGCAGGGGGAAAGCGTAGAAAGTTATATATACCTTTATAATCGTCTGTCTCAAATGATCTGGGAAATCAAAAAAACCGACTGAATCGCACCTTTTTTTTAGATTTACTCGAAATGGAGAAAATCTGTCAAAATCATCTTTAAAATGTTTTGAACAAATAACACTTGTATTTGTTGGCTTCCATTTTTCTTGCCTCAGGGCTTGAACCCACTTATTTCGTTCCTCTTCAGCTGAACGGAAGCTGATGAAAAAATAAAAGGTAAAATTGGAACTGTTTACCTTTTAAAGATTTATTCAAATCTAAAACTACATTATTGATGTAAAACGTCTTCTTAAGGTTTACTGTTTAACATTCGAAACTAGTTTTCAAATTAATATAATTTCAATAGAATTAGAAATTAATTTATCAATCCTAATTGAATATACAGAATATTCTGTATAATGTGGTTACAATATCTATTATTGTTAATATAGGGGAGTTTAACAATAAAGTTAGAAAAGCTTCACAATAAACATATTTTTACTGTGGCGAAAGGGAAGGAAGATTTGTTTCTCAATTTATTGAAAAACTATACTGTGTACGTTTAAAATGTACCGGTGAAGCGTTATTGGAGGGTTTAAATCCTTGTTGGACTCTTTCCTAGAACATCCAAACGCGGCACAAGACGACATTATTTAATCCAATTGAGAAAAAAAAAAAAAAAAAAAAACACATACACACAAGAGAGACCTAACAATTAGCAATTGTTCCAAAAAAACACGACACCAACAGTGGTACTGATAGGGACAGCCGGGTGAGGTGGTGGGGATAGCGCTCCTTGTTCTAGAGCCATCTCCCCCCACCTACCCACCGCTTCTATTATATTCTGTATTCTGTGGTTCCTACCGACTCACACCCTCTTCAAACTAGTCTATATGATTTTTTCTCCAAACCCGAATTTCCTATTTTTCAATACTTTCCTCTTTCTCAGAAAAGTATTATATTTACGGGTATCTTTTAGGTCTAAAATCAAAGCTAATTAAATTTGCCTTATATTATTTCCTATAGGTTTTTTTGTTAAACCAGTATTTTGATCAGTATCCGGCCAAGAAAATGATTCTTTAACAGAAAAATTTCAAAGTTTGTGAAAAGTCACCATTTTTGGCGAGCTCTATATCTGCAATAAATTAATTTAAAGTGATGACAGCAGACTTAAATTGACACAGATTTAGTGCTCTTTAATATTGCAAATATGCTATGTCCAGAAAAGTTTCATATTTTAAAAGTTTCGAGTTGGATTTTGACTACTCTTAAGAGTCCTAACATTATATTAAAAATTAGTACATAAAACTTTTTTTTTTTTAACTTTTCAGGTCAGTTATTCCGCATAAAAACCAGTCTGGCGGCATGTTTCCGACGGCTTTCGGCTGCCAAGCCACTTGATTCGTGTTTAGAAAAGGATACACTAATAAATGAGACCAGACTCAAGAACATACCTTAACAATTATTTTTTTGTTATTTTGAGCGATTTTAAGCGTTCGCTACACCGCGTTCCGACGGATAAATGCTGCCAGACCACGACATATCATTTCAAGACGAATGATATTAATGTGTTTCCAATTAATTTGCATGTGGCGGGCTCCCGGTCTCTAAGAACTGACTTGAATGTTCCACGTCCTGAACTGATTGTTGTTTACATTTCGTTACTAAGAAAATTATGAGATCCAGAAGTACAGCATAACAACCTGAATTCAACAAACTCACTAAGACGTCGGAGCTCATTGTTGTTTCCATTCTTTTTCTAGGAAAGGTAAAAGATCCAAAAATTCGAAACCAATTAGCCCATGTTTTTTCCCGATTAAGCGGACATGTTCTATCTATATTTGATTCTGATTTCTCTGAAATGGCTCAATTAAGCATTTGTCCCGATTATCCGATGTTCCAATTAAACAAAGTTGTCTGTAATTTACTTTTTGGCTAAAATAATTGGGCCTCATATTTTAGGTTAGGTTTCGCGCTACCCATTTCCGATGCCAGATATAAAAAAAATAAAACAAAATAAAAAACTGCAACATTGCTGCAGTCAATTTTGCCCACATCCCACAAATCGAATCTTTTTTTTCCACTTGTAGAACTGCTCCATTCCAGAACGAGTAAATTAAAGCGATGAGCCCGCAATATTATGTTACTTGGGTAATAATAATATAATTAATCAGTTTTTTATATGTCTCCTGTAATGTCGCGAAAAGTTACTTACGGTATGTGGTTGCTTAACAGATGATATACATATATATATATATATATATATATATATATATATATATATATATATATATATACATACATTAAATTTGGACCTTGGCCTCTCCGATTTTTATGATTTCTTGTATAGAAGTTGTTCTTACCAACACTAGCACAAGTGTATAATATTATATTTTTCTGACTTTTGGTTCTTCAGTTATAAACTTTTAAAAATTCAAAAATCTAATTTTTTTCGGTCCTCACTCAGTAAATTCAAAATTACGCCATTAATAAACAACTATTACTCAAATTTGCGGCATTCTTTTTCCTTTAATTTGATATATCACTCAGTATATTTTCTGTTCATTTTGAAATTTTCGAAACGTCCAAAAACGGTTTGCGTAATTCCCAAAATTACGAATTCAAAAAAAAAAAAAAACTTCGATTTTTTTTTTTAAAATATCGAAGGGTACGTATTTTGGGAATTACGAAAACCGTTTTTGGACGTTTTCAAAATTCGAAAAAGTAATATATCAAATTAAAGGGCATTTTAAATGAAACAGAATGCAAATTTGAGCTCTCTAGGAGCAATAGTTGTTTAATAGCGTAATTTTGAGTATACTCATTGAGCAAGTTTATAATTCAAGACTCAAAAGTCGGAAAAATTAATATGTTACACTTTTACTAGTGTTGGTAAGTGCAACTTCTATACAAAAAATCATATAAATCGGAGAGGTCAAGGTCCAAGTGTGTGTGTATATGTTTATGTTTATGTATAATTTGTTAAGGTCCAAGTGTGTGTGTGTATATGTATATGTTTATGTTTATGTATAATTTGTTAAGGTCCAAGTGTGTGTGTATATGTATATGTTTATGTTTATGTATAATCTGTTAAGCAACCACATACCGTAAGTAACTTTTCCCTTTCATTCTCATCGAAGAGGGTGAAAAAAATGATATTTTTTGATTTTGTTGAATAAGCGTTTTTCAATGTTTTTGAGGGTGCTGAGATAGAATCTGAAGTCAATTTTTCAGTCAGAGGTACTTAGCTTGAAAATCTAATCATTTTTTTAGAATTTAATTAACCTAAACCAAAATCTAGAAGCGACTGTATTTTTCCTTGAGTCCACAATCAAAACTAAAAATGTTGGAGTGAGAATAATGTAGAAATAATTTTTTAAACTCGAGATAAAAAATAAATTAGTTTAATGCTACTTTATTTTTTTTTCTCGGCTCCTAGGGCCCATTGGTCGGAACGGCAAAATACGTGTTTAATATTTTTTTAACAGGAACCTCCAAAACAATTGCCAATAAGATCCCTCCCCTGTCCTCCCCTTGTCAGTGTAGAGATACGAGACATGGGAACGACTCGAGGTTCCGAAGACGAACCTAATGAAGCAATTCATGATGCGTTTTAATCTGTCTTCAAGAACCGTCGAGAGCCCGCCATATATCACGCTACCATAGTCGAATTGGGGGAAGATAAGAGAGGATACTAGAACTGTGCGTGTGGGTAGGGGAAGGAGGTGACGGGAGCGGTGAAATAGTTTTAGGATACCGATTGACCTTCGGGAGATTTGTGCGATATTGAGTTTATGTATATGATTGAGTTAATTTTATAGGAAACTTAATAAACTTTAATTATTACTTGAAACATATTTTTGTAGAGTATACTGTTACCGAGATATAATCGAATGACCCAAACATGGGACCTTCTCCCCTCCTCCCACCGTAAGGTCACCCCCAGGGGTGGGGACTTTTAGTATGTTTACCTATAACTACCCCTAAAGAAGCTATGAAGTCAAAAATAATCGCATATTTTATGTACTCCACAATATGTTTATTGTCTGGACTAATAACTAACTCGGCATTTTCTTGTTTATATATGAAGTTTGACTTTATTGCTAACCCCTCGTTAAACCATCATAATATAGGTAATCTAATAATAAGCTTTTCTTTTATTACTCTATTTGAAATTTCTTATTCTGTTAGTTCCGACTTGCCAATAAGTATTCCTAATTACTTACTAATAAATATCTAATTAATCCATATATCTCTTTTAACAGATTTCCTTCTTCATCCATATCAAATATCCTAATATTCAAATCAAAATTGTAATATGGTTATTATTCAAAATGAAAGTTTAATAATCGATTTCCGGAGAGAGTGTACGCTACTGTAAGATCAATTATTCAAGACAGCTTGCAGGACCAAACTACGTTCGCGTTGATTCAGATGAACAAATCAATGCTGAGTCGATCACCGCCTCTGTAGAACTTGGCACACAACATTAGCCATTGTCAATATTTCCACTCAAGTGTAGAGAGATACCCCCACCCCTCACTACCTCCCGGAGACAGACAAACCAGAGCCTAGGCCCTGAGCCGGTAGTCCTCAGCTTAATATAATTAAACAGTTAGGACCACTTAGGGCAAATTGATCGAGGGGGGGGGGGCGATGGGTGAGCTATTGTATTTAGTTCAGTTTAATTTCAATTAGAGCGCGCCAGGAGCTACTCCTCTCCCACTCCTCTACACCGGCACGAGCAATAATTGACACGTTTCAACACTTAGAGAAATTATTGTCGCCTCCTCCTTCACTACTCCGCCCTGTATAATTACAGATCGCTGCGAGGATTATTTGTTTATAGCTTAAAGGTGAACTTGTTGAATCTAATTTATTATTTTATTATTTATTAGATAGCTACTCCTCTCATCACGAGCAATATAAAAAATCCGGTATTATTACAGATCCCTGCGAGGATTAAATAGCTTTTCATATCTTATATATTGTTAGATATCTCATATATAAAATTATAGCTTCCATATGGTTGTCTCCTTCAAACTGGAATTAGTAGTCAAACTTTTTATATGATTAGTTTGTCGATAATTTCTCACGGAATTATGAAATCCTAAGCGTTTCAAGAGGTTTGACTACAAGCGATTATTTCTGACATAAGACTTTCTATAAAAAGTAAATTATAAGTATGAAAATTTTTTCCATATTTTAGTATGGCAATTAGAGTTAAAAAAAATAAAAATAAAATATGGTTAAATATCTCATTTTAATACACAGTTGTTGATATTTGTTGGGGCATAACGTACTCTAGTTGTAGCCCAACTAGACTATGAATAAGACTAGATATATCCTACAGGTTGTCTAGTCTATTGTAGTGTGAGTGATACTCACCCAGAATGAAAGAAACTCAAATTAAAATTTAAACGCTAGCAGTTTTTTTTAATTTTTTATACATTTATCGTTGTAAATTAGTAAAACAATGAAGGTGCGAAAAGATATCTTGGAAGAGATTAATAAAAAATCCATTAGCTGGTAAGGACACGTGTAAGGAAAGAATGTCCTACGGAAGGCTTCCAAGGAAGAATATGGATGACAGACGAAAACGCGTTGACCAAAAAAAAGATGAAAGAAGGAAATATAAGAATACGTGATGGGACGTGGCCAAAGGGAATGGATCTTAGGCAGGGGAATCTGGAGAGAGACTATTGAAAACTTAAGTTAACGAAAGCTACTGCTAAGTGGACAAAACATTGTAAAAACGTTCATTGTAGAGGAAAAATTAATTTTTTTTATTTTTTTTCAAATGTCGCTACACATATTTATATTTCTTTTTAATAACAATTTATATGAAAATAGATAAATGTTATCATCAATTCCATGCTCTATCTAACACTGTACCTTTGTAACCTCTCTCGAATGGTACTCACCACCTATCGGTCCATTATCAAACTTCACTACGCACCACATATTTATCGCTTTTTTATGGCAATATAATTGAAAATATTTAGATTTTATTATTGCTCAACATTCCTTGAACTATGAAGATGATGTATTTAAAATTTGGTAGAGATTGGTTCTGGAAAAATGACTTGTCCTTTTATATAATATTATAGATTAAAAACATGAGCAGTTAGATTTAGAAATTATAATTATTATATTTTTAAAAAAAAATTGTATAAATAAGTTAAGATGAGTGTTAGTACTCACCAAGTGAAGGAAGAATCGAGAATAAATTGTTACAGCAGTGGCTAAAGTATGGAAGTTATATTATGGTTCAAATAGGGGTAGCTGCTCTGATAAATGGAAAACTTTAGGATTTTTCCTGTGAGTGGTCGGTTTTTCTGTTCACACTGAAAAAAAAAAAAAAGTAATAATAATAATTCAGAACTTATGGAAATATATTTAGTTATTAAAATAACTATTTGGAATGGCTTGAAGAGACATATTATTTTAATGATAGTTTCACTCTCGAGTCATTGTTCATGTAATCATGTTTAAATGTATTGCAAAGTTTGAATAATGTGTCATATTATTGTATGCTTTTATTTCATCGTTTGATCTCCGATTCAGTAATTGTACACTTTGTATTTAAATCTCAGTTATCTGAGCTAGCTATTCCTCACACTATCTACTGAGAAATAAAGTCGACATTATTTAAAAATTGTAGAGATTCTTGAAGGAACTCATTCCCCATTCAGAAGATCCTTGTTGTCCTCACATATAGAATCCTAATGAAGACTTTCCTCCCCCTCCCCCCTCCCATGTCCTTAAGGAGACAATCCTATTCTGCTAGGATGAATAGAACATGATCCTGTTTGCTATTCTGTTCTTTATCTCCTTGACCCATCTTCTCTATTCTCTTATTGGACCGATATAAATAAAATGTTTATGTTTCTTGTTTGTTTAAAAGTCAATAGCATTATCCATATTTTTCATTTTATTTTATTATGTATAGATAACTTATCTCATTTTTTTATTAAAATCATTAATGGCGTCGAAAATCGAAAACTACGAAAGGATTCGATAAAATTACCTTCTTCGTCTTACACCTGATTATTGTTCTATGGTATACTTTAATGATATTTGACTGGTCCCAGTTTAACAGATCTACTAAAATCCGGCGGCCAAAATTATTTTATTGCAGAAATATGTTTTAAATGACGTCCGATATACGGGAAAAATATTTTAAAAACTTTCATGAAAGTGGAACAGTTAATAATAAATAAATAAATTTTCGACCTAAAATGCACGGTGTACGGTTAAATGTGATGTCTGTAAAGCTTCATTTGATGGGGTCACCTGTGGTGTAGTGGTTAGCATAGCAACCTACTAAACCCAAGATCGCGGGTTCGCAGCCCGGTAAATGACCTTAGGATTTTGTAAAGGGAGTAAAAAATCCTTAGCTATGCTGTCCTTCGGAAGGGACGTAAAATAGGGGTCCCGAGCCTGTGCGATGTCAGGTACTCGTTAAAGATCCCTATCCTAATTATACCTGGATAGGCTAAATTTAGGACTCCCACCGTAGCATCGTCCGATTAGCCATAGCAGCATAAAGTGACGTTAAACGAAGTAAACAAGCTTCAATTGATGGTACTATTTCTTCAATGTAATATGATACAAATGAACTTTTTCTGTATATTGATACAGCAAAGTCATGTACGATCGATTATTTCAAAATTAAGCGCATTTTGAATGTTGAATAATATACCTATAATTTTATCTTTTGGTTTATTTCATTTTAGTAAATGTAGTTTAATTTTAAATAAGTTTTTTATTCATATATAATACTTAATTTCTTTACTTTTATTTAGATACTAGTATCCCTCATTTGTTGCTTGGCCCGCTCTCATATGAACTTATTGTTAGATAATTTTAACTATTTAACAAAGATTTATTTCTTTATCGATAAATATTTTGTTTTGAACTATGGAATGGAGCATTATTTTTTCTATATTTTCAATCATAGCAGCCATTTCTAAACTGGTGAAAACAGCACTGGTTAGGTGTTTGAAGATTACCTAAAAGCACAATTAAACATCCCTTTTGTAATTTTAATGAATGCGCTGGTAATCCAGATGGACAGAGACAATTATGAAACTCTTTCGGATAATGGACTGCATAATCAGTGCTAACATCTAATGGCTAATGAATCATATTTTTACACACAATATCAAAAAGCAAAGTTGATTTGGATAATTTGACATTTTGGTATGGATAATAATTTTTATTTGGCAGAAATAATTTTATTGATTTCATCTGGTTAGATTTTAATTTCTAACTATAAAAGTGTAGACAGTATGGTAAACCTCGTTTCTTCCATGCAACAGTGCATTTAAATTTTTATTTTTGTATTACTGCTAAACCTTCCTAGAACTATGAAAATTATTTAGTCAAAATTTGGAACAAATAGTCCTAACCACATATCGCTCGACTTTTTAATTTCCCTCCGATTAAAATCTTATTTAATAATTTAATTGAAAATAAATAAATTTAACTATCAATTATTATCTCTATATAACACTATATCTTTGTAACCTCTCATGTAGAATGGCCTTCGCCACCTATCGGCCAATTTTCAAACTTCATTATTATCCACACAGTATCGCTTTTTTAATTACTAAATAATTAAAAATCAGTATATTTTATTATTGCTTAGCCTTCTTGGAACTATAAATATGATGTGGTTAAAATTCGGTACCGATCGTTTTAGTAGTTTGCGCGGTTAGTGATCACAAACGAAAAATGGCTTCTCCTTTTATACAATAGACTCGCAGCCCCCATCGCGACTTCGCTTACTCTCATAACTAAAGAACTTAATTCATTTCAACTAAGAATTGAAGATTTATTTCTTAATCGGTTTAAATCTTGTATTGAACAATGCAATTGAGGTTTATTTCTTCAATGATATTTCCATCCATAGCATTAATTTTCACCTGGATAAAATTCCAGTGATTAGTTGTTTAAAGATGACATAAAAGCAGGATTGGACATCCAACATTTAATTTTAACAGATGAGTTGGTAATGCAGACGGACAAAGACTATTAAGAGTTAGATCATATTTTTACTCACACTATCAAAGAGCAAAGGATTGACATTTTGATTTGGAAACAATTTTTCTTGACAGAAATAATTTTATCGATTTCATCTGGTTGGATTTTAATTTCTAACCATAAAATCTAATGACTGAAAAACTTCACTGCACACCACCTATTTATCGTTTTTTTTTAACAGCAATTTTACAGAAGATACGTAAATTCTATTTTTGCTAAACTTTTCTTGAACTGTGAAGAAGATGTAGTTAAAATATGCTACAGATTGGTTCGGTATTTTTCGCGGTTAGTGATTACAAACGAAAAATGGCTTGTCCTTTTATATAATGGATTTCTCATTATGCCGGCTACCCAAAAAGATAACTGAACCAATTCTATCATTTAAGCCGACAAAATTCAACTAATTGAATACATTTATCGAATATATTTAGGTGTTCAAAGTTTTATGAACGTACCGATTAGATGAACTGGCCTTTTCTATTAAAACGAAACTAAACGTTTGAGGGAAACGATTAGCCGCGGAAATTATTCAAAAATTTAATGACATACATGGCCATGATAAAACGTAATTGAAACGAACTTACTTTTATGAGGCCCAAAAACAGTTGGTTAAACATTTCTATTCATCATCGGATTTCGTGGTTGACTCCAACATACACTGAACTCACACATACATTCCTGTAATGAAATTGAAGAATGTGAGGGAAAATTACAATGGGAGATTCGCTTGTATCCAATTCTCGCAATCCGAAATCCTATCTAAAATACTAAATGTTCTTTACGTATGACATAAACATATTTTATCTATAAAGATCATAATGTCCCATATGTTGCTGATTTGGCCCAAACCAGATACCTCTTCTTTCAAGATGAACTGCCTACTTACTCAAGACAAGGGAACACTTCACTATCTATTTTTTTATTGGATTGATACCTTTGTTTTTATTTCTTTTATTAATTTCAAGATCCTTTAAGCCTTACATGGATGTTTTAACAAAATTAATAGTAATTTAACAGAAACAGAAGGAAGGGTATAGTCACGTGCAAGAGACAACCATAACATATAATCACTTGAGGTACAGCATGATGTTATGTTGTTGTTTCTTGGGCGCTACAGTCCTTGCAGGACCTGGGCCTCTGCCACCATCCTTCTCCATTCCTCTCGGTCCTTCGCCAGGTTTCTCCAATTCCGTATCCCTAGCTTCCGCAAATCCTCCTCCAGGTCATCGATCCACCTGCACCTGGGTCTGCCTCTCTTCCTTTTTCCTCCTGGCGTGCCATCAAACATTTTCTTTGGCAGCCTGTTGGGTTCCATTCTTTCGACGTGTATAGATGGATAACAGCATGATGTTATAGAAGGATTAATTGCCATTATTTAAATAAGTGGAATTATTTTATTAGAATACTAGTTTCGAATGCTAAACATTCATCTCCAGTTCTGAGGAGATCCAACAGATATCTGAAATATCTGTTTCAAATATCTCAGATATGTTTGTAATTTGATATAGGGGAGACTTGGGATGGTTGGGACAAGTTTTTTATTTTTCATTTTTTTTGGGGGCTACAATTATTTTTTGTAACTCTTGAAATATTTTTCTTTTTTAATAACTTTTTAGAAGTACGTATGATTTATTCTAAAAGATAATAATGAACACAAGTTAGTAAAAAAAACAAAAATATAAAACATTTAAAAGTGTCCCAACTATCCTGGGGATTGGTGGTGGTTGGGACAGCGATAAGGGGTGTTTGGGAAATACATAAATTAGGTAACACATCAGTTACAATTCAATATTTTCATTTACTAAATGATAAACGTAAACATAATAAAATAGTACTACGTTTTTCTTACACAAATAATAGGATAAATTAAATTTAAAAAGGAACACTTTTACCAATAAATAAAAATATGATTCTGTAAAGAAAAAAACAATAAGAAAATGCAAGTAACAAAATATAAATAACTGCAAAAATATAACAGGATGTTTGGACACTACTCTACCCGTCCCAGAGATCAAGTGTCCCAACCATCCCTTAGGTTACTTTTTTATTCAATACGTGGTCCTGACAAACATGTAGGTTAGTATTTCAAGATTGATTACAGGAATCCAATGATAATTGATAGGCGTTTTATATGTTAATTTAAGACGCTGGCAGGTTTTTTTTTTCTTTAAGAGAATATACCATCCTAAAGTTCATTCAAATATTTACTTTTGAAGTGAAAATTAAGAAAAACTTACCTCTCTTTTCAGGACAGTATTATAACCTGCCTCAGGATTGTGATCAACAGCTGTAAAGCCAATTCAGTAGTGCCAACCTATTAATCAAAAATTTCACTGTCCCAACCATCTCAGGTCTCCCCTACATTTCAGATATCTGTTAGATCTCCTCAGAACCGAAGATGAATAATTCCAATAGAAGTGGCAATTAATTCATCAATTTTAATAATAACATATAAGACTACCAGTGGTTAGTTTCTCTACAAATCATGGCTATATCAACTAAATTATAAATTTTCTAAATATATTTTTATTTATACAGTTGTGTATATTATTCTAATTCTGGATATTAAAACAATGCAATTTAACGAACGAACAAATAGTAATACTACAATTCATAAAGAAAATTTATTTAAATCTTTGAGTTTAAAACTTATTGATAAATCAGAATTAATTAATACTTAGAGGCTATGCACTTAGAGACTACAGGGCTCGTCTGGAAAGTTTGGAGATTTGGCTGGAGAGGAAAGTTGTTGGTTAATGGATAAAACTTAAGAATCGGACAAGGGTAAATTGGATGGGACCTATTGGTTGGAACAGTTCGGCCTCTGGGGGCTAGAACAATCCCATCCCAACCAAAGGGAATCCTCAATCGGCTTTTACTTTTCATGTTCTTCAACGATTATTCTATTTATTAAATGTACTTTCAATTATATAAAAGTCTTAGTAATTTACCTACTAAAGCATTTAATGAGTATTGTTGATGCTATATTAAGACATTCAATTGTAAAATATATGTACTCCTTCATCTATGGTATTTAGTGAAAAATTGTATAGCTCCGCTGGTAATATTTATAAAAAAAAAAAATGAATACATTAAAAAGGAGTCTTGGGCTCAGAACTTGAGGATTTATTGTTTCTAGCCCTATAGTCGAAATGAAAAAATTTTCCACTTGAGGTACACCATGATGGTACAGAAGGATCAATACAATTAGGATTGATGAATTAATTGTCACTTCCATTGAGATTATTTTATTAGAAAACTAGTTTCGAATGCTAAACATTCGTCTTCAGTTCTAAAACATAAAAATTTTTTTCAACACATCATCAAAGAGTAAAAGAACATATAAGAGCATACACTAATAACACCCAAAACTCCAATTTCGCTATCCATCTAAATGAAAATAACCACAAATTTAATAAAGACTCTGGAGTAAAAAAATATTACATCAAATAGAAAATAGCCTAAAATTAAATATTTTTGAATCACTAGAAATAATAAAATCGTTTAAAACTGATCCAGATTTTTGTTTAAATGATCAGATAAACATATCCAATAGCCCCATTTTAAATTTGTTTCCCATAGGAACGGAAAAACCCAATGAGTCAAAAGGGAAACCCCATTGGAAATCAAAAATTTAATCTACCTGCCTCCCCCTTTTACTTCTCACGAATACAGTGTTTTAGTTACCTCGCAGGTGAGAGCCCATGTTTGATTTCTTGTCTTACCTTTTTAAAAACTTTAGTATGTATAATCTATGTGACATAGTACTGATGTGTTGAAAAAATTTTGTATGTTTTAGAACTGAAGATGAATGTTTAGCATTCGAATCTAGATTTCTAATATAATAATCTCAATCGAAGTGGCAATTAATTCATCAGTCCTAATTGGAAGAAATTTGGTCAGAATTATGCTCTCACCCCCACCCCTCTAGATTTTAATCTTATTTAATAAAGGCCGAGTGTGCCCCAGGATCACTCCTCTGCTGATATAATGGGATAAATAAATATTATCCTTAATCGTTAATATTACAGCCGGACTCGAAAATGGTCCCGGGTGTTAAAAGTCAAGTAGTGTTAGGGTGTCAACCGCGCCTCCGTCATTTTTAAAACAGAATGCTAAACAAATTTTTGTGTACACCACCCTAATTCTTATAAACTACTAATATATTGTTGAAAATAAATGCTGCTTGTTCTTCACCAATTTATTTAATTATTATGTTGTTTTTTTTAACACGTTTCTTTTTTTTTAAATTCTGTCTATTTTTTATTTTCATTTTTATTTTTTTATTTTTTTGTGATTGCAATTTATTTCAAAAATATTTTTAAACTGAGATATCGAAACGGGAATCGATTTCTTGGTACTGACTTCGATACCAAGAAGTTATAATAGGAATGTAAGCTGTAGTAGTATTTTATGGATATAGTAGGCCGGAATACAGTTAGGTTGAAAAAAAAAAAGTTAATGGAGTGGAGATGTTTACTTCTTCAGGGCTAAAAATAAAGTCAAAATCTGATGAAAACGTGGGATATAACAACTTTATTGTGATGTATTACAAATAATAAGTTAGTAATGTGTATATTACACATTAGGTATGACTGTTGTTACTTATATCCATAATTTAATTTTAATGTTTTATGTTACATTACTCACTATATAAATATTATTAATAATACTTTATTATTATTTATAATTTATTTGGATATGAACATATTTAATATTTCTTCATATTTGGATCTCTTTATTTATAGCCCTGAAGAGTACAGTGTAGCCTAAAACGTCTGTATTTCGTTTTTCAATATTGATTCGTTTATTTCAACCCGACTACATTCTCCATATAATTAATTTTATTATATTTTAAAAAAAATTATATATATATATATATATATTATTTTATTTTTTAAGAGAAAATATTTTACCCGGTCGGGATTCGAACCCAAGTCTCCACTTCTCTAGCGTGGTGCCTTATCCACTAGGCCACCGAGCTCGTATCCGAACCAGGGAAATCTTCTCTCTTTAGTGATCCATAACCCCTGGGCACTCGCAAATCGCGATGTGATTCCGGGGATGAATGTTCATATTGAACATTACATTTAACTTGGATCTATTGACAATCCGTCACCGGTATATATATATATATATATGTATTTTTATGAATTTATATCAAGAAAAAAAAATTACATATATATATATATATATATATATATATATATATATATATATATATATATATATAATATATATTTTATATTATATAGAAAATATTAACTATACAGATGTAATTTATATTAAAGAGTATATACCCTTTACCTTCTTCTCTTCCTTGCCGTAATGGCTACACGGGGTTTTCCAGACCGGTATTAACTGTGGTGAAATCATTTACTAGGAATTAATTTAACCCTACCACTGACCGAATTCCAACCTAAAATCTTATAGATGGTCTTCACATTTCTGGGTAACATACTTTTTTTTTTATTACAAGCAAGGTTACCTCTGAGCTAAGTCCACAATAATAAGTGAAGTATTAATAATTTTTTCGCAACCAAATTTCAGTAATTTTAGAAGAAAAAAAAAAACCGGGATCGACTTCGAGGTCGAGAGACCCTCCTGGGGCACACCCAGCCTCAGTAAAGTGACTACCCTTAATTGGGGAACAACCTTGGCGATTGAGCGTCTCCTTCTTTTACAACCGTTGGCCCAGTAACCCAAGACCCTTAATGGGTTTTAGTGCCAGAGGTTTTTTTTAAATATAATTTCGTATCAATAAAAATATCTTATATTTACATCTTTAATATATCATAAGAAACTTATTAGTGTTTTGTATGGAAGAGATATTTTAATTTTTTTGATCTGCCTTCATTTGTTTCACCCGATAGTCAGATGTAATATGTTCTTCCAAAACTAATCCAGTAAAAATCTTACAGCAATATATTGGCTATATTGCCAGCTACACACAATCTTCCCGTTATTGCAGGTAATATTAAGGATATGAGAGATGTTGAGGTTACCTACAGATTGTCGATTCGAGACAAATGCGGCATATTAAATAGATGTCCGGCAATAAGGAGACTATCAAACCTCCATTAATCGGAAATAACCAATCTCTGAGGTAAAGCCTTCCAATAACAGCTGTTCTTCTTCCACGAGGAAAATATTTTATTTTTATTTTCTTCTCAATAAACTTGATACTGTTATATGGTTTCCTATTTTTAATACATCTAATAAGTAAGTAATAAAATGTGAGTTTATAAAATATGAAAAATGTTACTGTTTATTCTTTAATATCACACTAAATATTCTATATTAAAAACTAAAGCAACTATCATCTTCCAAAAAACAAAAAAACAATTACTCTCTTATTGTATTAAAAAAAAAAAAAAAAAAAAAAAAAAAATGGGTTAAACTAGATCAAAAATGCCAGTAAAATGCCAGAGACCTTACCTTTCTATTCCAATCCGTTGCAGATACATAAAAATTCTAAGATTTTATAGAGGAAACCACGTTTTTTACCGTAAAAGTTGTAAAATCTCCACTTAGTTCAAACATTTTTCAAATTTTGATTACATTTTCGGAAGTTGCAGGTCACAAGTTTGTAAAATTCAAGGTTATATGTACTATTCTCTTATAGGAAATTTAATGCTAAATCTGAAAATGTGGTCAAAATTTGATAAATGTTTTAAAAAGTGGAGGTACTACAGCTTTTATGATAAAAAACGTAGTTTCCACATGAAAGTCTTTGAATTGTCGTATATCTGCGACGGATTGGAATAGAAAGGTAAGATATGTGGCATTTTTCTTCATCTAATTTTTGATCTAGTTTTACCCAGTTTTTTTTGTTGTTGTTTTGTTTTTAAACTAAGACGTACTCACCCTGTATATATATTTGGATTAAGCGCCCGACAAAGAAACTGTACAAAAAGTCACCATGACAGAAATGTTCAGTAAAAGACGCATGAAGCTCATTTTGTCATAATACTTGTAAGATTAAGGAAACCGAAGACTAATTGGTTAAAAGTGACTCAAAATGACTTTCAATACAAAATTTCAGAGGAAAATATTATTATTATACAAGAATTTCGTAATAAAATTAAAATGGTGAAACAGGTAGATACAATTACAACAGGAAATAAATGGACAGAAGATAAAAGGAAACAGCACAGTGAGTCGATGAAGAGGTTTAGGGAAAACAAAAAAGGGACAAAAATGTGAAAATTGTTTTTGATTTAAGTTCTCACGATTATTGCCCTCTCGTTAAGGGCAATAATCGAAATAATAATATATCTTTTAACTATTTTCGTTTATATTGGGTCTTTTTAATCGAACCAAGTAACTCCTACAAAGCACAAATAGAAGAGAAGTTAGTGAATTTTTTCAATTAGAGAAGGATAAAAGCGGTCGGCTTATAAAGCTACTGTTTAAGAATTTGCCTTAAAAAAATCAGTACGCCTGATGATATAGAAGGATCAATAATATTAGTATTGATGAATTAATTGCCACTTCTATTGGAATTATTTTATTAGAATACTAGTTTCGAATGTTATTTTTCAAATAAAACAATTCCAAAAAAGTGGCAATTAATTCATCAATCAACCTTAAAAAAATGCTACTCATTTCTCCCGAATACTGTCCCGACCTCTCCTTCCAACAAGCTGATTGTCTCCTCTCGAATACGACATGAGGATTCGTTGTAGGACTTCTTCGCTGGATGACGATGGCCTGCGAGCTTTGGAAGATGGAAATTCGAGAATTGATCAAAATTCCGCAGAGAAAACGTCATCTAATAATTCATTCAAGGCAAATGAAAGATTTCAAGCATTGAACTCACAAAATAAAAAATATATCGTTATAAAAAGTTTTGTCGTTGTAAAATAGTTGGAGTTAGTTATACGAATATCTGCCTCACCCGCCTTTACCTCCAGACTTCTAGCCTACTCCCATATTTTTTTTTTTTTTTTTTTTTTTTTTTTTTTTTTTACCTACACCACTTTTTAAACGGTAAAAAAATATTGATCAAAACTCGATAGAAATCTGAAACTGGGCGAAGTAATAACGTGGATATTTCATGAAATTAGAAACAAGAGCGAAATTTAGAAACAATTTCTGTTTTTAGTTTGAAACAATTCATCATATTTATCAGATCGGGACATTAGATCTGCAGATGTAAATACGTTTCATATATCAGAGTCACACTAAATATACTTTAGGTGGGTATGATGGCACAGTTAGGATAGCAGATATTAGGGGCTGTATTCCACAATAGGTCTTGATATCTATCAGAAAACATTTTTACTTTGCTTATGATGTAATAAGGATAAACTGTTAAATATTTTAAAACAGCATCCTTAAGGACGAAAAAACTAATAAAATTCCACCATCTTGAAACAGCATCCTTAAGGACGAAAACTAATTCTAATTGTGGAAGGAGAGAGTGGGCAGGGATGTCCTTCGGCCTCAAAAAATAGTCAGATGCTGGCAAATCTGTAAAACAGTGTCCATAGAGAAGAATGGAGGCTACTCCATAGGTGAATATCAACATGTCTGATTTCTCAGAAGTATCAGAGAATAAAATATGACTTTCTAAAAATAGAGAAACAGCTAAATTAATGAGGTATTCTGATTGTCTGTTTGTTTTTTTTCTTAACCAATCAGTCAAGTTGAACATACGCAATCGGATTTTGTGAGAAGTGAACAACTGTTTCATTACTCACCTCGTTTAATTTTAACAACATTAAGCTGTCTTTTGTTTGAAAAAAAAAAAACTATTGATGGAAATTTAATATATTTTTTATCATTAGACATATGGTTGTACTTTTTTATAAACACAGAATGTCCAAACAACTCTGCAAACACATTTTTTTAAATTACTGTAAACACTACTAATTTTTCCCATACTTTGTTTCTGCTTTTATTTGTACACTCGTATACAGTTGTCAGCTTTTTCAAAGTGTAACACCCATTTTTAAATTTAATTCTTAATCGAATACTTTAAATTTAATTAACATAATATGATCCATGATAAAATTATATTATGATCCATACATAATAATAAAAGACCATGAAGAGGGGATGGTAGCCACACTATACCCTTACCAGCGTTAACTCTTCACAGCATTCATTCATTTTATAAGTGATTACGTGAGCTCATTATTTAATACATTACAATAATTATATTCATATATTATATATTAATTGGGTTCTCAAGGTTCAATCGATATAATAAAAACTTATTTTGGTGACGTTTCGAGACCACATCGTTCTCGTAATCATTTCCTACTGTGAACTGAACAGGTTCCAATATCTGTACCTCGGAGGTACAGAATAGTGATGGGTCATTCTGGGTGGAACGGAAATTGGAACTGGTTCCAGCTTTGAACCAGTTAGGAACGAAACCAATCGCCCAAGTTTTTCGTTCCACTTGGAACGAAAACCAACGCCATAAGATCTCTGGTTTCGTTCCCTCGGTGCAGTAGAGTTTAGATTGCATCTCTGACTTCGTTCCACCTTAGGTCGTTCCGACTGCTTTGTTGCGTTGATCCTGCCGCTCTTGGTCCCCCCTCCAATGCCCCACCATCCCGCCGGCATCTTTAAATAAACCGCTTTCTTTGAAATTTTCTATTCTACCGGCAGAGCTCGGCTTCTTCTTTCCGATTCAGAGAAATGAACCGCACAAGGTTTTACTGGATATGTAATTAAATGATTTTTAATTTTTTCACTATTTGTTTAAAAGCTAATGGAGCAGTCACAGGAATAGATTACTTCTTTTTTCTCGGAACCAATATAGTTGGAAAATTCTTCGCTCAATTGTGCACTATACATGAGTTAACTTTCCCCCTCCCCTAAAAATTAAATTCTTGATTGAATTTGAAAGCTATTTAAACCTTCTTAATATAACAGTAGCTATACAAATTTTAATTATAAAATAGGAGGTTAACAGCTCGAAATCACAAAAAGGGATGTAACGGAAATTCATGGAACATAGGTAGCAGGTTAGTCAACCTGACGTGGAACATACCGTAAATTCTTATCCCACTTTTAACTCGGAACGGCCCTTCACTAGTACGTAGTAGGTTAATCAAACTGATGTGGAACGAAAACTGGAACTGGTTCTAATCGTGGAACGGAACGTAAAATCTCATTCCACTTCTAAGTCGGAACGGACCTTTACTAGCTGAAACGAGGGAAATTTTCATTTCGAATGGCTACCGCTAGAATGTTAAACAAACAGTAACGAGTTTCCCAAAAATAACTGTTAAAAGGAGCGAGCGGCATCTTCGGAAGTAATACCGAATATATATATATATATATACTAGCATTCCCGTCGCGGCTTCGCCCGCCCCTCATAACTAAAGATAATTTCAACTAAAAATTAAAGTTTTATTTGTTTATCGATAAGATTCTTGTATTTTAGCATGTGGTTGAGCATTATTTCTTCAATGATTTTTTAGCAGTAATTATTAATCTAGTTATAATTGCACTGATCAGGTGGTTGAAGATTACATATAAGCACCATTAGGCATAAAATTTTTAACTTTAATGTATGAATTGGTAATCAAGATGGATAAAGACTATTAAGAAACTCTTGCGGAAAATAAACTGCATTATCAGTGCTTACGACAAAAGGCCCGTGGATCATATTTTTGCACACGATATAAAAAAGCAAAGGATCGACATTTTGATTTAGTAATAATTTGTATTCGACAGAAAAAACTTTATTGATTTGATCTGGTTGGATGTTGATTTCGAACTATAAAAGTATATGACAGTGTGGCAAACCTCGGTCCTGCCTCTCAAAATTGTACATTTAATTTTAGTTATTCTAAATTTTACCATTTCAAAACCTTCCTAGAATTATAAAAATTATTTATTTAGATGTCGGTACAGATAGGTTCAGTTTACCATTGTTAACTCTATTGTGGAATGGCGCTATACACAATCGGTCGATTTTCAAGCCTCACTGGGATCCACATATCGCACACCATATTTAAATCTTTTTTAATAATTTTCTTGATAGTTTAATAAGTAAATTTTATCATCAATTTCAAGCTGTTTTGTAACCTCTCGTGTAGAATGGCACTCCCCACCTATCGGTCAATTTTCATCCTGCACTGTTGTCCACATATTAACCTTTTTTAATAAAATATAAATTAAAAATCAGTAGATTTTAATATTGCTAAACCTTCTTGGAACTATGAAGATGATGTAGTTAATATTTAGTACAGATTGGTTCAGTAATATTCGCTGTTAGTGATCAAAAACAAAAAATGGCTTGTCCTTTTATAGAATAGTAAAAATTATTATTATAGTAAATTTTCTAATTGTAAATCTTTCAAGAACTATGAAGATGATGTAGTTAAAATTTGGTTCAGATAGGTTCATTAGTTTTACTAAAACGCTATTGTCGCTTGCCACATATTCGATTTTTAAATTTCACTGGAATCCAAACGTCACACCACATATTTATAGCTTTTTGGATAACAAATTAATTTTATTTAGTAATTTTATTATCAATTTCTAGCTATAATTAACACTGGATCATTGTAACCTCTCTTGAATGGCGCTCGCTTTACTACCCACTACATATTTATCGCTTTATAAACAGTAATTTAAGAGAAAATATGTAAATTTTATTATTGCTAAACCTTCCTTGAACTATGAAGATGATGTAGTTATATTTGGTACAGAATAGTTCTATAGTTAATGTACACGAACGAAAATGGCTTGTCCTTTTATATATAACTTCATCATCCCCCGTCGAAGAATTTTAACTAAAATTGATTTTTTTTTTTTTTTTTTATATATATATTTATCGATAAAAATCTTGTATTAAAGTGAACAATTGAAAATTATATTTTTGATAATATTTTCATGCATAACAGCCATTATTAACTTGGTTAAATTTAGATTGATTAGGTATTTGAAGATAACATAAAGCATAATTAGACATCCAATTTTCAATTTTAATATATGAGTTGGTAATCCAGATAGACAGAGACTATTAAGAAACTGCATTATCAGTGCTTACAACTAAAGGTTCAAAATTCATATTTTTACACACAATATTAAACAGCTGAGGATCGGCATTTTGATTTTTAATAATTTTCATTCGACAGAAATAATTTTATTTGATTTGATCTGGTTGGATTTTAATTTCTAACCATAAAAGTATGTGGCAGTGTGGCAAAACCCGTTTCTCAACATTGTACATTTAAATTTTTATTGTTGCTAAACCTATAACAATGAAAATGATGTAGTTAAAATTTGGTATATTTCACTCCATATAGCTGTTTTTATAACAATTTAATTGAAAATAAGTAATTTTATTATCAATGTTCACCTCTATGTAACACTGTACCTTTTAACCTTTCATGTAGGTACAGTTAAAATCATTAGATTTTACTATTTCTAAACCATTCTATGAAGATGATGTAGTCAAAATTTGGTAGAGATTGGTTCAGTAGTTTTTGGCGGTTAGTGAACACAAACGAAAAATTGCTTGTCCTTTTATATAATAGTATAACCTTATACCGCCATATGTTAGAATCGTATAGAGCTAACAGATAATTGTGACTTACAGATAATATACAAATAATATTGCGACTATAAATTAAGATATAAGGTATCCTATCTTTTTTGTTGGATCAAACTGCACACGGTATGCAAATTTGATTAAAATCGGTTTAGTAGTTTAGGTGTTAGCCGGCCCCTAGGCGGCGACACGTAATTTATATATATTAAGATAATACGTATGTTAGTATATCTATCTGTATACCATATAATTAAAATGTATGAAGGAGTATGAATATTCCTACATAATCCACATGTGCAGGGACTAAACTGGCGAACTATAATTGTAGTGTATAAGCATTGAAGATGGAACTGTAAAATGGGAAAAAAGTGTTGAGGGTACAAGGTACAAGGTGGTACAATCTTCTTGCGCGATACTTATAGAGATCTCTCAACCAGCTCCTTTCCACCCTCCTTCAAGTTATGACAGTAATTTGTAATGTCACCATATTCCGTACCTGTTTGGTAATTATCATTCCGAGCTACTAACTCAACAACAGCAATGCTATTAGCTTTACAATGCAGCGAAGAATGGACCAATAAACTACCAACTTCAGGATCAAACCGCAATTCATTTCGCAGTTTCATTTAAACTTTCTATAACAGCGGAACATTTCACAATGGAAACGAAAATCGAATGTTAAAGGTGTAGGCATTAAAAAACAAACAATACACAATATATGTGCTTAGGATCAAAATATAAAGAAAGAAAATTTATTTAATTAATTTACTGCAAATATTAATTACCATAAACAGTAACATATCTTGTTTTATTAAGTTTTTCAGCTTATCTTTTTAGGAAAAATCACTAAAGAAACGCTCTAAGTTTACAATCACACACGAAACACGACATTAATTAAATTTTACTCGAGGTACGCGCAATGTTATAGAAGGATCAATACAAATAATATTAACGAATTATTTGCTATTTCATTCTCCCAGTGAAATTGGAAAATTAGCACCGTGCGTTTCGTATTAGGGTTTACAATAGTAAAACTGCTGAACCCATTTATACTAAATGTTAACTACATCATCTTTATAGTTCTAGGGAAATTGAGCAATAGTAAAATTTACTATGGTAAAAATTTAAATGTACAATTCAAGTGGCGAAAACGAGGTTTGCCACACTGTCATATAATTTTATGTTTAGAAATTAAAATCCAACCATCCCCAGACCGCTGGTATTCCTCAAGGTAGTATCCTGGGTCCCATCCTTTATACAGTGTATACAGCTGATATCCCAACCCATCCTAATACTATCCTCACAACCTATGCTGATGACACCAGCGTGTTATCAGTCAATGATGATCCATTTGCTGCATCCCAGACACTCCAGTCACACATCACTTCCCTTGAAGAATGGTGTCATAACTGGAGAGTTAAGATAAATCCCAGCAAATAACCTTTACCCTACGTCGAAAACCTACCTCATCCTGTCCTCCTGTGTCCTTTAATAGAGTACCATTAACTAATGTAGAACAGATAAGATACCTTGGATTTTATCTGGACAAGAGACTTACCTGGAACCCTCATACAACATTGAAAAGACAAGAAGCTGCACGTCGACTTCGACTATTACAACACCTACTTGACAAACGTTCAAATCTCCCGATTCACTATAAAAAACTCATATATATGACGATTATCAGACCTATTTGGACATACGGAATAGAGTTATGGGGATCCACCAAACCATCGAATTCTTCCCGCATCCAATAACTCCAATCCAAAATCCTTCGAAAAATCCTTAATGCTCCCTACTTTGTCACAAATGAAATCATCCACAATGACCTTAATATCCCATACGTCGCTGATTTGGCACGAACCAGATACCTCTCCTTTCATAATAAACTCACTGCTCATCCAAATCCACTTGTTGCACAACTTGCTTCCCATTCCATTCCTGGCAACCCTCCGAGGGATCTGAAAAGAAGATGGCCTCGTGATCTTCTTTTGTAAATATTCATTAGAGTACTAACAATGGGTAGTTCCTCTGCAAATTGTATTCATGTCATTATGTCTCGTATATAACACATATTTACAAGATGTGTTTTGTAATACAGTTGTAAATTTCTATTAATAAAAGAATAAAATAAAAAAATAAATAAATAAAAAAAATCCAACCAGATCAAATCAATAAAACTATTATTACCAAACCTAAATGTGGATCCTTTGCTTTTTGATATTCTGTGTACAAAGTACAAATATGATTCTTGGGTTTTTAGTTGTATATGTATGCAGTACAAATAATTTTTTTGTTAAAGTCTTTGTAAGTAGTTCAATTACTAACTCTATCATTAAAATTGGAAATTGGATGCCCCATTATTTCCTTCAAACGTCTAATCAGTGCAGTTTAGCCAGGTTAAAAATTACTACTGTGCGTGAAAATATCATTGAAGTAATAATGCTCAATGGCATATTTCAATACAAGAGTTTACCGATAAACAAATAAAAGTTTATTTATTAGTTAAAGTTATCCAAGTTATCCGGGGTAGCATCTCATAAAAATCTACCAGATATCTCCATGTTCAGTTATATTTGTAATATTATAACCCGAGCTGCATTATTATATCTCAAAAACTTGCAACATTATTATGGCCCATTTAAAAGAGTATATGTTTATATAATTAATAATTTTTTAAACATTCCCGTTTTTATTTCTTTTCGTTAAAGTATTGGAAGTGAAGGGAGACTATAGATGAATATTACGGGCGGGTAACTGGACCTCCGCTGAAAGGGAAAGAATAAAAAAGTTGAGTTGGGTCGCCGCGGCTGTGAATATTCAAAAGATGCGAAATTCTGCCCCGAGGTGAAAATGTCAGCTACTAATTGCCGAGGTTTCCAAGCTTAGTTTTTTTTTTTTAATACTTTATATTTATTTGTCAAAATCAATATGAAGTATTAAATTGGAATATTTCACTAAAAATAAAAAGATCCAGTCTTTTCAATTTCATTAATAATAACATTTACATAACAAGCGATCAAAGCTTCTAACTAATTACATTCGACTCATTTATTATTTATTATAATAATGTACTAAATGAATATATTTTATTATACATTACATTTTTGTTATTCTTAGGGGACTATACGTCCCAAAATAAAGTTTGTTTGAGGGCTCCCCTTTACAATATAAAATCCTCGGATCAATACTCAATTATCAATAATCCTCTAAAGCGAAAAGAAGAAAGCATTGAGACCTTAGTGTATAGAATATATTCATGTATAGAACTTTTTAGGGTTTTTTTTTTTTCCTAACTTTTACTGTTAATGTGAACGTGTAAGACAAAAAATCAAAAGTATGTAGGTACTCTAAAAATTTAACTCCCCCTCCCCCTCATAAATATTTCGGAATTTATTAATACAATTATTATATATATAATATTGTTTTCACAATATCAACATCATGTTTATCTTTTAGAAATTATAACATGGAGGATATGCTAGCACAGGTTTAGATTTTGAAATTAAATAGCTCTCACCCGCAGTTAGATAGAAAGCAAGCACAACCAGCTCAGGTTTTGTACCTTAGTTTATAGAAAAGTGTAATGTTCGAAGGAGAACCGTCATAGTTCTTTCAACCTATAGGTTAACTGTACAATCATTATAGTACTAATAGTAAATCCTATCAAACTACTAGAGCCTATCTAAACAATATTCAAATGCACTTTAAACGTGTATATTATTATATATTATGCTCATTGTCTCACAACATTTGACTGTGTGTTTTTCATCAATGATATTCAAACAGAAATTTTCGATGGATCATATGAAAATTACTTATCCATTGCATCGCCTCGAAATTGACTGATACTTTGAATTCCACGCTCTCTTACTTTTTGTGGTAGTTAGTGGTGGGTCGTTCAGGGTGGAACGGAACTTAGAACTGGTTCCTGCTTTAAATCGGTTTGGAACGAAACTAATCGCTCAAGTTTTTAGTGCCGCCTGGAACGAAAACCAACGCTAAAAGATCTCTCGTTTTGTTCCCTCTGTGTAGTAGAGTTTAGATTGTATCTTTGGTTTGGTTCCACCCAAGGTCGTTCCGATGCTTTGTTGCGTTGATCCTGCCGCTCTTGATTCCTCCCCCCTCTCCATCGCTCTCCCCCCCCATGGGCATCTTCAAAATAAACCGCTTTCTTTAAAATTTTCTATTCTGTCGACGGAGCTCGGCTTCTTCTTTTGGATTCAGAGAAATGGACCACACAAGGTTTTACTGCTTATGTAATTAAATAATTTGTTCGCTATTTGTTTAAAAGCTAATGGAGCAGTCACAAGAATTGATTACTCCTTGTTTTTCTCGGAACCAAAGTAATTGGAAAATTCTCGCACAATTGTGCACTTATTCTTGAGTTAACTTTTTTATGAAAAAAAAATCTTGATTAAATAAAACTTTTTTTTAATAAGTATACTTAGCTATTTAAACCTTTTTAATATAATTTTACGTGTAAAATTTTTAATTATAAAATAGAGGAGGAGTTTATCAGCTCGAAGTCACAAAAAGGGGTGTAACGAAAATGCATGGTGCATAGGTAGCAGGTTCTTCAAACTGACGTGGAACGAAAAGTGAAACAGGCCGTAAATTCTCATTCCACTTTAAACTCGGAACGGCTCTTCACTAGTATGTAGTTAGTCAAACTGACGTAGAACGAAAAATGGAACGGAACGAAAATTGGAACTAGTTCCAATAGAGCAACGGAACGTAAAATCTCATTCTAACACTAGGTATATTCTGTGTGCGGATTATAAATATATGGAAAACGTAATTTTAATTTCTTTCCACTCAAAATCCGATGGGTTTAAAAGGCGTTGGCATTTTTATTTTTTATTTTTTTCAAGCGATTCCGCTTTGCCTTCTTGTGAGTGAGTATAAACATATTTGATTTCTTGCCTTTCATGTTTAAAATTTATTTATATGTAATATGTATATAAAAGCGGTGGTGTTTTGAATTTGTATGATTTTAGAACTGATGATGAATGAATTAGAAATTAGCCTTCGAATAAATAAATTCCAATAGAAGTGGGAACAATTCACCAATCATAAATAAACTTTTAAATTTACCCATTTCGGCTCAAGGTATCTTTTGATCGGTAAATGCGTCTCCAAAGATGATTTTTTAAAACCAACATGGCGCTATCGGATTGCAAACGTCTTCACCGTCGCGACGCTTCGGTTAAAATAATTTCATATGTAATTAAGGCTGTAATCTTTTACTCCAATAGTGTCTTAATTTTATGAGTATTCCATAATGAACCGCATTTTTTTTTACATTTGTCAATAGTGTACAAGTAGATGAGGCTTAAAATTCTTAATTTTCTTGAATATATTTTTTTTTTTTAGTTTTGAATATTTCTTTAACGGTAACTTATGCCGACAATACAGCCATTTCCACAAGACTTCACACAGGCTTCATTGACTTTTTAAGACTGGTTTTCAACCCTGGGAAGTAGCAACACATTACATTCACACAACGATACGACATCTTGTCCATCATTATACTAAAAAAACAAGCCAATTCCGTCGACTAATACAGTAAAATCATTAGCACTAAGATTCAATGATATGTTCCTCTCATTTTTAAACCGACGCGATTTACTTTAAATAAGAGTCAGACTCTTCTTTTCCCAGCTACAAAGAAAATCTACCTTAAAATTAAGTCAGCGACTAAATACACACATTTAAGGAGGCGCGGTAGCTCAGTGGGTAAGGCGCTTGACTACCATGCTCCCGGGGCCGAGTTCGTGTCCGACTGAAGGCAGAAAATTTATATTCTGTCAGTTCGGTCCTGGATCGAATTCGAGGTCGGGAGACCCTCCTGGGGCACAACCAGCCTCTTAAAAAGTGGGTACCCTTAATTGGGGGAAAAACCTGGCGGTTGAGCGTTAATTCTAGCCAAATCACCTCCTTTCACAACTGTTGGCTTAGAAACAGTACAACCATACCTAAGTACTGAACCCGAGACCCTTCATAGGTTGTTAGGTGGTACAGGGTTTTTTTTTTGGTTTTTTTAAATACATACATTTACTTACTAAAATCCATATAGACTTAAGCATCACAGATTTACGGTTCAGACAAAAAACTCATACATCGTCTACTTTGAGGTATAAGTCACTAAATGCAAGTTTTTCCAAATTTGACAGAAAGTGATTGTGTGTTGATATTACCATTTTCTATAAGTATAAAAAGTCACTAAGTGAATATAACTGCTACATATGCAAAGTATGTAGAATATTGAAACGAAAAAAAATTGATTTTGTTGCTTAATGACTTTTATCTGCAAATAGACGATGTGTGAGATTTTTGGCTGAACCATATATCTGTGATGCTTAAGTCCATATGGGTTTTAGTACGTAAATGTATGTATATAGTCGCTGTCTTGGTTTCAGAGAGGACCTCCTTTGTAGCAGGGAAAACAAAAGTACTAGACTCTTTTTCATGTTAAATCGCGTCTGTTTAAAACCAAAAAACATTTCAATTCAAAAATTACGAGCAATTACACGATTTTCGTTGTACGTAAGTAACACTGCACACAGATACCCACTGTACTGGACCACATCAAAACGAAAAAAAAAAATTTCACGAAAAACTATACGACCATCCAAACAAGCTTATACAAAACATGTCTACAATAAATATTCCTGACAATACGTAACGAAGGCTAAAGCTGAATGAGAGACCTCCTTATTGAGTCATACGTTCTCAAGGGGCAAAAAGACGAAAGCGTAGCACGCCTTCGTTTTCTCATTCGTGGTGCTTGCCTGGAGTGGGGGAGGAAAGTGAACTAGCCGAGGGTCGTGGACAGTTCACACGACCAAGATTCAGATTGCCCCTTGAAACCTATCATGGAGGACCTTCTCGTGGAAAGTTGTGCAATTTTTATTGATATGTTGGCAAAAAGATTGAGAGAGTCACGTGGACAAATAAAAAAACGGAAGAAAAAGCGTTGTTGGATCTGGAACTGGATACTAGCAAGAAAAATCATCGAATATTAATAAAACAGTATCCTTAAGGACAACAATGGCTGAATATCCTTCGGATAACTTAAAAACCGTTAAATATTTTAATATTAATAAAACAGTATCCTTATAAGGACAACAATGGCGGAATATCGTTCGGATCCTGAAATATTTCAACATATTATCCATTTTTGTTCTAAATAAATCACTTGTTATCTATCTCGACTGGCGTGGTCCACGCCTGAAAATCAAACAGGTTTGATACCGAGCGTGAGCGGTCGTGGACTCCCCTCTCTCTAGATGACGTCAGAGGCAAACTCACGCCCCCTCGTTCAGACGAAGGAAATTCCACGAATGCGTGGATCACGCTAGCGTGCCAGAACTTGCTGTAACTGTGAACAACCTAAATAATGTGAGGAGGAGGTACCGAAGGGTACTGCTCTCATGTTTTATGCCTTATTTAATATATATCTTTACGGAACATTTTCTGGTTTCTTTAATTTAAATATAGGTGTTAATCAAAGAATAAAGTTAAAAACAGATTTTTTTTTTTCGTTTTGATATGAAAATCTTTTTTAAATTTATTGAAAGCAGAGGTGCTACTTGACACTAACTGTATATTGTTGTTGCTGTTGCTGTTGCTACTGATGGGTCAGGTACCCAGCTCGCAGCCCGCTCGCCTCTTCTCCTTCATGAACCCCCTGGCCGTCGAGATATGGCTCTACGTCCTGGCGGCCTACCTCTTGGTTAGCTTCACCCTCTTCGTCATGGCGAGGTTCTCCCCCTACGAGTGGAACAACCCTCACCCCTGCTCCCCGGAGGCCCACGTCATCGAGAACCAGTTCTCGATATCCAACAGCTTCTGGTTCATTACCGGCACCTTCCTCCGCCAGGGATCCGGGCTCAACCCCAAGGTCAGCAAGCATGAGTGTGCCCTTCTCTCCTCTTCACTCTTTGCCCTGCTTGTTCAATTAGATTCTTCACTATCCCAGCATGTGCATGCACTCTTTACACGCATTTTTAGTACGTCTGAATGTTAGATGATTGATGTTTGCTGTTAAAAATAATTCACTATTGTGTATGTTATTGTATAGACACTAAAAAAACAATCTACACAAACCATTCATAGCCATAAACAATAGCAATAAGTAAATGTTTTATAAATTACACGTTCCTTTATTATTTAAAAATACATTATGAGATAACTGCAGATCAATTCTGCCCTTCCAAGGAGAAAGGCAGTAACTCAAAAATTTTGAAATAATGACTTAATGGTATCGTTGGATTTGCTATGAAATTTTCAATTCGATACTTCACCAGTAAAAAGTCAAATTATTGTTTTTCTACGAATCCAACGATAATTCAAGTGCAATAAGTCATTAACTCACAACTTCGAGTCACTTGGTTTTTCTTGGGCTGGGAAGTATTTGGATAAAAGAAAGTTACGACTTCTTTGTGAAAGAAAATAAACAAAACGGGACATAATAATGAGGGAAAAATAATAACGTGACATCTCGGAATGATTCTTGCTGATAACTCATTGAGTTATGTTTTATACTTAAACTCCAAAAAAGATTGAACGCCAACAAAAAAAAAAAGGTATTCTTATTAGTTTAAAAGGTAGGATGGATGAACCCATACGAGATCCCTGTTTCAATTCTACACTCAAAAAAAAAAACAGGTTACAACAGCACGCTGGGATGCCGGGAGTCCTCAGTGTTGCCAGCTTATTACACACGCATGATTTTTCCGATTTGTTGTATGCGCTGATTTGATGTATAGCTGATGATTTGATGTATAGCTGATTGTATTCTAAAGTAGAGTTGCGTATGATGCGTCATAATAATATTAATAAGGTTTGGAATTATTTTGAATATTTTGAAAAGACTAGATAGCGCACTGTACTCCGGATTCAGTGCCGAGTTCGCTCCGGATTCAGTGCCGAGCTCACGCTTAGTCGAGTCGAGCCGATTCTACCCGAAAGCGTTACATATTCGGGCGTGACGGCTCAATCTCATTCACACCTCACAAAAAAGTTTTGCTGAGCCCTCACAAAAAAGTTTTGCTGAGCGCGCCTAAAGAAGTTTTCACTTCAAAAAGAAAAAATTAATGTATAATGATAAGGATAGTATTGATCTGTTAACCGGGCGTAACGTATAAATACGTCAAACGTAAACAATATCGGGTACGGATTTCTAGGACGTATTCATATGTCCTACCCGTTCTCGATATTCTTTAAGTTTCACCTATTTATATTCCCCCTCGGTTAACAAGTTAATATCCTGATTACTATGTATTAATTTTTCCTTTCCTTTTGAGTGTAATGTTGAAACGTTGAAACAGAAATTTCGTATGGGTTCATCCATCCTACCTTTTAAACTAGTAAGAATACCATTATTATAATTTTTCTTTACTGTTTAGTATATTATTAATAAAAGCGAGATGATATAAAAGAGACGATAATATAAACTTTGTGTTCGCTTGTATACAACCACCACTGCACACGAGAGGGTAAAAACTGAACCAGAGTTTATATAAAATGACCCTGACAGAGATATTCTAGTCAAAGAGTAGTAATGAGGTGAATCATAAGCTGGATTCAGGTTCCTCAGTTCGCTACAACCTATGTCAGTCCTCAAGCTAAAGACGCAAAAAAAAAAAAGAAAAAGAAAAGTGAGCATTTAAAATCTTCGTATTTCCTTTAAAATATACTTCTTTGAAAGAAAATTTACAACTAAACCAAAAATTTAATTTATTAGTTCATCAATGATTGCCTAAAATTAATTGCCTTTCATTCGTAACTCGTTTCGATCAATCCACGTGCAAAAAAAAAGGATTTAAGAGTCCCCGAAAATCGATATTCATGGTAAATTAAAAACTTTGCCTTGGCGAAAGGGATCATCTAAAGTAATGTTTTTTATAACACCGGATTATTGAAATGAGTAGCTCGAAATAGACATTCTAGCTGAACCATTATCTTTTTAGAAGTATCACATTTTCGGCTATCGAAGCTATTTTAAAATAGCTTTATTTTACGTTGACGTGAGTCGTTTCACACGAATATCTCATATCATATCCAAAGGTTATTTATTTACAAAAACTAGGAACTTTTATATTCAAACTATTTGCCTTTTTTATATAAAAATGTTCCTGCTGTTCTAAACTGAAGGATAAAATGGTTCCATTAGTTATAACTTTTTATACGATACATTATTTTACTGGGTTGGCAAAATAATTAACATAAAGCAGTTACGAATTAACAGAAACGAGGGAAACGGTTATTTACATTTTATCTAAGGAGACGAGATGATATAATTAGAGGAAAGCTTAGAGTGTCCTTACTGAGTTAAAGCTAATTGAAGTAATCGTTTGAGGTTAGGCAAAGCTAATACGACCATCCAGGCAGATTTCTATCTCCACTTTGAGATATAAAATGATTATTAATATTTCATACATATATATATGTATATTGTTTTTAATATTTTAATGTTAATTTCATTAAAGTGAGATGTGTGTATACGATCTATCACTGCTGTTTGTAATAATATATATCATAATAAACCAACAGAAAAAAAACAAAAATAAAATTAATTTCTACCTGGCTGGGAAAAATAATACATCACGAATATGTATATCTCTAAACTATTGGTTATCGTAGAGAACACCTCGGCACATTTTCGATGTGAGGCACACCAACAGAGATAGGGCGTCTCAAAAAATGTAGGCAAAACGTCACTTTTTTTATTCAAAGCAATGTAGCTCCTAAACGGTAGGTCCTAGTGACAAATGTTATAGAACTCAAAATATTCTCCATTAAATTTCTCATCAGGAAACGAGTAACACCAACTGAGCTAGAGCGTATCAAAATGTTACATTTTTGAGTGTAAAAAAAAACGTTACACATTTTAAGGGTGAAAATACTGTTACACGTTGTAACAGTGAAAAAAAAATTACACAAGAAACTATAGACCCCTAGCCAAAAGACATATCCGAATCAATAAAATTAGTTTTCTATAAAGAAGAATGTTAATAGATTCTTCTATAAACTATTTTTCAGTTTTATCATCGTAATGTGGATGATATTACACCTTGCTGTAAAAGGCATACTTCTCGAAGAAAATGAAATTAGCAAACTGTGGTTGTACAGTTCTTCTGATTGCAGACGACACATTCCTTATTTCAGAAACCACTACAAGACTTCAAACAAACAGGATTGGCGATCAGCTCAACTACAAACAAGATATTTTAAGTTGGAGGAACTGAGGAAGATGTCCGATACTTCTATTGTGAATTCCTACACAGCATGGAGGCTTATTAACATTTAACCTCTATTAATATAGGTATTGTCCCTAGTATAGTGTAGCCCCATATATATTGGTATCTGCTCTATCTGATTTATTGGAGTCCATCGTATCAGGCAAACAGATATTCAAATTAATTTATAAAATGAATTATTAATAAAGATTGGGGAGAATAGTTAGTTATTTTGTAATATTTTAATTTAATTTGTTTATGGAATGAAATGGTTTTTTTGTTAACTATTTACAATTGTAAACATTGTATACAAGTAAATTTGAGGAAAATAACAAGGACATGTAAAGAACGACTCTCTAGAAGCACATCAATAAATTATCTTCATTAGAAAGTTTTTTGGCAATCTTCTTTTCAATAGCCTCGGAGAATTATCGAGAACTGAGTGTGAGGCAAGTTGGAAGACTAGGTTCGAGTGGGTATAGAGTTTACTATGACAGGATAAGTATCTGGTTTGGGCCAGATCAGCAAAATCTGGATCATTAAGATCTTCATGAATACGTTTGTTTGTAGCATAATAAGGAAAACTCAGGATTTTACGAAGGATTTCGGATTGTATGGATTGGACACTAGAGGGGTTGGAAGGTTTAGTGGAGCCCCAAAGCTCAACTCCGTACGTCCAAATAGGTCTACCTTGTCTAGTAAATTTTGGAGTAGATGAAAACGACGAGCAGTTTCTTGTCTTCTAAGCCTGCCATACTAAGGAAAAGTCAAATTTAAAGATAAGAATGTATGTAATGTATTACTATGAATTTACTTAGTGGTCATCTTATTCTTGACTGTTTACATTTGTCATTTGTTTGTACTGATCTTCAAGTGCTAACCTCCAGACATCGTTAGGCCTTTGCCTGCATGGTCCCTTGTATTATCATCCTGGTTCTCATCCTAGAACGCTCCTGTTCTCTCCGGCATCTGCCCATTCACTCTTTTAAATCTTAAAGACCTCTTATTATAGATTTTTTTTTATTGTATAGTTATATTAAGATGTCTGAATTTTATTTTTAGCACGAAGCAATGAACTTAGACTTAGTGCACAAAAATAACTTCTATTTGAAGTTCAATCTCACATTTTTAAAATTCTAAATCATCAAACTTTAATCAGATTGAATCAATCAAATTAAAAAAAAAACTTTTAAATTGATTTTGAGAAGGTATCGGAACCTTATAATACGTTCCTCACATTGTTATCCAAATGGATTTTTTTCTTTCCAGGCCATAGATACGTCATTGAAATCAGAAAGCACATCTAATTAGATGTTTTTTTATTGTATAGTGAAATTAAGATGTCCGAATTTTTTATGAATTTAAACTTCTTCTTCTTTGAAAGGATTTTTCTTCGCTATCGTAGTTTCTTTCAACCAAACTCTTCCTGAGGGCTGAGGCCGGTTCCTCCATTCTTCTCTGTCTATCGCTTCTTCTTCCGTTAGCCCCCACTGCACCATACTTTCAGCCACAACATCTCTCCACCTGATGCGAGGCCTACCTCTCCTCCTCCCCTCTGCTTCCCATTCATAAGCAATTTTGGGGATTCTTCTCCATTCTTTCAATATGGCCGAACCTTCTCAGTCTCCTTCCCTCCATTCCCTCCAGAATATTTCTCTTAACTTCCATTCTTTCTCTTTTGATCTCATTCTGGATTCGTTGAATCCTTGAGATTCTTGCTGATCTCCAAAAATCCATCTCCACAGCCAAAAATCTTTTGCCTTGCACTTTTTTTAGAGGCCATGTCTCTGAGCTATTTAGCATTATGCTATCTACCAGGGCCTTATATATTATTTTTTTGACATTGGCACATATGTTGGCACTCCAGAGGACTGAATTTATTAACACTCCGATAGCCTTCCGTCCATCTGTTATTTTTTTTTCACTTCTTCTGTCGCTCTCCCATTGATTTCGAGTGCCTAGATAACAGAATTGGTTGACCCTACTTAACTTTGTTAGAACTTGGTCACTTACCTCATCGTTTTCTGTTGACATATATTTTGTTTTTTCATAGTTTATCTTTATGCCCCATCTCTCATACTGTTCGGTTAATTTTATGAAAATGAATGCAATATCAAATTCATCTTGTGCAATGATTACCTGGGGATTTAAACTTAAAGGACAAAAATAATTTCGTTAAAATATCCGTCTCTTTGAAATTCAATCTCACATTTTTAAAGTACAAATCATCATACTTCAAAAGAGGATTCTTATTTTCAAGATTTGATTTATTTTCTTATCAAATTTCTTTATTCAGAACAAAGTGAACTTGGAAAATTGAACGATTTGTATAAATTTATAAAACGTCTATCCCGTTTTCATTTATATATATATGTATGTATAAATTATATATATATATATATATATATATATATATATCATATATATATATATATATATACTGAACCTATATATATATATACACACACACACACACACACACACACACACATATAGATTAGCCTTTATCCCAACGAGCTACCCCGGCAGACAAACATTTACCTAGCTTTGACAAACACTTTCCCGGCTAACGACTAGCGTACGGTGGAAGGGCAAACCCCTACCGCGGTTATTTCCCGAACCCAAAGCTTGTTATTTCAGCTGTCTGAAAGTAGTGTCGATAACACTTCATTAAAAATATCAAGGTGATAATAAAATTATTAAATGAAGTAAAAATTAAAGAAAAAAATGGTAGTTTGGGTAGTGGGATCAATTCGGTTGTTCATCGCGAGATCTTCTTCTTCTAGCCTTATATCGATTCCGATGTAGTCCATACTTCACGGAGGAATCTGAAAAGAAAATGGCTTCGGAATCTACTAATAGTATATTGTAGTTGAAGTATTAGTTGTTTTATATGTAGCGCCGTCGGTTCCTGATTGGTAGCGTCGAAGTGTCAAAAGTTGCGACCTTTTCTAGTTTCCATCAAAATGTTTGTTAATAAGTTGGTTGTAAAGAAAAATTGTTGTAAAAAAACTATTCTAAATTTGCTAAAATATAAGAGAAGAAAATCTCTGAAGCTTGAAACATTCCTCAGATACAGGTTTTCAAATTTCCGGAATTCACTCAAGAAGTTCACATATAGCAGCCAATAATATATATCTATGCAATGCATATAATATATATCTATGCTACATACATTACATACATATAAATCTATGCTACATATATACATTATAATATATCTATGTTATACATACATTATAAATATATCTGGCTAAAAAATATCCATGTAAACACTTTAGTCCAGTAAAATTGTACATTTTGGTGTGCAAAAGGTCGGATTGTTTTGATTTTTTCAAATGTTCTTAGAATTGTACTTGTGTGAACTAAAACACAAGCTTTGGACCTTGCCGCGCGGTCGGTTCTAAAGGAAAGCTTGTCATATTCAAAGTGATTATTGTTTTATTCTTTTTTTATTATTTTATTAATAGAAATTTACAACTGTATTAGAAAACACATCTAGTAAATATGTGGTATATGTCAGATATAATGACATGAATAAAACTTGTAGAGGAACTAACCATTGGTAGTACTCTAATGAATATTTACAAAAGAAGATCACGAGGCCATCTTCTTTTCAGATGCCTCGGAGGATTGCCAGGAATGGAATGGGAAGCTAGCTGTGCAACAAGTGGATTTGGATGAGTGTTAAGTTTATTATGAAAGGAAAGATCTGGTTCATGCTAAATCGGCGACATATGGGATATTAAGGTCATTATGAATTAATTCATTTGTGACAAAGTAAGGAGCATTAAGGATTTTTCGAAGGATTTTGGATTGGAGTGATTGGATGCGGGAAGAATTCGATTGTTTAGTGGATCCCCACAATTTTATACCGTAAGTCCAAATAGGTCTGATAATCGTCACATATACAAGTTTCTTATTGTGAATCGGGAGATTTGAACGTTTGTCAAGTAAGTGTTCTAGCAGTCGAAATCTGCGTGCAGCTTATTGTCTTTTCAATCTTGTATGAGGGTTCCAGGTAAGTCTCTTGTTCAGATGAAATCCAAGGTATCGTATTTGTTCCACATTAGTTAGCGGTACACCATTAAAGGATACAGGAGGACAGGATGAGGTAGGTTTTCGACGGAGGGTAAAGGTTATTTGTTGGGATTTGCTAGGCTTTATCTTGACTCTCCAGTTATGACACCATTCTGGTGTCATCATCACAGAACACGCTGGTGTCATCAGCAAAGGTTGTGAGGATAGTATGAGGATGAGTTGGAATATACTGTTATATTTAAAGTTAAATAATGTCGATGCTTATATATATAAATAGCCAAAAATCATCAATGCAAACGTAGTTAATGAGCGACAGCACTACAAGGTTCAAAACTATTATACATTCGCTGCTGAAAGATCATGAAGGCAGTGGCTCAGAACAGTTGTCAAAAAGACTAAAGAATATTGACTCCCCCCCCCCCCCCCCCCCCCCCCCACTCCTCCCATGGAGATATAAACCAGTGCAGTTTGAATACTCTGATAGGAATTTTAGAAACTACAATGTTTGTTAGTTTCCCTACAATTCATATTTAGATTATGAAAACCATATCCGGTTGTCCGGTGAGCAGGCGTCTAACTTTAGAGAGACACTTATTGTTATCCCGACCAACTCTCTCAGATTTCCCACATTTTACATTTTAACCAAACCTCTCTCCGAAAAGCTGTATTCTATTGCACTGTGCTACTGTAACTGAACTCATTGTTACAGGGCACTACCAAAATTGATATACCTAATGAATGTTTTGTCTAGTGGTTTTTTGTGACAAGAATATGTCTCTTGGCTGGGGGTTCATAGTTATTTTTTTGTAACGTTTTTTGGTGTTGCTCGGATCGAAAATTTGCTGGTAGTTTCCTGATCAGAAATTTAACTCTTATAGATTGTTTGGAGGGGCACATTATTCAAGAACATTAAATGAGGTCAAGAAAACATAAAATTGTAATAGTATGCTTGACCAGAAGAGAGTTCATGGAGAAGATTGTTTTGGTATATGAATATTTTCATTTGCTAATGAATAACATTTGTTGCTAGAACCTACCTTTTAAATGTCACCTTTTTCCTACATTTTTAAGTCGGATCTTCTTTGAAATGCTGTAGCTCTGTTAGTGTTGCTGGGTAAAAAATTTTCCTGATCAGAAATTTAATGGAGAATAATTTTTGTTTTTAACATTCCCCGCTAAAACCTACCGTTGAGGAGCTATATTGGTTTGAAAGAAAAAAGTAAAGTTTAAAACCCCTGTTTGTATACTAGATTATAGGTAGATATATCCATCATCTGTCACAGCCTACAATTACCGCACGCCTAGTAGCCGGAGTGGAGGTAAGCTACGCTTTTCTGCGTTCCGAACGCGCAGCTCAAACTTCAAATTGAACGCGCTGAAAAAATATGCTATAACTCCGCGTTGAATGCATCGATTTTCATCATTCCTTTTTTGTTTTGGGGTAGCATTCAAAAATATAAACAATGATGACATTAATTGACATAAATAATACGGTTTTAATCTATGGAAACAATGTTTTTTTTCATCTTAGATCTGAACAATACAAATTTACATATATTTACTCTCTTTTTGATCGCTTACGTGGAGGACTAGTAATAGTATTCTCAGCAGTATCAATTATAATTCTTTCAAGCACATCTTGCGAATCCAGACTGAAGGTCACAAAAGAAGGGGCTTGTTTTCGTTGCCTGCTGTGTATATCTGCTAGCAGCTGTTGTAGAGTAGGGACGGGCGACGTTTCTTCTATTTTCGTCAAGTTTTATTTCTAAGCCTGATATTTTTTCTATTAGTATGTTAAATTTTTCTTCTATTGACGTCATATTGGTTTATAAAGCAATGAGAGGTAATATAGCTAATTATACAGTTTTCTTATATACGATTGAAAAAATCGTTTTTTATTACGTACGTAATTACGTGATATATACAAACAGATATTGAGATATGAAGTAGAGCGGAGACAAGGTGGGGAGATGGGCGGAGCTAGACCTGGTGGGGCGGTATCATTTAAATCCTGCCACAGACAAAGATAAAACAAAACCTAGTTTACCTTATATTCTGAAATATATTTTCGTATAGCATTCCTTCCTCTCGTCTGATTTTCTCCAAACTACGTAACCGTTTTCTCCAGTCAATAAACTTCACTAGAATTTTCAAGTAAGTTTTATCAATATAATACTAATAACAACATTTATTAGTACTAATCATAACAGAATGGCTACAATTGGTAACGTATTCAAGTTATTTCACTGTTTTTTTATAGAACACCTGTTGATTTTCGGAGAGTCTGTGTGTAAAATATTCATTCTTCTCGAATTCGAACTACTCCGGTAAGTTTTCAATACAATCTTCATTAAAGCATTTGATAATGCAAAATATTTAACGTTTCCAACATATTTTTTTTGCACGCAGCTACAATGTCGGGAAATGAAGCTAACCTACAATCTCACGAAGATGAAAGTTGCAAAGAGGCTACATCTAATGAAAGCAGAGATGCCGGAGGTCAAGCTTCCTCTTCTAAAACCATGGTTTGAAACTGAAAACTGTCTGCTTTGTTTGAAAGAATTGACACCTACTAATCAGCGTAAATTAAGTAAAACAGCTTTGAATACATTACGTTTTGGTTAGTCGAAAAAGAAAAGATGATAAACATAAAGTTATGGAAAATTTATCTAGCTTGATAGTTCACAAAACATGTTATACGCATTATATTGAAGAGCGATCAATAGAAGTAGCCGCGAAAAAGTTTTCAGCAGAACGCTCGAAGTTTAGAACTTTAATGAGTGATACGAAAAATTTCGATTTCAAAAACAAATGTATTCTTTGTCATGCCGATAACAAACATAAACCTAAAAGTTTCATACAAAAAGTAGAAACCGTCGATAAAATGATCGATGAGTTAAAATTGAGAACGGTTAATGAGAAGCAAAAATGACAGCTTAAGATATTAGAACTTTTAAAGAGCAATTTCGATGATGTAAATACTAAAACTTTTTATCACAAGCCGTGTTATAAAGAGTTCTACGCTTTCAAATCTACAGGGTTGCAAGGTAGACCAATGAACGAAGAGATGAAAAATGTTTTGTTAGTTTTATAATAGATTACATTGTTGAAAATACAATTGAATGTCAATTTTCAGTTCAAAATATTTTGGAAAATTATACGGGAGATTTAAGTACCATTGACATGCGATATGTACAGAGGAATCTTGAACAACATTTTGGTGAAGAGGCCAAGTTTTATAAATGGAAAGGGGATATTCATATTTGTTTTAGCGCAAGATTCGATGATACGTTCAGTGATAATTGGTATCAGCAAAGAAAGTCGAATGTACATGAAGATAAAATGCGTATAGTTGAAGCAGCTGCTCACATAATTTTGCAAGATATACGAATGACTTATTATAATACAGAAATGTACAAATCGCCTCAAAACTTTACACAAAATGCGAAATCTGATGTTCCTGAAAGCTTCAATAAGTTTCTAGAAATATTAATTAATACGCACAAGCGTGGTAAAACTGATTCATCGATAAATAAGCGGAATAACCGAATTCTTACTATTGCGCATGTTATTATATCTGCGGTCCGACCGAAAAGTTTTATATCCTCGATATTATTAGGACTCGCATTAATGATGCATAGGAAAACACGCTTCAAAATCATTGATTGATTGCTTAGCTAACATAGGGCTATGCCCAACTTATTTTGAAACTTCCTTATTTGAGGCTTCTATTTTAACTAATCCAGAAAGTGTGCAAATACATAATGGCTTTCTTCAATTCATATTTGATAATGCCGATCATAACACTCGTACACTGGATGGACGTAATACTTTTCACGCGATGGGCGGTTTAATGACGGTTACTCCCGACACAGCAGTTACAACTTGTACGGAGATCGAAAGGCTCAAAAAATTACCATCTTCAAGTAAAGTTGCAGAAACATTCCCATTTCTAAAAATAGAAAAAGTAAACTTTAACGTCAATGGATTTAAAAAATGTATTTATAAAAGATATCAAATATGATATCAGTAACTACGCCGCATCTCGTCTTATGCCGCTAGATTTGTTATGGGTAGTTAAAAAAAATCAATCTCCAAATAGTACAAAAGGGTGGATGGGCTTTCGGGAAACTTACTCGACAAGTTTTCAGTATCATGTGTCCAAAATTATTCCTTTAAAATTTGCGAATAATCATCCTAGCCAGTACGATACAATTTTCACAGTGTTGATTGAAGCGTCAGCATGAGCCCGAGCTCTTAAACAATCTACTGCTTTCGTGACCTTTGATCAGCCTCTTTACTGGAAAGCACGTGAATTGATAGCGTCGATTGATCCATTGAATGATCCACACGGGCTTCAATCTGTAATTGTACGGTTAGGAGGATTTCACACTTTGATGTCATTTCTTTCTAGTATTTCATATTTGATGGATGGCAGTGGCTTAACAGAAGCTTTCACAACTATATTTGCAGCAAACTCTGTCGAAAAAATTCTTTCTGGCCATGCATTTTCACGTGCGATTCGAGGACATATTTTAAATTTTGTTGCTATATGCAAACGAATATTAGAAAAATTTTCTTCTACCGACGATGAACAAAGTTATCTGGATAATTTGATGAACTCCGATGAATTCAATGAAGAAGATATCAGTAACGATGTTAATTTCTTACAAATTTCTTCTAAATTTCAAAGTCAGTTTACAACATTCAAATCGAATGGACCTACTGCTCAGTTGTTTCTCCAGTATCTACATTGCATTTTCATTGTCTTAAATTTCTATCACGCGGAGAGATCTGGAGATTGCAAAAATAAATGACGTAGTGATTTTTTTAAAAAAAATCGTAACTCGGCTGTTATTTATGGTAGCTACACTTTGAATAGCTCAAAATCAATCGTTGAGAGGTAAGCTTTTAATTTATTATATTTTATAACAAAATCGGTTCAATACCGGACGCTCTAGCTTCAATTGTTTATAGCTGTAAAACGGGCGCTTTTTCAAGTCGATTTTATTGCATGTTTTTTCAAAGAAATCGATTTTTTAGCAATTCATAATGAAAATATAAGCCCTTAAGAATAATATCCCGGTCATCCGAAGTTCAAAATGTGAATCACGAACGGCCCGTTTTGCATTGAAAATATCGATATCGAGATAAACAAAAGGTATATCTCAGTAAATAATAAAGATAGGAGAACGGGGTGAATCCTATTTTTCTTTGGGTTTAAAGAGCTTCCTTTTTCATCAATAAAAAGTATTGAAAAGGCCCTTTTTGTTTATAATAATTCTTATGCAAAAAAGGGACATTTTAGAGGGTTTTTTTGCACTTTTTACGACAACCAATCATCAGAATCGAACGATCAATGGCTTAAATTGTAGATATTTTTATTATCTACAACTTTTATATACAACATTTTATGAAAAGCCGCGTTATATTTGCTTATAAATTGAAAAAACTGCTTTTGGCCATGTTCTCGTGCCCCTAACTCTAAAAAAACTCACCAAATCTTCGGGGCATTTTTGACAGAAATACTTCTTTAATCGCCCTCAACAACTCTGTACGGGTTGCTACCAGCCCTTATTTTTAGGAGAGAATTTTCCCTATTGACTGGACTATCTGTGAGGGAGAAACTTTTGCTGATATCATTTCGTTTTTTGTTGTTTTTTTTCATACGAACAAAATGATTATTTTTCTTTTTCTAAAAGCCGACCTCAAAGTTAAAAGGAATCTTCCCAATCAGTTTTCGTAAATTCTGCTTTAAGTGTTTTAATCTCGAGGAAATCAGGAGCGCTATTTGCCCTTTGAAAGAGGAGAAGTTAATATCGCAATGTAAGATTACTGTAACGCAGTTTCGCCTTGGATATTAGAAAACTTTTATATTTTTCCTCTCCCTTTGGCACTTCTTAAAGCTGATTTATTTAGGAATGTTAATTAAAAGTTTTTTGAATTACAGGTCATTTAATTTACCGAGGAGGGGGTAAAGCTCATCACTGCCCCCCCCCCCCCATCACCATCTCCTTTGCGTAATAATCTTCTAAAAGTTTTTAAATATTGTCACTGTCAGCGATTTATGGTTAGTTTATCTTGTGCAACCGGATGAAACCCGCTTTTAACAACTTTCATAACTAACTCAATGAGGAAGCCAGAGATACTTATTTTGCTAACCTCAAACTGGAGATGAAATTCTGAAGGAGGAGCGTTTTCAGCCTTCTTATATCATTTTGAAATATAGCTTCTGCTAAAGAAAAGCATCCTTATTGAGTTGAGATTAGTATGATATCAACCGATTACAGCAATAATAGCATCACTGTAATCAGCATACATTCTGATTTTCATCTATGCATATAACATTGGATTTACTCCCGATTTTAGTGGACAAAAACGGATGTGAATGAAAAAATCCAAGGTCAGCTATAACTTGAGATATTTCAATAAGGGGAAATCCTGCGACCTCCGGACTTGGGCGCTACTATGCAGGTTTAAGGCTTCTAGATGACCTTAAAATTTTGTCTTAATCGGTTGCGAAATATGTGATAGTGCAAATTATTTACATGTTTTCAGAAATTGACAGCCCCTTGCCTTCTAAAAACCTACAACATTTTAAAGGTAAAAAAAAAATTATTTTTGATTTCAACAAAATTAAGTTTCTACATGTTTTATGAGATGAGGAATCTGGAAATAATATCAGTTTTTTGTTTAAAAATTGTTTAAGAAACCTATATTATATAAATAAGACGTTTTAAAATGACATATTTTTATTTCAAATTGCATAGAAATTCTAAGATTGATGAATAATCTTAAATTAATATCAGGTTTTAGTTGAAAAATATGTTGTTGTTTTTTTAAATGGTCTTCTTTGAAATTTATTGTGAAAAAAATAAAATAATAATAGAAATAGACGAAAATTTTTAAACAAAAAACTGATATTATTTCCAGATTCCTCATCTCAAAAAACATGTAGAAACTTAATTTTGTCTAAATCAAAAATAATTTTTTTTAACTTTAAAATTTGGTAGGATTTTAGAAGGCAAGTGGCTGTAAATTTCTGAAAACATGTAAATAATTTGCGCTATCACATATTTCGCATAGTTTAGCCCGGAGGTCGCAGGATTTCCCCTTATTGAAATCTCTCAAGTTATAGCTGACCTTGGATTTTTTCATTCACATCCGTTTCTGTCCACTAAAATCGGGGAGTAAATCCAATGTTATAGGCCTGGATAAAAAGCAGAATGTATGCTGATTCTAGTGATGCTATTACTATTGCAATCGGTTGAACACAGCAGTTGTTATGACCGGTGGAAAATGATGAAATCTCAACTTCAAAATGTTAACCTCCTCGAAAGGGGTAAAAAAATCTATATTTTTTGATTTTGATAAAATTTCACTTATAAGGGTTTTATGGTGCGTTAAATCGAAATTTGAGGTCAGCTGTTCATGAAAAAAAGTTTACACTGTTTTACAGCGGATTTCCTTGGAATTTTGTCATTTTTTTGGAGGTTTTGAGCACTCTAAAGCCGGGTAGTGTTTTGAGCATAACGAAAGTATTTTTATTTAAAATAACATACATAACTACAATTAAACGTGAAAGAATCATTTCTCTATCTTGACTTAGAGCTGAGAAAAAAAATAAAACGTGATTTTCATATTTAATTTTTTTACTCGGCTCCTAATGCCCATTGGCGGCTATAACTCTAGTTTTGCACTATTATAGGTCCCTACTACCCACACAAAAATCGGCATTCAAATCTGTGAGTTACAAATGCAAACGTCCCCTTGTAAGTAATTATCTTATGTTTGATTTTACTTCTGTTTCTATTACCGGGGTTAAATAGCATCATTATTTTAGTTTATACTGTAATTTAATTTCTTTTTAAAGAAGAAAATATGAAAAAGGCTAAAAGTAATTTTTTTTTTTTTTTTTTTTTTTTTTTATTAATAAGACTGATTTTAGGATAATATATAATTAACTTTTTTTTTTTTTTTTTTTTTATATCTATTTATTGAAATTTACAACTGTACATAAAAACATACATCCAGTAAATGTGATAATGACAAAAATAATAAAATGACAATGCTTGTGAAGCAACTACCCATTGGTAGCACTTCAATAAAAGTTCTATTTGAGAAGGTCCCGGGGACATAAACTTTTTTATGTTTATTTTAAGAAAGATTTTTTTTTATAACATATATAACTATAATAAAATAATTTTTTTATGAAACGATAGATCACAATTGTTTCCCAAAATGTTTAAAATGATGAATACAACTAAAAAGAGAGTTGGGTCAAAAAGACCCTACGTTATATTGCATGTCCTTGCATTTCACGTTGTTGACCGAGGGTTAATGCCTACCCATTGGGAATCCATGATTAAAGAATCAGGAAAACAAGAAAGGTTGAGCAACACAGTGGGTGATTTAAAATGTATTGACCCCAACACACTGTGACTTTTGTCGGTTTTGCTCGGATTAAAAATTTGCCAATAGCACCAGAAATGAAATGGAGAATAGTTTTCGTTATATAACATTTGTCGCTAGGAACTGTTTGAATGAAAAAAAAAATAAATAGATATGAACATCGAAGGTGAAGACAACCCCTAAAACATGTTCTATGTTATTCTTTATTTAGCCAGCAGGATCAAGGGGCATTTAATTTTTATTAACATGGTATTTGAAAAAGTACGGACCCATTAAGGGGTGTAGAGCCAATAAGATATATAATTGTTTTTTAAACAAAATTAGGAATTTTTGCCATCTTTAACAACAACAAAAAAAGTAACCAATTTAGGGTGCTCGCACAAGTGAGCACTAGCAGGCAAACCTGGATCGAGCCGGTTCGAAAAAAAAAAAAAAATTAATATCGAAAAAAAATTGGATGTTGAAATGATGGGAAGGGCGTTCCGGTGAATACACAGGGGATTCCTAACCGCCCTCTAGCGTAATGTCCTGTATGAATATTCAGGCACTGGAACGGCTATGAATCGACCGGCATGTTAATGGAATCGATTAAATGTTATCGAGTAGTCAGAATTAATTCTACAAGCCATTTAGCGATACAATTACCATTTCTTTTTGGTTTCTCCGTTTATACAGTAAAATTGTGCGTTATGAAAGAGGCATATTATAAATATTAAGCGTAATTGAAGCGGACTCATGATTGTGGATCAAAAGTGTAACAATTTATGTTTACAATTGTCATATATCGTTTTATCATAATTTTTTTAAAGAATATCGATTATTGTGTCGACGTTTCGGTTTAATATTGCTATTCATCAAAGATGTTGTTGTTAGCCCTAACCAGATACCTATCGTTTGTTTGTTTATTTCGTTTAACGTCACTTTATGCTGCTATGGCTAATCGGACGATGCTACAGTGGGAGTCCTAAATTTTGCCTATCCAGGTATAATTAGGATAGCGATCTTTAACGAGTACCTGACATCGCACAGGCTCGGGACCCCCATTTTACGTCCTTTCACAAGGACGGCATAGTTAAGGATTTCTTACTCTCTTTAAAAAATCCTAAGGTCATCTGGCGGGCTGCGATCTTGGGTTTAGTAGGTTGCTATGCTTACCACTACACCATAGGTCACCCCAAATCAAAGATGTTGGAATAGTTGTAGGGTATGATAGTTGAACAGACGCTAGCGCATCCTAGTAGCATGTTGGTGCAGTGGTTTCCCGATATGGTGGGCCTTGTCTGTAATAAAACTAACCGATCGCTATCCGGAAAACCAGCGATTTGTATTTTCAAATTTATATAATCTAAACAAAATCTATTCAAATCGGTGTAGTTTAGTTAATAATGGGTGTAGAGAGCATGAAATATGCGATAATTTTTGACTTCCTAGCTTCGTTAGGAGTAGTTAGAAGGTAAACATACTAAAAGTCTGTGGGTGGTGAGCTAACTGTGGAGGAGGGGAGAAGTTCAATTTTTTTTGGTTTTCCGATAATATCTCGAAAACCGTTTAGTCTAGAAAAATATGCTGCAATTAAAAATTAATTAATTCCTATAAAATATAATTGTATACATATTTGTCGAAATGGTATACTATACAGATATAGTATTAAGATAAATTTTAACTACAACATCTTCATAGTTGTAAGAAGACTAATAACAATATATTTTACTATAATAATAATTATAATGTACAGTCATGAGTGGCAGAAACGAGGTTTGCCAAACTATGATATACTTTTATGGTTAGAAATTAAAATCCAACCAGATAGTTCGATAAAATTATTTCTGCCTAATGGGATGTCTAATTATACTTTCACTTACTCTTCAAATACCTAATCAATGCAATTTTAACATAGTTAAAAATTATTGCCAAGCGTGATAATACCATTGAAGAAATAATGCTAAATTTCATACTTATAAACTAGATTTTTATAGAAAAACAAATTAATTTCAATTATTAGTTAAAATAATTTTATTTATTTATTTATGAGAGCGGGAAAACCCGCGACGGGGTATGCTAGTATATTGATATTTTCTTATTTAATGTGAGAAAGTGAAACAGATGTTAACATTACTTTTAAAGGGTATTGCACATTATTGACGGATCAGAGCGTTGCGCATCGGAGCGGATTTTTCCGACACTTTAGTGCAACGATTAGGTAGGGCAACGAAAATTATGTCAACACGGAGCGGAGAGCATTTTCCTATACAACTAACTTTGTTGGGAAATCTACTCCGATGCGATGCGCATTTCTTTCTTTTTATTTAAACGTCGTTTTAATCACTAATATATTGAACGTCGGTGTACTTTGTAAAAACGTAATAATTAATTCTATTTTCAAAGAGGGCAACAATGGCGGACTATCCTGCGACCTTTTAAAATCGTTAAATCCTGTCAGATCTTAAAATTAACGAAGAACGAAAACTAAAAGGACAAGAAATATTCTTCGGATAACTTAAAAACTGTTAAATCCAGGAATATTTCAACATATTATCCTTAAGGACTAAAACTAATATATATGTGGCCCAAAGATGTCCTTTCGCCATCTTAAAATAGTATCCTTAAGAACGATATCCTTAAGTGGGGAAGGAGAGTCTTTCAGCCGCAAAAAATCGTCAGATTCTGGCAGATCTGAAAACAGTATCCTTCACTGGCTACGATCCGTCAGCAGTGTCCGCTAGCCTTAACATGGATTTAGTATTTTATATATTGATATTTTGTTATCGGAAGTTTTATATTTTCTTATTTACACTTATCTAATGTAAGAAAGTTTATTACCTTGGACTCCTCTTGGACAAACGTCTAACTTGGAATCCACATACAAGACTAAAACGACTAGAAACTGCCAGTCGTTACAGACTATTTCAACATTTACTAGAGAAACGTTCAAAGCTCCCAATTAATTACAAAAGACTCATTTACACGACTGTGATTAGCCCTATTTGGACGTACGGAGTTGAGCTTTGGGGCTCTACTAAATCATCCAATTCATCTCGTATCCAATCCTTACAATCCAAAATCCTTCGAAAAGGACTAATAAACTTATCTATAAAGATCTTAATGTTCCATATGTTTCTGATTTAGCCCAAACCAGATACCTCTCCTTCCATAGTAAGCTCCATAACCACTCCAATCCACTAGTCTCCCAACTTGCTTCCCACTCCATTCCCGATAATCTTATCTTATTTCGACTTCTTTAGTAAGAGAAGGTGTTAGAGAAGTTGACATTAGTTTCAATAAGGAGTTATGTTTTGTGTGGGAATGAAAGAGAATAACCTCCCCTCTCAAAAAGTAGCGAAAAAATAATTCGAAAGAAGGTAGCAGTACTTTGCTGATTAATTTTGGCGTGGTTCAATATCGAAACCTATTTAAGCAATATCGTGAAAAGTTTATTTTATCAAGTTTATTTATATCATTACTCATTATTTGATGGGTCTGCGTTCCTAAAGCAAAACCAAAGTTTCCCCAACCGCCGCGTAAGCCTCCGTAACTTGGTCAGCCTCACCAACTAAGGAACTAATCATCAAACAAGGAATATCACTCGGATCGTGGTGAGTGGAAGTTGTACCTGAGCGGAGGACAGATGGCGCTGACCACTCGCTCATTACAGGAGAGAGTTGGCAATCCTAATGATCCCCCTCCTCTACCAACACCACGGTCTTAACGATCTCTAATTGTAACGACTCATTATATCCTGTCGGAGGCTCTTACCCCTGTACCCGGACAACTTTATACATCCGCTTTCCTCTCCATTCATTATAATCTTCCTTTATCTCCTTTCCGTCTGTATTCCAACTCCCCTTCCCCCGATGAATCCTCTAATTGCGGGCAGACTTCATAAACTTGTGCCTAAATGGCTCGAGCATTAATGACCAGCTTTTGGGGGCCTCGCGACCCTCCTTCCCTTCGCCACTGCCGCAATTATCGCTCATCGATCAGAATACGACTGTTAATTACGATTACTAACTTTATTCCGAATTCTATTATTTAACATCATCTTTATAATTCTAAGAAGGTTTAGCGATAATAAAATCCACTGATTTTCAATTGGTTTGTTATTTAAAAAGGCATATGTGAATAACAGTCGACCGACAGGTGCCGACAGCGAGGAGATGTACAAATAGAGCTGATATTCAGATAGGGCGGAGCTACAGGCAGGCGGGACTAGTATTCCCCCACCACTACGCTACCCAGAGCTAACCCAGTTCCTAAGTCACCAACATTATTTTAGACTGCTTCTGATGCAGGTATAGGTAATAAAATTCCTTCAAACACAGTGTATCATTTTTTACTTAAACTTTGTTAATATAAAGGATCTTTAATAAATATAAAAGTTTTAATTACTAATAACACTTTAAATATAAAGAAAAAATGAGTGGAATCAAATAGAAAGGAGCAGAATGTAATATTTTATAAAAATTAATTACCTTTAAATAATATACATTTATTAAACTTGTACCTTATATTATTAGCATTTATTGGATATATACTCCTAACTAGGGCTGAAGATGTTGGTGATACGTTGGGCAGCAACTCGCAGTACTCTGATTGTAAATAATTTTTTTTATCCAAGTCGGCCAAAACTTCATTTAATTTAAACACCTTTTTAGTTAATAGAGTGTGTTTCTTCATATCAATTTCAACTAAGATACTTTTAAACGGTTTTTAATTTTTTTAATTTTCAATTTTTTAGAAGATTGCCCGGCTGATTTAATATTTCTGACAAGTCCACTTTTATTTTTAAGACTCTTCTCTCCAAAACGAAATATTAAACAATTCTTATTCCTTACAACTATGGGCATTGACAATGCTTACCTTCGTAGGAACAGTCTGAAGATGTTTAGGTAATCCAGAAATAATTTTTGGAACCGAGTTGGGTATCAAGTAAACCCTAAAAAGGAGACGACCTGTCGAAACAATCCTCCTTAAAGTGCTTTGGGCTGAGGGAGTAAACTTTTCGCGCTTTAGAGATCTCACCCATTGATGTCTGATTTATTCATTTTTAGGAGATGTGGAATTGAGACTTATAATTATGCTTAAAATAAACTCCCCGCCAAAAGCAATGCAACACCCATAACTCTCGAGATTTTCCTGGTTTTTACCTTAATACATACTTGGTTTATATACATATTAGTATTATTTATTATTATGTGAGACATTAAGGATTAGAAACATCATTGTTTTTCCCTGTTAATAACAAACGATGGAGCTTTAGATTTTTTTTTAAATTTCCTTCAGTCCATGTTTATCATTCGTTTCGTTAGCTCGTACAAGTATGCCAAGACTAGTGGAAGCAGTCATTCAAGCCAGAGGGGGCAATATGTCTTATCTATTATATATTTGTCAAATACCACTCACTCATTTAAAACGAAATCTCAGAAACCACCGAACGGATTGGAATGAAATTCGATATGTAGCTTCCTCTAGGGCCGTAGGTGCTCGCTAAGAAAGGAATTTTAAAAAAATCGGCCTGGATCGCGGCTAATTCGCGAAAAATGCAATTACAATTTTTATTGGGTGAATAATAAAAGATTATTTATCATATGATATTTAGAGATAAGCTAAGTTAAAAAATAGGTTAGATGTTTAAGCCGCACACTTTAACCACAGATTAAGTTCCTTATAGTTGTAAAAAAACAAAAATACGATCGATGTCGAAACCTTATAATATGGTACTTTCTGTGAACTGTGATGGTGGCTGCAGAGGTGGACCCTTACAAGTTTGAGTTGTTTCGTGAAGAGAAGCTATTAAAAGACTAATGTTAAAGAGGAGGTTAAAAGACTTATGTTCTCTGGTGATGACATGTAAGGCCAGTTCGATGTAGGGACAAAAAACTGATAAGAATCAGTGAGTTCTATCAAGTGTATGATTCTCTTCAGTATGACGAGAATCATACTGAACATGAGACGTCATGTTCTACCATGGAGAAGATGGTTACAGTGTTAACATCCCTCAGCGTGACCCAAACACCAATACACTACTTGAGAAAGCTCTGTCTGCAGCTGATTTTAACGTCTTAATGTTAGTGGAGCGAGTAGGTGAAGAACCTTATTTACTTTAATTTCGTAATCTCCTCAACCAATTTATGCTTGATATGTACGCAAAAATAGAAACAGAAAGACTAAACTTTATTCGAAAAGAAAAAAAAAAACGAGAAGTGGAGACTATATTCACTTAAAGTATGCCATAAGAAAAGCTGATGATCTGTTTCGGAGCTGGGTAAGATGGTAGTGCTGCCTCGAAGCTTCACTGGAGGACTATCAAAATAATATAAAATTAACTTTTGCAAATTGTCAAATTTACTTTATTGAAATTATTCTAAGAATGGAATTCTTTAGGTTTATTCAAGTAATAATAATTATCAACGCTAAGCTTAACTATTACTAATTTAAGTTGTCCATCCTAATGATATTAAACCATAGCGGAGCAGGGTACTTTCAGCTAGTTAAATATAAATTAAAAAATTAAAAGTTAAAATTGTAAAAAATGAAAATTTTAAAAAGTAACTTTTCTAACTTGTTTGTTTATTGGTATAAACTTCAGAACCTTTCTATATTATGAAAAAAAAAATAAATTTTTATGAAATTCAAATATTTCAAAGTGTTGCCATTAACTGCTTAGTTAATTATAAAAAGTAATTGCATTTAACTAAACATCGCGAACTAAATTTGACTAGGTACAATGAAAGAATTTTGCGTTAGGTACTTACTAATGAAAGCTATGCTGCTTATCATCTTTAGCCCCAGTCTTGTTGTTGTTCTTACATCCAATGCAGCACAAAATGGCATGCTTAATGTGGAATGAATTTGTAAACAAAATAAAAACTCAGTGAGAATAGGTTTTCGTAAAAAATCAGATATGAAAAGCAAACATTGGTAACTTCAAGCAAATCACGCTGGACAAATGTGGTAAGCTTCGGAGGTTAGGGTAGTATAGTGGAGGGGGAACGAATCCCATTCCCACTCCACTCGAGACTGCTATATTGTATATCTCCTCGCTGGTTGCCGAGCGTCATTCTCCAAGTGGGGTTACAATGTTACGGCGTTATCCAGAGCTTGAAATTGATAACAAATCTGACTTACTTTCAGTAAAATTGTTATTAAAAAAAGAAATCAATACGTGATGCGACATATGGATCCTAGTAATGTCGACCGATATGTGGGCAGCGCTATTTCGCAATAGATTTAAAAATGGTAAAACTACGAAATCCATTTATACCAAATTTTAATTATATCATTTTCTTAGTTTAGCAATCATTTGAGGTACACCATAATGGTATAGAAGGATCAATACGATTAGGAATGATGAATTAATTGCCACTTCTATTGGGATTATTTCATTAGAAAAGTAGTTTAATGCTAAACATTCATCTTCAGTTCTAAAATATACAAAACTTCTTCAACACATAAGTACTATGTTACATGGATTATATATACTAACGTTTTCAAAAATGTGAGACAACAAATTAAACATAAGTTCTCACCTCGTGAAATTTAAAGTTAAATTGTTAGTTAACTTTAAACTACCTGCCCCCTTCCACTTCTTACGATGTGTATATTTCAGTTATCTCTTAGACCTCCTCAGGTGAGTATTAATGTTTGATTTCTTGCCTTACATTTTTGAAAACTTTAGTGTATAAAATCCATGTAACAGTATTGATGTGTTGAAAAAAATTTGCATCTTTTATAACTGAATATGAATTTTTAGCATTCGAAACTAGTTTTCTAATAAAATAATCCTAATAGAAGTGGCAATTAATCCATCAATCCTAAAAATTTTAATGTACAACGTTAAGTGGCATAAATGAGGTCTACCAAACAGTCATATACTTTTATGGTTACAAATTAAATCCAACCAGATGAAATCAATAAAATTATTTCTGTCGAAGAAAAATTATTACAAAATCCAAATGTTGATCCTTTGATTTTGACATTGCGGGTAGAAACATGATTTATGGGCCTTCAGTTGTAATCACTAGTAATGCAGTCCATTACTCGGAAGGGTTTCTTAATGGTCTCTGCCCATCTGAAGAGAAAATGATTTGGAGAGTTGTCCTAATGTACCAAGAGCTATTAAATGTTTCGTTCACTTTTCTTACAGTAAATAATCAGCCTTTGAGAAAGTTTTTGTTGTTTTTTTGTTTTGTTTTTTCACTTTTTCCTAAGATTCTCAAGTTATGTAACGATTGAAGTTATATAAACAGTTGAAGTTTATGCTAGTATCTACCGGAGTATGTCCTGCACAACACTCTTCCGTAGGCTGACCTGTTCGGGGAGTGCTTTACAGTCACTCATCCAGGTTTTTAATAAAATATCAATCCATCACCTATAACCAGCGGATTCCACAATAAGATATTCCCTCTCTTGTTTTCCTTTATCAAAAGGTAAATTTACTGAATCAGAAATATCACCCTTTGGGAAACAAGATTTTCTTTAAGGTTGATGGCGAGGAATGAGTCCAATCAATGATTTAGATCCCTCATATACAACGTTGTAAATGTACAACTTTGAAATGTTCTGTTATTCCGGAAAAGGCATTTTACAAGAGTATTTTGCTTAATCTGTAGGCTAAGAAGTTACCCTAAGATTTTTAACTACCAAAAATATTATTAGACAATAAACATAGAACATGTAGAGTGCATGAAATATGAGTTTATTTTTGTCTTCACAGCTTCATTACGAGTAGTTACAAGGTAAAACATTACAACGCCCCTGGGGAGTGAGCTAACTGTGTGGGGGGAGGGAGAAGGTTCTATGTTTGGGTCTTTCAATTATATCTCGAAAACGGTGGACTCAAGAAAAATATTTTTCAAATAAAAATTAAAGCTAATTAATGTTTTTTTTTTTAATTTGTTTTTATTTGTGGAAATTTCAACCGTTTTCGAGACATAGGTTATTGAAAAATGATAATTTTCGCAACAAAATAATTTTTACGTCCCTTTTTGTTAAACATTTGCTTCTAGTAGAAAAAATTTTAGAGCATTAGATTTACTTTTATTTCATATATACATTTCTTGCACTTGAAGCAAATGTTAGACAAAAAATGAGGTAAACACTATTTTTTTTTCTCGATAATTATCGAGTTTTAATAACACATATTTCGAAAACCCTCAAAAGTTCGACAAATGTGTATATAAACAATCTTATAGGAAATTGGTATCATATTTTCCTATAGTCCACCATTTTCAGATATAATCGAAAAACCCAAAAATGGGACTTTCTTCCTACCCCCCACCGTTAGCTCACCTCCCCCCCCCCCCCCCCAGGGGCGGGATATTTTAATATGTTTACCTTCTAACTACTCCAAACGAAGCTGTGAAGTCAAAAATAATCGCATATTTCATGCAATCTCACAATGCAAGCTCACTGACACTGAATATTCTTATTACGCGTTTCAGAGTTTTCAGATATGATAATTTAACAAAAACATGTTTTCCATTCTGATTATAATGTTAGGAAAAAATGTTTTTACTAAACTGGAGTATGGGTTTGCAAGACGTCCGAAAGGATGCCAAATAGGATGTTCTCCTTCTTGAACCCTTTGGCCGCCGAGATCTGGTTGTGGATGCTCGTCGCTTACGTCTTCGTATCCCTGACAATCTGGGTGGTGGCTCGATTCTCGCCCCGGGAGTGGACCCTCCCGGTGTCCTGCCCCTGCACCCCAGGAGAGGAGGAAGAGGAGGACGGACTCCTGGTGGCCTACGACCTCCAGCTGCACAACGACTTCACCCTCGGCAACGCCTTCTGGTTCACCTTAGGCTCTCTCATGCAACAAGGATCCGATCTCAACCCAAAGGTAATCCAAGAGGAATATCGATTCTCCATTACGCTTGTTGGCGTATCATTAGATAACTTATATTTTAATTTATTCATTATCTTAATTCTAGTATATTTACATTTTATACAATTTTCTTTGTAATAGAATATAGTTTTATAAATGACACGTATTGTTAATTCTCGATACCATCGACTCCTTAGAAATTGGTATCGAAAAACAATGATCCAAGGTTGATTCCTACGTATCGATTGACGCATCTGGTGTTCACGGTAGAGTTCTGCATAATTATGGAAGCAAACTATAATTCTGTTGGGATTACCTCGCACATATGGTAGTGGTATTTGGCTAATCTAGGCGGCCGAAAGTCGATTTTAAAAATCCACAGAAGGTTAATAAAACCAAGCTATTTATAATGTTAGATAAACAGAGGACATTATGGGACCCTGGTCCCTTCCTTCCCTGGAATACTTAAGTCGTACAATTAGTCGTAACTGCTTCAACGCGTCAGGCCAACGGATCTCTCTCTGCTTTCTAAGTTTAATCGCTTCAATTAAAATGAGTTTTTTTAATGTTCAGTGATATTCATCATTAATAAAGTTATTGATCTTGAAACTGCAGGTGAGGACACATACTTTTGAAGTGGTTATTATTTTATCAATTAAAGTATCAGTGCCATTTCGGCTGTTTTAAAAATACTGTATTTTTCATTTATTTTCAACAACATTTTAGCATATTTTAGTGTTTTTGTTGTACTTCAGGGTGCGTCCCGGCTGCTATTTTTAATTTCTTGGAAAGTTTGGACCTTTTGTAAAATAATAATGTTCAAATCAGCCGCACCTAGCCGACCCTTTTTGATTTAAGCGGCACCAAACATGACGATGAGAAAATTACAAAATATTAAAATTCTTTTATATGGGATCTTCAATTTTTATTTTTTTATGTGTCCATTGGTTCATGAGTAAGAGTGTCCCGGAAACCACTGAACGATAAAATACAGGAGCAAAACCTCCCAATTTTGAACTAAAATTAGAAAAAATTGAGACATCTTTTAACTATTATTTTAGTAACCAGTTAAAGGACACGAAGTACCAATTTCCTGTTTAAAATCTATATTTAATCAGAGAAACAGCGTTTACTCTCCAAAGAAGCTGTTGAGGCACACAAAAAACATTTCAAGCTGTACAGCCAGAATTTTACACGAACGTTTTCCATTCCAGGAAGGAGTTCTTTATTATATTGAATAAATTTTTTTTTCATAAAAAGCCTGAAAATAACTTTTTCGTAACTTAATATGATTAGTAAATATATTTTCGACCGTAAACTGGGATTAAATAATTTTGGCCGCCTAGATTTGTAAAATACCCCTATGTGCATCGTAGCGATTTAGGATAGTTTGTGTTACCTAAAAGTGTCCCATTATTTATTTGTTTCTTCAGATTAATTTTGGATCCCTTAGCTTAGTAGCGCATAGATATTAGATCCAGAATGAGTTGGAATGTTCCCCTCAAATAACAATTTGTGAAAAATATATCTAAAAGTACATTCCCTGAATTTAAATTAACTATGTTTTTTATATCACTGATCTCTGGCAATAACTAGTTAAATTGGCATGCGCTAAGTTGATCACTGTTAAACTCTTGGGCTACATACACAATAGGTACAATCTGATAACTCTAGGTCCTAACAGTTTCCTTTTGAGAGATGACTATTTATAGAGTTACCAAACGTTACCAATGGCCTAAGAGCTCAAGAGTAAACAATGATCAACTTAACGCAAGTCGACTTAACTAGTTATGGCCAGTGACCAGAAATAAGACAATCAATACTACTTGCTGTTCACTGATTCATTATTTTCTATGATTATTGTCTATTATTATAATTGTTATTGTAAAACACTTCTTTATATATTCTTGACTGTTACTATTAAATGTTTAGTAAGGTTCTTGAGGTTCAATCAATAAATAAAAACAACTATTTTTGCGACGTTTCGAGACTATATTGTTCTCATAATCATATCCTGAATGTTAGTAGGAATGTCCTAGTATTCTTCGCACTTTCTAGTTATCTGTTGGATTTCTGAAGTTCTTTCATCACTGTGATTGCATCAGGACCGTGAGTTGACTTTATTTCTTCGTGAAATCCCATTCTTCACCTATAGATATTTTCCAGTATTGACTCAATGTGTTAATATGGATATATTTCTTGACTTCCTACTAAGGTGCAGGGCATGATTATGAGAACAATATAGTCTCGAAAAGTCGCAATAATAGTTGTTTTTTATTGATTGAACCTCAAATACATTATTAAACATCTACTAATAACAATCAAGAAATGTATATATTCTTTACTTTAAAAAAAACAAAAAACTTTATTGAGGCTGTCAGCATCGAGAATCGATTTCGTAGTAATGATATCGATACATCACTATAAACAAATTAAAAAAAAAAAATTTTAAATCACTTATTTTAGATGTAAATTAGAGCTATTGGTACATTTAGCCTTAGAAAATTGTTCAGGACACAAAACAATTCCTTAATTTTATTTTTTTTTTACTTATTTATTTTTTTTTATTTATCCTCCATTTCGATATATATAATATAATAAATATAATTTAAATTAACGATAATTCTTATCTTTATAAGGCATCATTAATTGTTAAGGTTCTTTATTCTTTAGTTATAAGAACCAACCTGATCTAATGAGAATGATAAGATATTTAATTGAACCTTGTTGGATCTCTTTGGAGTTTATTAAGAGAGGGAGGAATTTAGCTAAATAAGCATTCTATAATTATCTACTAAATATAACAGTTAAAAAGACTTTTTCAAAATGAAAACATTTGAATAAATTGAAAAATATAAAAAATATCTTTATTTGATTTTCAATTAAATGTATTTACTATAAAAATATATATAAAAAAATATTAAAACCTTTTCCACCGATCGACCTATTACTAATAGTACTAATAAATGATTTAAATGCAAATTTCAGAGTCATAAATATTTAATTTTATTTTACTGCTAAAGGAATAATATCGAAATAAGATAGAAAGACAATCTTAGATATAATATTATGAATAAAGAAAAAAAAAACAGCTGATCCCTTATCGCCATGTTAGTTACCGACCTTCAGTATTCACATTACTCTTTTTGGAGAGATCAGGTATTACATGTACAGCAGAACCTCACTAATCCGACCCGAAAGGGACCAAGAGGAAGGGCAGAACGGCCAAAAGGTCGGATTAACCGTACATTTCAATGAACTCTATATTTTTCATAGTTAAAAGTGTATTATAATTATATTAAATGTTATATATTTATTAATATTTAAAAAATAAATAAATATTTAAATGCATTTTAAATTCGATTAACGGTTGTTTGATTATATATAACACCCCTTAGAGGTAGGCAATCACTAACGCATGTGGGTCCTTGAAAAAATTTTTTTTGGGAATCCTTGGTATAGAAGGAAATAATGATGTTGCAGGAATCTAACTGGAAAATAAAAATATAATAAAATAAAATCCTTTAATACAAGCTTTAAACGTTTCAGTACCCCGAACACAATGAATTGACTCCTCTCAATTTGGTGCGAAATTGTTTAGTATATGCATTATTAATATAATTAAATAGAAAAAAAAATAATAACTGTATATATATATATATAAATATATATATATATATATTATTTTTTTATTCTAGCTCTAAGCCTCGATTCGTTGAATTACTTATTAAAATCTATAAACAAAATAAATCAGTAACGCAATGACCTGTTAAAAGCCTAGGGGGTTAGACTATGGTCGAGGTACCAGATTAACGACCTAACAGTATTCCTGGGAGGCGATGTGGTCAGCATCACGCTCCATCCGCCTGATTTATCCCCCTACACTTGTTTTAAGGTTCAATGGATCCAAAAAACGTGCAGAAAATCTCATAAGAATATTATTTTTTTTTTGTTATCTAAACCAATTATCAATCATCGATCAATGAATTACTCAACTATATCAACCTTTTTAGTATTGTGGATGGCACACCCAACGACCAGGTCCCCCTCTCCCAACTAAGGGTTTTCACTTAGAAGAATAATTATCTACCTCTGCTGGACTCGAACCAGATCCTGGAAGTTAGGATCATCAGAAATAAAGGACTTCAAATCAATTTTTTTTCTGTGTATATATATATATATATATATATATATATATATATATATATATACACACACACACACGTCAGAAGTGAGGTGGAATATAGAAGCGAGAGATGAAATCAGCTGTAATATATTTCACCCGCTGATATATGCCCTTCCTGACAAATGGCTTGATGAATGCTAGAAATCTCACCGATGTAATATTATTTCCAGGAATAAATATAATTCACAAGGTTGAAATGTTTTCCAATATATCTTGTATAAATAAATAAATTTATATAATATATGAAAAAATCGCTTCTAATCCACTCCACTAAAATTACAATTAAAAATTCAGAGCCTGTAATATAATGTAATCTAATGTAAAAAATTGATGTTTAATTTACTAACGCCTCAAATATATTTCCTGTTTGATTTTTGAGAAAATATATTTTTGCAATCAGTTTCATAGAGGTTAAAAAGAAATTAATTGCCAATTATTTTTAAATATTTCCGCTGGACAAAGGCTAATTTCTTTACAACTCTTTGGCAAAGAAAAAACTACATAGATTGGGTCTTTTACCGTATAAATAAAACGATGGTTCGTTATTTTTTTGAATAGGTTATATTGGGTATAGTGTTGTCCTTTTTTAAAAGTGATGAACAATATATATATTTTTATAAATATTTTTATTTTACTATCTGAATATTATTTAAAAAAAAAAAAAAAAAAAAAAAAAAAAAAAAAAAAAAAAAAAAAAAAAAAAAAAAAAAAAAAAAAAAAAAAAA